>CM053585.1:486222423-486247157 GCA_028646515.1 Pseudochirops corinnae | reverse complement strand
AAAAAAATAAAATAAATAAAATAAAATAAAATAAAACAAAAAAAGACAAGGGGACAGACAGACCTAGAAGAGCATGGAACATATTACCTATAAGACTTATAAGAGAAGAATTTATGAATAAACAAGAGATAGAGTATTGTGAGACATAAATGGATATTTTTATTATGTTAATTTTAAAAGGTTTTATACAAATATATTTTAAACAATATTTTATTTCTGCCCCAATTACATATAAAAGCAATTTTTAACATTTGAGTTTTTTTAAGTTTTAAGTTTTAAATTCTATTCTTCCCTCCTTCCCTTCTCCCCTCCCTGAGATGGTAAGCAATCTGATATAGGTTATACATGTGCGGTCATGTAAAATATATTTCAATATTAGTCATTTTGTGGAAGCAAACTCAAATCAAAAAAAGAAAGTGGAAGATAGTATGTTTTAGTCTGTATTCAGATGCCATTGGTTCTTTCCTTGGAGGTGGATAGCATTTTTCATCATAAGTCCTTTGGGATTGTCTTGGAGCATTATATTGCTGAGAAGAGCTGAGTCATTCACAATTGTTCATCATACAATATTACTATTACTGTATACAATGTTCTGGTTCTGCTCACTTCACTCTGTATCAATTCATGTAAGTCTAATTTTTGTATAAGTAAAACCAATGTAGCCAAGATTAGAAGGAAAGCAGAAATCTGGAGGGGAGTGGGGAATTTTATAGACAGTTTTTCAAATAAGGGTCTCATATCTCAAATATAGAGAGAACTTTTTCAATTTTATAAGAATGAGTCATTCCCCAATTGATAAATGGTCAAAGGATATGGACAGGAAGTTTTTTTATGAAGAAATCAAAGTTATATAGAAAAAAATGCTCTAAATCATTATTGATTGATTAGAGAAATGCACATTAAAACAACTTCAAGCTACCATCTTGTACCTGATTGCCTAAAATGATAGAAGGAGAAAATGACCAATGGAGGAAAAAGTTGGAACACAAATACCCAGTCAGAGCTGTGAACTGATCCAACCATTTTGGAGAGCAATCTGAAATTATTCCCAAAGTATTATAAAACCGTGTATACTCTTTGACCCAGCAATACCACAATTAGGTCTTCCCAAGGTGATCAGGGAAAAAGAAAAAGAACCTATATGTTCTAAAATATTTGTAGCAGTTCCCTTTGCTGTGACAAAGAATTAGAAATTGAAAGGATGACCATAAATTGGGGAATGGCTAAACAAGTTGTGGTATAAGATTGTGATGGAATACTATTGTGTTATAAGAAATGATGAGCAGGTAGGTTTTAGAAAAACATGGAAAGACCTGCATGAAATAATGAAGAGTGAAATGAGCGGAACCAAGAGAATATAACAGTAATATTGTTCGAAAAATCATTTTAAACAACTAAGTTATTCTGAGTATTATAAATATTCAATTCAACTACAAAGGACCTATGAAGATGCTATCCATCCCCAAACATAAATAGAAGTATGCATAGTATGGCTTTGCATGTTTGTATACATGTGTGTGATATATACACATGTGTGTGTGAAATGGTGGCCTTCTCCAATGTAGGGTAGGGAGGAAGGGAAACAGTTCAGAACTTAAAATGTACCAAAAAACATTAAATTTTGAAAAAACAAAGTGTGTGTCTAAATAGCATCAAACATCAAAAATAAACCAGCAAGCATTTATTAAGCACCTTCTAATTATGAGGCACTATATTTATGCAGGGCATACAAAGATAAAAGGAGCATACCTTCTACTAGGGGAGAGAAAAACATGTAAGGACAAAGATCTACTCCAATTGTCTAGATGCTTCCAACTATCCCATCTTCATTATGATATATGGAGTCATATAGCCTAAAATTGCCTACCATTTCCCCCAAAAGTTTAGGTTATTCCTCAAAAGTTCAGCCAAAGCCCTTATTGTCCTACAAGATAGTTCAACCCTTGTCTCATTCAATTTATGCCTATAGCATGACTCCTTAAAGCATCCCATCATCCCCTTTGGTAGTTCATGTTGCTTTTTGCTTACTGCATCTTAATTTTCAATGTGGATGTGGTCTGAGCTTTCTGGTCCCTTTAGCCTTTCCAGAAATTAGCCTACTGTTGAATGGATGACATAGGACATTTATCTAGCATTGCTAAAATATTAATAATTCTTATGATCTATTAACTCAAACAGGCTGTGTTTTAATTACAAAAGGAATGGTTCCTATATGTGATGTTTCTTTATTTTCTCATATTAGAGATTCAGTCAAGTTATTTGGGGTATTTAGTTTTTATTCCATTTAGAAGTATTGTCTCTCTTCCCACAGATAGGATGATTTTTCTGGCTGATTTTTCCTTGATTTGTTTCGTCTAATTGTTTTTCACTGACGAAAAAAATATACAGCTAGAAACATGAAGAAACATCATTTTCCTATAAACTGTGTCTGTATTAGACAAACCAAAATAGAACACTTAGCATTAATCGAACATTTGGTATTGTCAAGCCATCCTACTACCATTCAGGAAGCCACACAATTCCCCTGTGAGTTCTGTCCGTGTGGTTATCTCCATTTTGCAGTGAATGAGAGGAAGGTGATAGCTGCACATGCAAAATTAAGTGAAGAATTACCTGAATAATTCAAACAAACACAAAAACCCTCATTTTACTTTCAATTATCTAGATATTTCAGGACAAGCCTGTTTGGGGCTGAGTTATCCAAATGATCACTTCAATTCTTCCCTTTGCCACAGGCAGTCTCCTAGTCTTGAGTCCTAGGACTCTGAACTTGCTTCCCTCTCTCAGTTACAATCCTTCGAATGTGAAGATGACTATAGACAGTGGTTATTATCTGTGCATGCAGGTGTTACTGAATGCATGACCAATAGCCCCCCACAAACATATTCCCTAAGACACTAGCAGTGGTGTAAGCAGAAAGGTTTGCCTCGCAAAACAAAACCAAGAAATCAAACTGAAAGTTAAAAAAAAAAATTCCTTGGTCTTAAATTCCCATTTTAGGAAATGGCTCTATTAATCCCTACTGTTCATGACAGTTAGCAATGCAGTTTCAGTGTGTATTGTATCTCTTTGATATTTCTAGATTTTATTCCCAGGGTTCTCAAACACACACCTGGCCTCTAGAGTGTTGTTTTTGTTTGTTTTTTTTCTTTTTACACGTTCAATAAATACTCTAAGATGGGGGTGAGAAATGTAATTTTCACCTAAACTGCTTTTCCATCATTGTACAATAAAAACTGCCTCTTTTAAAAAAATCTCATCTCTCTCCCCCTCCCCCCCCCCATTTTTCTTTCTTTTAATAATTGCGGGTCTATTCCTAGTGATGAGAGATTACCTGCTGGTTGAGGCAGGTAATAACAGGTATTTTCAATCATCACTGAGCCTGTGTTCTGCTGCCAGAAAATTGGGTTATTGTTTTTAGTGTTCTTTGATTCGTAAACCCCACACATTTTGTTTAGTACAATCCCAACGATAAGGCGTGATGATTTCTTTGAATGTGACAGAGAGTGGGACAAGGTTCCCTAGGCAAGTGAGCTATTATCTAAGTCCTTTCTGGCCCCAGAGGAAGGACCCCGGACCAGTGGAGATGCTGGCAATGAAACTTTCCCAACTCCGAGAACCACTTTCCAGTTGCATTCATAGTCACCTAAGCGCTTCCTCAGGCTAAATTATTGAACTTCAGCCTAGCAGGATGGCTCTTTTGAAGATGTTATCTTTAATTTAAGAAACCAGACGGACTCTGGCACATTTCTAGGGCTCCTTCTCTGCCTTGCAACTATGAACAAACCTGAAGAACCCTTTATTTGTAATGGGGGAAAGGTGAAGGGGAATTGTGGGGATTGGGGCTTGAGGAGAGCGGGCAGAGGGCTTTTAAAAGGTTCCCATTAGTGCCTCCTACGAGAGAGATCTCAATGAGGGACCACACTCTCTCCCAGAGACAAAATCCGCTATGTGTAACTCACTGCTGGGTGTTATCTAGGCGCTTGATTCATTTCTGAGCTCCTTGCAGTTCATTGAAATCTGCTGGTAGTGATGTGAGTGGGTGAGTGGGTAGAGGGGTGGGAGGGAGGGGAGACCCTTGGAGTCCCTCTTCCTGGGGCTCTGGGAGCGCGCCGTGAGCTGGAGGCATTGTTCAGGGCCCCGGCGCCAGCTGGTGTGTCACGGGTGTGAGATTACATCCTTCTTCCCCCCCCCCCATTATTGGGGAGGGGGGATAGGGGCGTTGGATATGTAACAGTCGCCTGCAAGGAAGTCACAGCCCCTCTTGAGCCAAAATCTATTGAAGTCTGGGTGATTAAAGAGGCTTAAATTGCATATGGTCTGAAGTTGGAGGTCCGAGGTCATATTCAGGCAAATATCCTTCTGACTCTGAGCCCAGAGGAAAAAAAAAAGGAAAGAAAGAGAGATTCCCTTAACTACTCCTTCAGGATGCAGACCGGACCCTTCAGACTCCCCTTTCTGCCAAGAAGGTGACTAGCTCTCTAATATTTTGAAGATGCCACTTCTAGGGTTTGTATCCTATTTTGTCTTCGAATCTCCTTGTCCCCCACCAAAAGAAAATCCCCAAAGGATCACAGAGTTCAGTGAAAATCCTACAAGGTTTTCCAGAACAAATAACAGACACTGACCCCTGGCCCTCTCTTTGCATAAGAATTAACATCAGTATTCAGGAGTCACTGCCAGTGGCAACTGGGACTGGGCAAATGCCAGATTCTGATTTAAAACTCTGATTTTTTTTTTAAGAACCCAGAAGAAAAGGGGGGACTTGGAACTCATCTGCATTACAGATCAGGCCTCTTTGAGAAAATCAACCATCCATAATTCATTACATGTTTCCTGCAGGGGCTGGAGACAGCAGTGATCCTAGCAACGGAGTCATAGCAACAGCAGCAAACCCCAACCAATCCAGAGCTGGGCTTTCTGATCCTGCTCAGGCAATGGGGGTAGAAGGGGAGAAACCAAATGTCATCAACCTACCCATTAGGTCAAGGCTGAACCCCGATTCAACAAATCTGCAACTGGACTTTTAAAATGAATAATCAATATATCGATCAGGGACCAGGGACAGAAGGAATATGGACTCATGTCACTTAGGTGCATGTATTTGTTCCCCATAAAATAGTAACTGAACCTAGGACAAAGGTTTCAATGAAAAGAGGTAATATCTAACCAAACTGGTTACACTGAATAGAAACCACCAGATTACTAAATGCAAGCTGTAATCGTCATTCAGGGAACAGCTTAACACTGTGATGGGAAAAGTACTTTAGACTACTTACACTACTGGAGCGATACCTATATTGACACTTGAGAGGTTTTTGTGTGTGTACCTATTTACAGGAAAATCTGTATTTCACCTTCTGCCTTTCATCTTCCAAATCAGTGTTGGGCTTTAGAATTCTGTTGAGAAGTGTTCTTGACATGTCTTAACTGCTTGATGGCCTAGTCGCCAAATAGAGACTCCACTTTATCCCCCATATCTGGTCTTGAATAGCTGAGTGGACACATAAGAATATGTCTTTTATGTTTTACTGTGTTTCCCTGGAAAGAGAAGAAACAGGTGAGCCGTTTGGACCTGGTTTAAAACTGCCAACACTTCACGAACAAGAGGAACAGGCAGTCCTGCTTTTCAAATATTGGGGCTTGTGTTTGGCCTTTTGAAAAGGCTTCTTGGCTGCAACAGACTATGTGTTAGCTCTGACTTCAGACTGATGGAATAATAGATCATTTTACATCAAGGCAATGATAGCTATCCAAAGAGAAAGGGGGATTTTTGTTTGAGGTGCCACCATCAACAACAAAATAATGCAATCAGAGACAATAAGTAGACGACTCACGAACCTTCACTCTGAAACAAACAAAACAATCGCCTTGGGTTGGGTTTTGCAGCTAGGTTGGGATCATCACCAGAACATTATATACTCACACATTTATACACATATGTATACAACAAGGTAGAGTTTCTTTCCTCTTGTATTTTCTTTAGGAAATTGAGAATAATTTAATTTACACACATATTCTGTGATGACTCTCTTTAATGTAATTTATTCCATGAAACATTATTCAGTGAATGACTTCATCAGCCAACATGCCATAAATACCTGATATTTACAAAGCGAGGGCACATAGGGATGTTTACATAGTACATGCAGGTAGTCAGGTAGTGTAACAGTCAAGGGAAATCCTTTAAGGCATTTATCGTCCGGAGAAAAGAAAAACTGTTGATCTGTGCTTGGAAGTGACACAAAAGCCGAGATAAGTAGGGTGAGTCATGTGACATTGCATGGGCCTTTATCCCCAAAGCCTGTCCTGGGTTCTGTTCTAATGAATCTGTGGCTCAGGTGGGGAGAGCTGAGATGAAAAGATTTCTTAGAGGGGTTTCAAACTACATCTTGGGTCCCATTACCCTATAGTGAACTTTATTGGATTACAGAAATTTGCAAAAACCTGGGCAAACTACCAGGGTATGTTAGAAAAATGCACAGTCTTTACAGCTTATGCTTGCTACTCCCAAGGATCTTCAGGAAGCAGTGATCTGCTTCGTTAGGACCATACTTGCTGAAATTCTTCATGTGAAATGGGTTTCAGTTAGGAAACCCACTTCTATCTTAACTCTCAATGTTATGGGGACTAAAATCATCTGAATTTGAAAAACTTGAGGAGTTTGCTTTGTTGGAAAGTCAGTTTTCCTAAGACCAAAACTGACTTCAGCTATGATTTAGACTTAAAATAATTCCGTTTCCTATCAATGGAGTTCAAATGGACATAACGATGCTTGAGTTAAAAACCATGCCAGGAAAATGGTAACTCACAAAGACAACCCAAGCAGAGCTGCAAAAGCTGGGAACAAATTGAAATGGATGTTTTATGGACCTGACTCCATGGCATGTATTTAGTTTTTTAATTTCTTGGTAGCAGTTGTAGACAGATGAAGGAGGAATTTGTATGCTGGGCCTGTGATGGATCACTAAAATAATCTAATGAACCCTGTGGTCTACATAGTTAAAAATAAGCAATTGCTTTGTAGGATTGATAAGTGGCCCTACTCTTGCTTCCTTAACTTTGACAGATTCAGCACTGAGCTGGAGGCATCCTCTAAGACGAAAGCCAGGGGCTCTCTAATGAGCTGTTAGGATCATAAGACTTAAGCTAACAAATTTCTTTTCCTCTCATACTGATGAAAGTTTATGGCAGAAGTCAAAAGACTGCCGGCACTTAAAATAAATCTGGATGTATATTACTTAAAATAAAAACCTATCGTCAATGTAGAATCTACAAATTCCCTAACAGAGAAGGGAATTTTGATATTGAAGGCATATCAAAAGGCATTAGGAGAAAATGAGTATTTCTCACCAAAGGAACAGGTGGGAAGAAAAACCAAGAAGTGCCTTAGATTTTCTATACATTTGATACTTGGTACTATCTCAGCCAGACTAAAACAGGAAGTCCTATCAAGTCAGACCAAAAGTAGGAGCAATCATGACCCTCAGTAAGCTATTTCTTACCTGAGACTCAATTTCCTCATTTATAAAATGGACTAGATAATCTCTAAGGTCTTTTCCAAATCCAACATTAGTTCACATTCAGTGCCCTTCAATAATAAATATTTGGAATGAGAAAAAAAAATCTTTGCATCAAATATCCCTGAGAAGAGTTGGATATCTAAGATATATAGGAAATTGACACAACTATGTAAGACCAAGAGTCTTTCCCAAAGAGAAAAGAGGTCAAAGAAAAGGAACGGTTTTCAAAAGACTTGTAAACTCTCAATAGTCATATGAAGCATTGTTCCAAATCACAAATAATAAAACAAATGCACATTAAAATAATGCTGAAATTTTACTTCCTACTCCTCAAAGTAGCAAAGATGAGAAAAAGTTGCAAGGGCAGTGAGAGAGCAAGGCACACTTCTCCTAGACCCATAACTTGGTCCAAGCATTCTGGAAAATGCTTTTGCAATTATTCAAAAGAAATCACTGAATTGTTCAGTCACTGTAACCCAGCAATTAATCCTACTCATGGGCCTGTTTACCCCAAGGAGATCAGAAACAGAAATAAAGGCCCTTATATATGTCAAAATATTCATTGCAGCACTTTTTATGGCAGAGGGGAAAAATGGAAACAAGATGGGTGCCTTACCAATTGCAGAATGTTGAATGCATTTTCACATATGAATGTAATGAAATGATGTTGTTCTATAAGAAATTATGAATGTTGAGGAATTCAGAGAAATATGAGAAGACTTGGATGAACTGATACAAAGTGAACTAAGCAAAATCAGGAGTACAATGTACATAATGACTATAATCATATAAGGGCAGCTAGGTGGTACAGCAAAAGGATAGAGCACCTATGACACCTACAAAGTCAAGACTCATCTTCCTGAATTTAAATCTGGCTTCAGATACCAATTAGCTGTGTGACCTTGGGCAAGTCACTTAACTCTATTTGCCTCAGTTTCTTCCTCTGTAAAATGAGCTGGAGAAGGAAATGGCAAACCACTCCAGTATCTTTGCCAAAAAAATCCTAAATGGAATCACAAGGAGTTGGACATGACTGGAAGTGAATGACAAATAATAATATAAATATTAAAATAATTATTATTAATATAAAAATAATTATTATTAATATAAAAATACTAAAAAGTAACAGAAGCCTAATTATAATGACAAGTCTCAGTCCTGAACAACTGAAGATGAACTATACCTGCCCCCCCGCTTAATAGGAAGGTGGGAGTCTATGGCTATGGAATGGGGTACACACCAACAGAAATGGTGTATAAAATCTATTGTTTTGCTTAAACAATTTTCTTTGTGACAAAGGCCATTTCAAAGGAAGGAAGGCAGTTAAGGAGAAATTACTATTCTATAAAAGTAAAATGGATCCAAAAAAGTTTAAAAAACAACATTAAGAATGATGGCAAGTCATTCTGCAAATGAATCATCTGATATTTCATCCTGGGCCTCTTTCTTGGACTTCCTGTGATGATGGTGGACCATAGCACTATCAACACTTTGTGGAAATTCTGCCAGGCCAGTATGGAAAGCACTATATTTAATGGTATTTTCACATTCTAAAATGTACTGCAATGTGCCAGCTACAATGTTTTCTTACAGAATGGAAAGGAGAATTTATTTAGGATGGAAATGCATTCAGTTCTACATTTTACATCTGATCATACACACATACACACACAAATGGGCTTTATTTCCATTTCTATTCACTGTTTTTTCAACCCAAAGAAATGTTGTTCTCCTAGTCTTGTGAGCCAGCCATGGGCTTAATATATTGTATACTATTGATATCACATAGCGTCCTGTAATGGGATCAATAGACCTGGATTCTAGTCCTGTCTCTGACACTAGATAGTTAAATTGTACAACCTTTCATAAGCTATCACATCTGAGACTCAGTTTCCTCATCTATTAAATGAACTAGATGATTTCTAAGGAGTCTTCCAAATCCAACATTAGATAATTTTGTCTTATCTCTTTTGTTAGAGCAGCAGCTAGGTAGCACAATGGATTAAGTGCTAAGTCTGAAGTCAGAAAGACTTCACTTTGTGAGTTCAAATCTAGCCTCAGATTTTACTAACTTTGTGACCCTGGGCAAGTCACTTCTTAACCCTGTTTTGTCTCATTTTTCTCATCTATAAAATGAGCTAGAAAAGGAAATGGCAAACCACCCCAACATCTTTGCCAAGAAAATCCCAAATGGGATCACGAAGAGTCAAACACGACTGAAAAAGACTTAACGACAACTCTTTACGTTTTAGGAATTTTTTGCAGATTTAATGTCCATAAGTTCATTCTGAAAGCAGAGCTCTACCTGAGGAAACTCATCCTTCATCAGCAAACTCCTGCTTAAAACTTACTGAGTAATATTGGAGTCGCCCAGGGTTTGGGTAGAACATCTTGAGGGTGGGGGTGGGGACAAGCATCCAGGATTACTCTCAATAGATGAGAAAGATAAAACAAAAACACAGACCGTGTTGTTTCTTGCTTTCCCCCCTCCCCATACTCAATTCCAAAGCTTCTGAGACTTTGCTACATTATTCAAATTTTTCATAATGGATGGAAAGGAGAACTTTTAGGTATTGTCCCACTCTGAGAAAGAGAGCTGGGTAATGATCTATGATTAGTTCCTACATCCAAAGAGATTTAAAAAGAAAGAGTTGGAAGCCTCAATGGAAAAAAAATCCCTCCCTCTCCTCCTCTACGGAAGCTTGGCAGGGGAAGGCCAAGGGATCAGTCAAAGATGATGCCTCTTCATTGTGCCTTCCACTGAGGGGGTCATGGCAATGACACATGGCCTAGCCTTCCTTCCAGAAGGGTGGGAGGAGTCAGAGGAAATGACCCTTGCTAACCCCTTCTTCTGAGAGTACTAGTGAAATGACCATTGATCCAGTCAGTGATTTCTTTCCTTTTAAAGAAGAGACAAGGGAATTAAGCACCCACTCAAACCAAGGCTATTCCTTTCTTTCTATCTTTCCCTTTTTTCTTCTTTTTTCCTGCTTTTCTCTGTCCTTTTCTCTCTCTCTCTCTCTCTCTCTCTCTCTCTCTCTCTCTGTCTCTCTCTCTGTCTCTCTCTCTCTCTAATTCTTTCTCTTCTAACTCAAGGATAAAAGTGGGGGGAAAAGGGAAAGTCCCAACTCCTTCAAGAGAGGAAACCACTATTCTTCCCCAAAAAGAAAAGAGACCATCTAGCATGTTTTTCCTTCTGTGAAGTTGACCAGAAGGAGCAAGACAGCAATAACATGAGGAAATGGTTCACAGGGAGGTTCATCTCGTCCCTCTCTGCACAAAAGTTTTTTAAATGACTCTCCATTCCATTCAGTGTGAGATTTGGAGGAGGGGGCCCATCTTTGGTTCTTTCCGCCAGAGCTAGTCTGAGAAAATGACCCTTGACCCTGGGCTCTGTAGGGGGTTAAGGTTCAAGAGAGGTCAGGAAGAATAACTCTCTAGCCCATCTCTTTCTCAGTAGGGGTTGAGAAAATAAGGAATCAGGGAGAATGCCATCAGTGGAATTTCAAGTCACTTCTGAAAAGGCCAAGCATTTTTTTACCCATGGACCCTCCAGGGGAAATTGAACACCAGAGAAACAGCCAAGCCCATTTGAAGCAAGAATGAGGCTAAAACTCTCTGACCTAGAAATCAAGAAGAGTGAAAAAAAATTAAATAGAAAAAAAAAATCAGAGACGTTGTATGAAATCAGGGGGCACCTGCTGGAGAGGTGTAATCAAGACTGAGCCATAAATTGTAATGGTTTTGATTAAAGAAGGAATTGCCAAAGTAAGTTCAACTAGCTTCTTCTCCTTGCTTTTTTTTTCCTTTTTTTTACTACATGATCCTTTGCCTTACAACTGTCAGACTGAACAAGGGGCAGATTGAAGGAGGTGATAGAATGATTAGAAGAAAATAAGAGAGAAAGAAAGGCACCCCTAATACCCTGCACCCTAAAGTCAACTTGAAAATAATCAATGCTTCAATGCCCTCAGCAATTTTCCACATTCTTTCTGCAGCTGAGGCTCCAAGGATAGGCTGCTGGCAGGGAAGGGCAGTGGGCAGAAGTGGGAAAAGGGCTCGATTTGAAAGATCTAGGTTCAAATTCCAGTTCCATCCACATGCTGCCTGACTGGCTTTGATCAAGTCCCTAGACTTTGCAGGGCTTTTACATAATGAAGGAATTGGATCAAATGACCTCCAAAGTCCCCTCCAGCTCTCAGTCTAAGGATCCCACTTGGCCGGAGTTGGGAAGAGGATATGAGGGAAAGGCACTGGGCAGAAACCTCCAAAAGAGAGTTATTTTTTAAGAAGCCTCCCAAAAGTCAAGGAAGTAAAATAATCACACACATACACACACACATACACACACACACACACACACACACACACACACAGCCCCTGAGAATTGTAGAAGGGGACTGAGCTCCCGTCTCTGACTCTGAGAGGTTTGGCTGATGCATGCTTTACAGAAGCATATGCCCCGTGAAAGGTCCAGGTGAAAGGGTATCTATGAAAGACAGGAATGGCTGGCGGCCAAGATCTATGATTCCATCTGTATGTTGTTGCTGTTATTGAGTCATTTCAGTCATGTACGACTCTCCATGACCTCCTTTGGGGTTTTCTTGGCAAAGATACTTGGAGTGGTTTGCCATTTCCTTCTCCAGTTCATTTTGCAGATGAGGAAACTGAGGCAAACAGGGTTGAGTGACTTACCTAGGGTCACACAGCTAGTGACTATCTGAGGTCATATTTGAACTCAGCTCCTCCTGACTCCAGGGCCAGAGCTTTTAGCACTGTGCCACCTAGCTCCCTTTTCATCTGTATAGGGAGCTCCATTTATGACTGGCTATTCTAGTACACCTTATAGTCTTAGAGACATGCTCAAACAATGAGAAGCAACTTACCTAGGATCCCCCAGTCAGTATATGGGGGAAGCAAGTTTTGGAACCAGGTCTTCCTGATTCTAAAACCAGCCTTCTATCCACTCTACCACACTGTCTCTCAAGAGACAATATAAAATCAAGAAAGTTTATATCACAAGGGAAATAAAGAGAATCTCATCTCCTTCTCTCATTTTACAGATTGTGCTTATAGAAGCACAATTCATTTGTGACAAAGCTACAACCAGAACCAGGGTCTCCTGATCAGCCTACCCCCCTACCACTACCCCATTCTAGAAATAATAACATTCATACAGTGCTCAGCACAGCCCTGGCACACAGTAGATACCTATTCCCTTGCCTTCTCTCTCAGTAAGCTAATTTATTCCCATAACTTCAGCTATCCTCTCTATATAGATAACTCCCAAATCTCTATCTTGAGCCCTGATTGTTCTCCCAAGCTACAGGCCCCCACATTTTTTTTGGAGGGGAGAGGGCAAGGCAATTGGGGTTAAGTGACTTGCCCAAGGTCACATGGCTAATAAGTGTTATGTGTCTATGGCTGGATTTGAACTCAGGTCGTCCTGACTCCAGGGCCAGTGCTCTATTGACTGCACCACCTAGCTGCCCCCCAGGCTCCCCGCTTCTAAGATATCTCACAGGACATCTCTACCTAGGTATCCCATCAGCTCCACAAACTCAGCTTGACAAACACCAGGCCTATCGTCTTTTTTATCTAAATTTGCTCCTTCTGGTTTCAATGTTTCTTTTGGTCAGTAGCAAAACCATTTTCAAGTTGGCTTCCATTTTGGAAACCTTGGAGCTACTTTTGCTTCTTTCCTCTCCTTCGAGCTCATTAAATCTAATTCAGTGACATCTCTCACATGCCCTTGTCTCTCCATTTCCAATGCTGCTGTCCAAGTAGGGCCTCAGACCCTCATTACCACCTACCTGGATTATTGCAAAAGCTTCCTAACACAGCTTCCTTCCTCCATGCTCTCTCCCCACTCCAATCTGTCCCTCACACCATGTGCAGGGGCACATGTCCCTTGTGTACATTCTGACCATCTCTCTCCTTTGCTCAAAGCCCTCCATTTCTACTTTCTACTGTAAAAAGTTCAAATTCCTATTTGTTAGCCAGGAAACCTTTAGACAAGTCTCTTCATCCCTGAGTTTTTTCATTCACAAAATAAGGAAGTTGGACCACATGATTTGTTTAACAAGTGGCTCTGGGGGTGAGGAGGTCAGGAATGGGGGGATGCATACAGAACACAATTTTAAGTTTAACCTGTGTTACTAATATTTTCTCCATAACTTTCTAAAGTCAATCAATAAAACAACAAAGCAAGCCAATTTGTAGAATTTGCCAAGTTCTGAAGTGTAAATGCTCACACTGGAAATTTAACCATCAGCTCTCAGAAAGTGGTACAAGTTATCTCCAAAACACCTCTGCTAAGCATCCTTGAATTTTTTTGATTACCCTATCATACTGTCACACATACTGAGCTTGCAGTCAAAAATAACCTTGGATTTTTTTTGTTTCAAAGTATTATTTAGCCAAACCTCACCCAATTTATAACTGTGAGGTTCATTTTTTAATTCATGCAACACTTTACATGTCTCCATATTCAATTTCATCTTATTAGATTTTTCCCACTATTCTGGTTTATCAAGATCACTTTAGCTCCTGACCTTGTCATTCAATGTGCTAGTTATCAGTCTCAGTTTTACATGATCTGAAAAATATAATAAATATACCACCTATATCTTTATCTAGCAAAGGACAGATACCTGGGGCACTCCACTAGAGACTTCCTACCAAGATGATATCAACCCATTAAATGAATATTCTTGGGGTCAATCCATTGGACTAGTTCTACTCAATATAACTACATTATCATGTAACCTAATCTCCATTTTTTCCATAAGAGATTTTGCCAAGTGTTTTCCTAAAATCTCATTAAACTGAATTTATGGTATTTCCCTGGACTCCGCCTATATCCAGTAACTCTGTTAAATGAGGTTAGTCTATTCTTGAGAAAGCCATGCTTACTCCTTGATGACTGATACCTTCTCTAGATACTATTGTTATTGTTCAGTCAGTTCAATCATATCTGACTCTTTATGATTCCATTTGGGGTTTTCTTGGCAGAGATACTGGAGTGGTTTGCCATTTCCTTCTCCAGCTCATTTTACTGAGGAACTGAGGCAAAAAGGTAAAGTGACTTGCCCAGGGTCACACAGCTAGTAAGATGTGGAACTCAACTCACAAAGATGAGTTTTCCTGATTGCAAATTCAGTATTGTATCCATTGTACCACCTAGTCACCACTCACTATTAATGAGTATTTTCTTTTTTGATATATCCTAGAATTTCACCAGGATCAATATCTGATTAATTGCCCTATAGCTTATACATTGATTCCATGCTCTTCCCCTTTTTTAAAAAATGTAGACATTTGTCCCGTTGCAAGACTGGTGACAGTTTTCCTATTTTCCATGATTTCTGAAGATCACTGACAAAAGATCAGCAATCATATCTGCCAGGTGGGTGTGGGTGGTGGTAGGTTTTTTTTTCCCATGGCACCCTGAGATGTAGCTCATCTAGGCCTCACGACTTGAATTCACAAAGGCCAGCTAGGTGATCTCTGACTGTTTTCTAAAGACTCAGGTTTTGCCTCTCTGGCGTCATTTTTTTCCTGTACTTTTCAATTCAAAGATTATTCTTCTAGACAAGAAAAACAGAAAATGAGAAGTTAACACTGCCCTTTCCCTACCATCTATTATGATTTCTTCATCCCTAACTCCTCCCTGTTCCTCCTCCTTTTTCCATGAAGCAAGCTGGTGGGAGGGGGCTAGGGAGGAATCCATTTTGTGGTCTTTAGGATGCTTCAGCAGAGGAAGCTCATTCTAAGTTTAAGCATTCATGATATTCATCCTATAAGACCATGCTGATTTTTTGCATTCATCCTCAGTTACTTGAGCTTCTTTTCATAATCTATACTTTAAAAAAAAAAATCTAGGTTGGTTAATAAGTAACCTGTGCATTCACATTGAATTTTTTTAGACAACTTAACCCTTTCCTCCTAATTAGAATATTTTTTGTGCCTTAAGCATTTCATTCTTTAAGAGCCATCCCCTAGTTGACAAATACACAAAGGACATAAAAAGTAAAATTTTCAGAGGAGGGAAACCAAGCTATCAATAGCCATGTGGGGGAAAATGTTCTAAATTACTATCAATTAGAGAAATATAAATTAAAAGAACTCTGAGGTTTCACATCAAATTGGCAAAGTTGATCAAAAAAAGTGACAAATGCTAGAGGGGCTGTTGGAAAACAGGTACATTAATGAACTGCTTGTGGAACTGTGAACTGGTTTAGCCATTCTGGAAAGCAATTTGGAACTATGCCCCTAAATCTATGAAACTGTGTATACCCTTTGATTCGGCTATACCACTATTAGATCTATACCCAAAAGAGATCACAGAAAGAAGAAAGGGAACCATCTATACAAAAATATCTATAGCAGCAATATTTTTGGTAGCAAAGAATTGAAAATGGGGGGGGGGAGCAAAATAATATCTATCAATTGTTAAATAACAATAAATGTAAGAATGGAATGAAATGCTACTGTGCTATAGGAAGTCATGATGGACATGGTTTCAGAGAAACGTGGAAGAACTAATGCAGAGTAAAGTGAGCAGAACCAAGAGAAAAATTTATATAATAACAATGATATTGTAAAGACAAACAGCTTTGAAAGACTTACAGAACTCTGATCAACACAATTACCAACAAAAATTCCAGATAACTCATGATAAAACATGTCACCATCTCCTGATAGAGAGGTGGTAGACTCAGAGTATATAATGAGACATATCTATACATATGTACATGTATACACACATTTACATGTGTGTGTGTCTATGTGTGTGTGTGTCTAGCCATCACAGGAATTTGTTTTACTTGAGCATACCTGTTTGTAACAGGAATTTCATTTTTCTTTCTCAAATGTGGGGCAGAGGAGGAAGATAAGGCAAATTTTTGCTGGTTGAAAAAGAAATTAATTTTTTTTTTAAATAGCCGCTACACTCAGAGTAACCCAGAAGAACCCAAACCGGCATGAAACAAAAGCTTACAACAGCATCTTCCAACCAAAACAATATTGCGAATCACATACATACCTAAATTCTCTGCCATGGACCACTCCATCCTCCATACTCCTCCCTGTCTTATAGGTGCTCCTACTTTGGCTCTTTCAAGCTTCCTCATCTCCTACTCTTGGAGTACTAAGTTCCTGTCAAAACTGAGATCAATCAAATGTACCTGTTTCTGGTTCCTGCTCCCCCTCCATGTTAGTGTTCTCTTCTCCACCTCAATCCCCACACCCCCGACACACACACACACACACACACACACACACACACATACACACACACTGAAAGGGTTTGTATTATTTTGTATGTATTTTCTGTTTACTCATCTGTATACATGCTGCTCCTCCCCAGTAGAATGGGAGCTGCTTGAGGACAAACTTTCTGGGATGGGTGGATATGTGTGTGTGTGTATGTGTGTGTGTTGTGTGTATCTCCGGCACCTAATACAGTGCCTGACAGGCTTAATAAATGCTGCTTGAATAGAACTGCATCAAGCTGAATTATTTTCAGTGGCTCAGCCAGAGAAAAGAGACTCAGGGATGGGGAGAACAGAAAGCCAGGAAAAGGACAAGGAAAAACAGGAGTCTGGTTTTTAAGGTCTCGCATGAGGCCCCCAGAAAGATAACTCAGATCTGAGGCACTTTGTAGATGTAGGTCAGCAACTACTCAAAATGATAGCTCACAAACCTCCACTGACGTGTTTACTTTTACCAAGCCAACCAGAAAGGATATATTAGTTCAAAGAAAAAGACTTTTAATCAAACAGCATAGTAAATTAAGTAACAAGAGAAAGATTCCTCTCCTTCACCATCCCACCCCCCACCTCCCCGCCCCAGACGCCATAGCCACAGGAGAACACTCTCATAGGTTTCTATCCTGCCCGTGAGGAAGGAAACACACATGCAAAGAGCTCTTGTGATCCCAGAATTCATGTGACGGAGCACGTACAGGAACATGTCAAGGGGGACCCAGAGAGAAAGCCAGTGGCTAAAGAATCCCCTTGAAGGGACAAACACAGAGGGAACACACGAGGGCAAGGGCTAGGCTCAGGCGCGGAAGGGTCCCAATTATCAGGCACAAGCATCATAAGGGTAACCCAAATTTCCAAAACTGAAGTCTCCACTTGCTGCTGGATTTCACATCAACTCTGCAAGACTTTCCCCTTTCTGCAGATCCTTGTGTGGTGCCTCCTGATGGGCCTCTAGCTGTGGGGTTCACTGAGAAGCTCTCTGCCACCATCTGCTTCTCTTCAACTCCCTGTGTCATCTGCTGCTGTCTGCCTCTGTCTGCAGAGGGACATTGGCCAGTAGGTGCCTCCTTCCACTGGAAGTCCACTTGGCCTAAAGCCATGACACCTACACACAGCCAAGCACGCCTCAAAAGCCAGCAGATGTCCTCAGACCAAGATTTAGCTTGCCTTTTAGGCTGTTCTCCTCCGTCTACAGGCTTGAAGTCCTTGTCCTTAAACTATCTAACCTGGGGTTAGAAAATTCCTTTTTCACCCATCAAATCTCTGAATGTCTGTCATTGTTTCAAGCTACTAATAAGTAGTCTCCACTCAAAAAAAAAAAAAACTGAAACTTTGTATGTGGCTAGGGTGATACGGTTTCCCCTCAAGACTAACCCCCTCCATGATGCTTTTCATTGGCAAGTAGATGAATCTAGAAGAAAGAACAAAATGCCTAGAAGACACCTACCTCCTTAATTCCTTTGTTTTAAATTCTTACCTTTTTTATATATGCCCACCACCAACAATATCCCTGGCCTTTACTTAGCTTTTCTGCTGAGGGCAAAACTCACTAATCTCCTTACAGAAATTGAAAAATGTTCTGATGTCCACAAGCATGTAAGTACCTACTATGTGTAAGATGTAGTACCAAGTAGGCAGATACAAATACAAAGAAATAAGGAATTTTGATAATACAAGTTTTATGTACCAGTAAAAATGCGTTGCAGACCAGGACTAGTTATGGACCAGAAACTGGAAAGTACTAGCCTAAGAGATCCAAATAGGCCTCAGAGGAGGTTCATTTCTATTTTAGCACAAATGATAGAACAAGTTCTTAAGGAATATTGTTGTTGCTGAGTCATTTTCAGTCATGTCTGACTCATGGTGACCCCATTTGGGTTTATCTTGGCTAATACACTGCAATGGTTTGTCATTTCCTTCTCCAGCCTATTTTACGGATGAGGAAACTGAGGCAAACAGGATTAAGTGAATTGCTCAGGGTCACACAGCTAGTAAGTGCTTGGCCAGATTTGAACTCAAAAAGTCAAGTCTTCCTGATGCTAGAGCCAGAATTCTCTCTACTCCACCACTAGCATGCCGTACCCCTTCTAAATCATGTTACTCCACTTTAGTTTGCCTTTGCAAGTTTGCCTTACTCTAATGAACCATTTCTACTGCCTTCTGCCAGGGCAAGGAGGGAGAACCTGGAACCCGATCGGCTTCCTTCCTGCTCTGGGACTGGACACCAATTTCTCTTCCCTTGGTGGCCTGGGCACTTATTAGAAAGGACCAATTTTCAGAATTAACTGATTTGGGGCTCTCCTGGAGGTTTTTTTGTCACCACCTCCATTTGCCTCTAATTTTCCATTTAAGAAACAGCAGGACCTGGGGAAAGTTAATTATTAAACAGCATCAGCTTTTAAAAAGAAAATTTTAAATAATTAAAAACACACAAACCTCTCCTTTCACCTACCTCCAATGTTTCAGGGCCTGGAAAACAAGAGAAAGCTGAGACAGCGGCCAAACCAAATCAGGGTAAGAGAACACAGTTCAGAAAATAAAGAGTGGTCTCTATTTATAAATTTCAAAATATTTATTGGAATTTCATACTTCTCTCTCTCCACACTACCCGAAATACCGCTTCCTTCCTCCTAGTGATACCTTCCTGATCTCCATCTCACACACACACACACACACACACACACACACACACACACACACCACCCCCACCCCTCACCTAGCATGCTGAATGATTTTTCAGCAGATTTTCCATTCCTTAGCAGCCTGTTCCTGGCTGTTCCATGAGTATCACAAGCCTATAGGTCCTTTACTGTCTCACTTTCAGTACTTCTTTCCTATTCTTAAGGCAAGTTAGTGTTTTCAGTCAAATCACTGTAGGTTCTTGCCTCTGCTATTACAGCTACTGTGGATGTCCTAAGTCCCCCCAAAAAAATCCATTTCCTGGCTTGACTGACAGATGCACGGAAGACACCATTTTCATCATATCATCTATCTACTTACAAGCCTTTCGTGGTTCCCATTTGCCTCTAGGGGGAAACCCAAAGTTCCTTAGCCCAGCATGAAACCCCTCCATCCTCTGACCATTTCTTTCGAAGCCCTAACAATGATAATAATCACAACAGCTAACATTTATACAGTCCTTTACATTATATGTATATATTTATATACAGTTTTTGCAAGATATTTTTGTATGATTCTCATTGGATCCTCATAACAACCCTATGCTCAATCATTCAGTCATGTCTGATTCTTTGTGAACCATACTGTCCATGGGGTTTCTTAGCAAAGATAGTGGAGTGGTTTGCCATTTCATTCTCCAGTGGATTAAGGCAGAGTGTAAGTGACTTGCCCAGGGTCACACAGCTAGTAGGTATCTGAGGCTAGATTTGAATTCAGGTCTTCTTAACTCCAAGTGCTGGGCTCTATCCAAGTGTGCCACTTAGCTACTTAATCTTCCTTAAAAGAAACCCTCTGTTCCAGTCAAATTGGTGTGCTCATTGTCTTTTGGATTTAACTCAAACTCTGCCTCCAACACTTTTACTTACATCCTTGTGAGTATCAGCAAAAGAAGTTGCATTATTCTCTCATATCGTAGAGATTCTCTGAGTCTAAGGAACTGATTCACCATGCAGGGATAGACTGGGCAAGCAATTCTGGGATGCCAGCATGGAAAAAGACTGGCCTTCTGCCTTCCCTCTTCCAGCTTCCCGTTCCCACTCCTCTCCGGGATCGTGGACATCCTGTCCTTTATTACAAGATTGGAAACCAGTATTCAAGATCAAAAGGACAATCATTGAGTTTCACATCTTTTTCCTCTCCCCCTTCTCTTCTCAGATAGCAGAGGCATCAGCATGATCACTGACCACAAGCGGGATTGGGCCTGACCAGACACTGAGGATCAGAGACACTGTTCTCATAACCATGCTCTTATGAGAACTATGAGTTCCTATGGCAGAAGGCTGGTGAGTAGTGACCAATTTCATCTTCTTTTTCCCCTACTTAACCTGTAATATGTGAGTCTGAGAAAGTATGTCCTCTCTACCCTCATTCCTTTGGGTGGTACTTGGGTATGAGTATTTGGGAGCTTTCTTATCTTATCTTTCTTATAAAGAATCTGGGGTGGTACAAACTGGGCAGGGAGAATCCACATATTTATTTCATTCCATGTTGCTAAAAGCTATATAGGTTATGGAATACCATGTGTTGGAGTCTATGAGTATTATGGAAGGTAACCTGAGAGAGTAGAACCCTACTAAGGAGTGAGGGTTATAAGTCAGATTTAAAAAGTAGATTTCATATATTTTAATGTCTGATCAATATTCTCATTTCAACACCTACATTACTGGAAGCTGCACTTCAAAGACTGCTTGTTTACTTGCTTGTTTACTTGTGCTAGCTACTTACAAAGTGAAGCTTACAAAAGGCATGTTAGGGGCAGGGACAGCTCCAGAGAACAGCAATTATGAATACCACCTAGTGGCCAATTCAGATAATGCACTCTGAGCCCTTGGGATTTTTAACCCAGCCGTGCCTTTGGAAAAGGAAGCAAACACTGAGTCAAAAGATGGATTGAGCACTTATATAATGTATTTTCCTTCCCCACCCTGCCCCCAGTCTACCTAGCTAATTCTATCCGTCCATTAAGATCCTGCTAAAAATCCTCCCACATCCTTGAAACTACCTCTAACTATTTCAACCCACAGCGATCTCTCCTCCTTTCCTTCCCTGAATTCCCAAAGCACTGATTTCTGGGCCACAAATTGTTATCTAGTAAATACTGCTTTTTCAGAACTACATCTAACTTTTATTGTCAGCATATATTGAGGATCAAAGGTACCTTCAGAATCTTATAAAGAGAATGGATGAAAACAACGTAGATACAATATGGTGTCTTCCTGGGGAAGGGGTAGGGATGGCACTGGGCACGCCTCTGAATTCACCACTGAACAAGCCCAGCAGAACTCCAGCTAGTGACTTTCCATCACTTCTAAGAAGGTAAAAATGTGCCAAGGTAACACTTGCTAACAATAGTATTTTCAGCACCAAGCAATTATGATGCCATAATCTGAATGGTTAAAAAGTTTACTAGATTCCAAAGTGATTTTTTCAACTGACTCTTCCTTTCAACAGCAGAGATTTTTGCATTTTCTATCTCTTGGTAGCCTGGTTCAACTGATCCAGGGGCAGCTGCCTCGTGTTTACATTTCATGAATGTGCTTTGAGAAAGTGCCATTTTGAGGTCCAGACTATTTTGAAATAAGCATTAACACCAAACTCTTATAGAATTAGCTATCTTTCTGAATGTAAAGCTCTTTGCCAGCAGTTTTTTAAAAAACCATCACATAAGTCCAGTGAAAAAAGCAATAATTTAGCAGCTCAAAAAAGGGGGAGATTTTAAAGGGTAGAGCAAGGTTCCCATGAGAAACTCAAATCTTGCTTCTTCTCAGAAACTCCCTATAAAAGCTATTAAATAAGGACCATTTTACAATTATAATAATGCCAATAATTATTATGATAAATTCTATATTATTTTATAACTACATTTTTCCTAATGTTGCTTATCTCATTTGGTCCTCACACTATCCCTGTGAAGTGGTAAGGAATACAAGTATTACTCCCAATTTACAGATGAGAAAAGTTAAGTCAGGGGAATGAATGAGTCAGCATCTGTTTATCACACTAAAGCCCTGTGCAAGGTGCTATATATAAATCTGTCTAAATAGGTATGTCAGAACCCAGATTGTAGAGGACCAGTGATAAGGAACGACGCTTGCCTCATTATGGAGAGGTAGTGGATTCAGCAGGGAGTATGGGAGGTTTTTAGTCCTGGCCAGTGTGGGAATTTGTTTTGCTTGACTATGTATATTTGTTATAAGGATTTTGTTTTTCTTTTTCTTTTTTTTCAGTGGTGGTAAGGGAGGTAGATAGAGAAAATAAGTGTTTGTTCATTGGAAAAATAAAAGTTAATTTTAAAAATAGGAATGGCAGGACACAGATGATAAAAAAAAAAATCTGAACATGCTGCAGACCCCCCAAATCACAGGTCAGATATGATAAATCCTTTATGTGAAAATTGTAAGCTCAGAGATTCAGAGCCAGAAAGGACCTCAGAGGTTCCAAAGACAGATCTCAAATTGGAAAGGAAATTAGAAGGTTATGTCATCCAATCCCCTTGTTTTACAGATAGGAAAACCAAGGTCCAGTGAAGATTCAGTGACTTGTCCAAGATCATACAAGAAGCTGGCAGAGCCAGAATTCCAATGCAAATTCTTTACCAATAGCACCAGCCAGCACCTCTTTGCAACAATCCAACCCCTTCATTTTGTAGATGAGGAAAATGGAGCCCAGGGAGATTAAAGTGATTTGCCCAAGGATTCCAACCCAGTTCTCAGCCTCCAAATTCATGGCTCCTTCATTGCACAATGCTGCCAGTTTCCATATGTAAATAAATGTACCTATTTGAAAAGGCCAGATGGGCCCTACCCAAATGCATAGAACCATTTAGGGCAATTAAAAACTGCTCTAGAAATTAGCTGACTTGAACTAAGCAGAATAAACAAATCCTTGCCCAAGTAAGAATTAGTTCCACTGATTTTCCCTGATGTTCTAACTTTGCAAAGGAAAGTTTGGAAAGTCTAAATGTCTCCCAAGTATCTTCTTGTGTTATTGTGCTCTGGTCTCTTCAGTTAAAGTCAGAGGTTACAACATTTGCATCACTATAAGCCCCACTCAGAGATGTTTTGACACTTCTGTTGGTTTGACAGGGTCCTAAATGATCCTCTCTACTCCTAAGTAGGACCCATCTGTCAGGTTTCACAAACACATAGCCTTATTCAAGTTTTTCAAGTTATTCAAACAGCTGCAGTTATCTGGTACCAGGTACTCAGAATAACAATAATAACAGTTGTAACAGCTGTCTTTTAGAAAATGATCTAAGGTTCATAAGACATTTTGCATGCATTATCACACTCAATCCTTACAACAAGCTTATATAATTCAAATATTATTATTCCCATTTTGCAGATATATTTTTCAGACTGTGAGCATTCTCCTGGACCCTCTCCTCTTTCTCTCACCCAAACACCAGTCAACAAAGTGGAAAGAGAACTGGCTCTAAAGTGAAAGGACCTGGGTTCAAATTCTCCTTCTGAAACTACTACCTATGTGATGTAGGCAGGCTGCTTCCCCTCCAGTTGACATAGTTTCCTTATCTGTAAAATGAAGGGTTTGGACCAGATGATGCCTCAAGTGCCTTCCAGCTCTAGATCAATGATGTCATGATTCTTTCCTCCTTCTTCACCCATACCCTTCACTCCTCAAGCAATACTTGATGTTCATTTAATCTGATTTTACCTGAAAAAAACATGTTAGGCCAGGAACCAGGTACAGATTTCCTTCCCAGTCCCTCACCTTTCAAAGATAGACTTCTGATACCAATAATCACCCATACTCCTATTTCCAAATGAGTATTTTAAATAAAATGAAAGGTATTGGATCATAGCTTTGGAGCTAGAAAAGTTCTGAGAATCTAGAAGAACCTTTCATTTTACAGTTGAGGAAATGGAATAAAGGTCAAATGACTTGCCCAAGATCATAATTAATAAGTGGTAAAACTAGGACTAACCAGTCATGTCAACATCTTTTTCATTTCATTTTGTCCATCACCCTAGTAAGAACTTGATGAACGGTTTCCCTGAAATCGGTAATGTCAGGTGGGAACAAAAACATCGACCTCCTCCTTGCCCTCACAAAAAGTATTTGCTAATGTGATATGGTTTGAGAAGTGTGAAGAAGACCCCCCCTCCCTTCTAAAGAAATCTTCCATGAGTGAAGTGAGCAGAACCAGAACATTGTACTCAGTAATAGCCACATTGTGGGATGACCAACTTTGGTAGACTTAGCTCTTCTCAGCAGTGCAAGGATTGAAGACAACTCCAAAAGA
>CM053585.1:486171764-486221923 GCA_028646515.1 Pseudochirops corinnae | reverse complement strand
TCATGATGGAAAATGCTGTCCACATCCAGAAAAAGAACTATGGAGTCTGAATGCAGATTAAAGCAGACTATTTGATCTCTTTTTTGTTTGTTTTGTTTCGTTTCTTCTTTCTCGTGATTCCTCCCATTGGTTCTATTCTTCTTTACAGCATATGACTAATGTGAAAATGTGTTTACAATGAATGTATATGTAGAACCTATATTAAATTGCATGTTTTCTTAGGGAAGGGTGTGAGAAGGGAAGGGGAGAAAATTTAAAACTGAAAATCTTGTGGAAGTGAATGCTAAAAACTAAAAATAAATTATTTTAAAAAAAAAAAAGAAAGAAATCTTCCATAAGTGGCATAGGGTGATGGAAAGATCCCTGGAAGTGGTGGTAGTCTAGAGCTGGCTTAATGCAAGCTTGAAATCAGGAGTGAAGAGGATGGATAGATAAAAGGGAAGGAAGGAAGGAAGGAAGGAAGGAAGGAAGGAAGGAAGGAAGGAAGGAAGGAAGGAAGGAAGGAAGGAAGGAAGGAAGGAAGATCTTTGACCTACCTATGACATCAGGAACTTGCTGACTTTTCTCCTGAATGACTGTCCAATTTGGGATTTGTGTGAGTTAAGGTTAAATTCAGCCTGTCCACTCTGGCCTAAGCCCCTTTAAGCCTGAACTCATTGTTTCCTTAGATAGTTTTCCCTATGGGGTTGGATCTACAAAAGCACATTTAGACATAAGTTTCTGTTTAGTTGTCCAGAGCAGACTTACACTTATGTTAGTCAGAGCTGACTTGAGGTAAAATCAAAGAGGTAATTTTTTTCATCCATCTCCCTTCCCAACTTTCTAGACTTTTATCATTTCTTAATACCCTTTCCTGCAGCTCCCCTATCCCCATTTCTATCCATGGCTCCCAAGTTATAAAATGTCTGATAAATTTCTTCTTGATCAGGTATTAGGAGCTGACTAGCAATATTACCACATGCCCCCAACCAATAGTCAAACATTCCTAAAAATGAAGGTGAGACAAATGTAGAAAAAAATCTGATATGATGGGCAGAACATCATCATCTTCATCAGCATCAGTGCTGGACCCTACACCAAAGACTGCAGGATATGGGGCAGCCTCTGTCCCCCAGGCAGCAACAATTGATCATAAATGTAAAATTCCAATAACAAAGTAGTATGAAGGGTCACATGAATGGCATGGACACATACTATCAATGTGACCATGGGCAACTCCCAACCTCCCTAAGCTTCACAGGTTCTAAGTTATAGATGGATTTCAATCTGCCCTGATGGAGAAATTTCCCACACCAACTACCCCTGACTTACATGCTCATACTGGGAAAAGTACAAAAATGATTGATAGGTCTCAGACTATACAAAAATACTTTATCAATAGGGGGATAGGGATTGGGCGCAAGACATTATTGATTAGGGAACCTCCACATGAGGAAACTCCCTGTACCATTGCATGTCCATAACTTCTCTCAAACTTTGTCTCAGAGATTTGCCTGGAGCACAGAGGGCTTGGCACTTACCTAGATTAAACAGTAAATACATGTCAGAGACAGGACTCCCTGGCTGTAAGGCCAGCTCTCCATCCCCTAGGCTGCCCTACCTCTCATGCTCAGACTTTAACTAGAGTGTAGCTTTAGTGAAGACTAGAACAAGAAAGGAGTATTAGCTTTACCAGATGCAAGGAAGGAAATACCACTTCTCAAAGAGGATCAAGGTAAAAGTTTAATGGAGAGGCATAGGATCATTGATTTAGACCTGGAAGGGGGGGACCTGAGGAAGTCATCTAGTCGAAACCCCACATTTTCCTAATGATGAAACTAAGAGCAAGAGAGGCTAAATGATCTGCCCATTTACAGAGGTAATAATTAACAGAGCTGCTTTTTTTAAAAAAAATATTATTGATTTATTCTAACATTTTAAAAATTCTAAGTTCCAAATTTTCTCAATCCTTTCAACCCTTCCTCTATCCATTGAGAAGGCAAGCAATATATCAATTATACACGTGAAATCATGCAAAACATATTTCCATACTAGCATGCTGCAAAAAAAGCAAGAAAAATTATTCTTCAATTTGTACTCAGAGTTCATCAGTTCTATTTCTGCAGATGAATAATGTTTTTAATACGAGTCCCTCATAATGGTCTTGGGTGATTACATTGATCAGAGTAGCTAAGTCATTCAAAGTTGATCATCTTTATGATATTGCTGCTTCAACTCAATTCAATGTTCTACCAGTTCTTCTCACTTCATTTTGCATCAGTTCATATAAGTCTTGCCAGGTTTTTCTGAAACCATCCCCTTCATAATTTCTTATAGCACAATAGTATTTCATAACAATCACATACCTCAGCTTGTTCAGTCATTCCCCAATTGATAGTTGGAAACCACTGAAAATAATTGAACAGCAATAAGGACAAGCTACTGAGGAGGCCACAGGGATGAGGAAACAAGGAGAGCCAAAGAGGAGCCTACCTGCTCCATCCAATAGCTTACTATTTCAACTAATTATTCTTACTACATGTTAAGCTAAGTGGTTTCCAAGTTCCTAAAGAACTATAATTGCAGTCAATACCTTCTAAATTTTAGAACCCAGGAGCAAAGTCTCAATCACCCTGCCCTGGTTACAGATTTGTCCTTCTCTATCCTTGATTTACAGTTAGTTAGACATGGGTAAAGGTGGGTTTTTTAAAAAGAGGAAGAAGAACCTCACTGCCTCATTTTCATGCTCCTCACGTCAATGAAAAATTAAGATTCACATTTGGTTAACTCTACTTTAAGAATTTTTTTAAGTTCATGCAAACTCCAGAAATGATTGTCATGCTTTAGCACTTAAATATGTATTGTCTGTACATTATTAATTTGATTTTGTACATGTATACATCCTGTATCCCCCCCACAAAACCACGGTCAGACTCCTTGAGAACAAGAGCTGAGTCTTCTCTTCCCCTTCAAGTCCATGAAATATCTTAAAGTGTCTTAGGATTTAGAGCTAGAAGACATCACAGGGAACTAATTCATTCACCTCATTTTCAGAGAAGGAAACTGATACACAGAGAAGGGAGTGACTTGTTCATGATCACACATGTAGAAAGTGACAAAGCCAGGTTTTGAATTTGGCCCCGCACCCTGATTCTGAGCTACCTTCATGCTACAGATCTTCATTTCTGTGGTCCTGTGACCATGTCTGGTACTCCATAACCCAGGAGTTACAGACTGACAGTCTCATTGTCAGTGAAGGGGTCAGAGGAGCACCATATGTTTCAACATAAGCCATGGAATTAAGTATTAGAGGGCAAAGAAAGGAAAATGTGATAAGAACATAAGACTCCAGATTCCACTTTAATTTCAAATTTCTTCTTTTTCATCGATTTGTGCCACAACCTAAATGCACATCTTTTGTACTTATCAGAATGATGAATCAAAATGTCTCAAGGGGAAGGTGTTTTTATGTATGAGATTTTATCAACCTGTTCTGGTCAATAACCTAAACACTGCCCAGTATAATGATACATGTCCCCAAAAAGTAATAGAAAAAGATTCTCTACTCTTCATTCATGAGTTCAGATGGTTACAAGGCACCAAGCCAATTTAACATGATTCAACTAAACCAAAGTTTTGTTGATGAACAGGGAAAGATACAAGATTACTCACTCATGGTTGATGGTTCATTTGAAAGGCAGCACCACATCATCATCATGTAGATAGTTACAGTTGAAAGGGATCTCAGATATGATCTGATCCAAACTCTTCCATTGACAGATTTGGGGAAAAACTATTCTGGAGAGAGGAAGTGATTTGTTTAGAGTCCAAGTCTGCAGATGAAAACTCTTTCCACCTTCTGGCTTAATATAACTTCCTGGGCCACTGTCCATCACCTGAGTACTGATGATTAGCTACAGAGCTGAGAGGCAGAGGGAACCAGCATTTAGCGATAGATTTAGAATCAGCAATCAGCTAAAATTAATTCCCAGAGAATAACAAGATGTCTCCTAAATAATGATTTCCACTTAACAAATGAACTTCAGCTCTTTGAAGTGGATCTCAACACTCCCATCTGATGAATATTATGTCCATAAGCTCTATCTTATGACTAAAAAAGCTAAGGTATCATAACAAAGAGGACCAAATGAGTACTGTTTGACAGCCTCAGGAGGAGTTAGGAAATAGAGCCCATGGCATGTCATTCCCAGGCCCTCAGTGTTGGGTGTGCAACTCTATGGCATTATCTCAGAGATGACTAAGGTACAGGTTATGGGTAACTTAAGAGTTTTCAAATTAAAAAAAATCCACCAGTGAAATAAGAATATGTAACAATTAGTATTACCAATTAGAATTTCTTTTAAATACTTTTACTTAATCAATCTTTACTCAATCAATCTTTATAGGTAATAAGCAGCAGCAATTTTGTGAACCTGTAAGAAACTTTGTAGTACTAAAGATAATATAAATCTAACAAGAAGGCTGCTACAAGGTAAGCTAAGAAAATATAAGGTCTTAAATTTCACTATTTTAAATTTTGAAAATTCTTTTTTTCTAATTTGGGGGTTCTCACTATCAAAACCTTACTAGGTTAGCAGTTAAATGCCCTCAATATACCATCAATTGTCAAATCCTATTGAATTTACCTTTGCACTGTCTCTCTAGTTCAACTTTTACCACCTCTTGGCCTTTACAAGAAAAGTCTCCTCATTGGTCAGCCTACATCTGGTCTCTCTCTTCTGCATTGCATCCTCCACACAGCTTTCTAAATCATCTTTCTAAGATATAAATATTATCATTGTGTTTCATTTCTCAAAAATTGAGGAGGAAGTGGAAAGGGTGATGTGATTGGACCTATGCTTTAGGAAAATCACTTTAACTTCCAATTGCCTCTAGGATGAAAAATGAATGTTCCAATTTGGCATTGAAGGCTTCCCACAATCTGTCTCCAGCCCATTTTTCTAGCTTGATTAGCATTGTTCTCTTTCTTAATCTTGGTTAAGAAACTGGACCACCAGCTGCTATGCTTGATGTTCCATCTCCTGCCTCCATACTTCTACAGAAGCTGTGTCCCCAACCCCAACTCCATGTCTAGATTGTATTCCTTGGTATAAATAGCTTCTGAGGTTTCTTACAGGTTTAAAACTGTCCTTCAAAGTAAATTATCATTTGTGATCCTGATTCCTTCCTCATCTCAGTCTTTCAGAATCCTTAGTTTTCAGAGAAGTCTTCCTTCATCCCTCATCTTGCTAACACTCTCTCCCTCCTCAAATTAACTTACACCTTTTAATTTATACCTGTATCCAGGCCATATTTCCTCCATAGAATATAATCTTCTTAAAGACAATGACTTTTTTTGTCTTTGTATCTCCTAACCTGTGCCTAATAGTGTCTCCCCTCTCCAACCCAACCTTCATTCAGCCACCAAAGTGATTTTCCTAAAGTGCAGGTCTGACTATGTCATCCCCCTACTCAAGAAACTCCATTGGATCCCTGTCACCTCCAGGATCAAATACAAATCCTCCATTTGGCATTCAAAACCCTTCACAACCTGACCCCCTCCCACCTTTACTGTGGTCTTATACCTTACTCTTGCCACATTCCCCTTGAGCCAGTGACATTGGCCTACTAGGTCACACTGTCTCTTTGCTTTAGGCATTCTTTCTGACAGTCCTCCATGCCTGGAATTCTCTCCCTCCTCCTCTCCAACTACTGACCTCCATGGTTTCCTTTAAGTCCCAACTAAAATCTCACCTTCATTTTCAGTGATTGTACTTTGCCCACATGATCTTCAAGAAGCTCAGCTCATCTGCATGGCGCAAGGAAGCGCTGAGTTAGAACTGGAGTAGAAGGGTGGTTTCCAAAGTAGAAGTCAATCCCCTTCCTAAGGGGGCCAGAGAGTCAGGTGCTGGCCCCACCTCAAGGTATGTGTATGATCAGTTAATCAGAAAGTGGAAAGAGAGGTCCCATCCAATCCTGATTGTGATAGCCAATCCTCAGTTTTGCATCCAACCACATTTTCCCACCTTATCAATAAAAACTACCTCTTTCCACTCATTCTGCTTGCAAAGTCCCAATGTATGGCCCCTCAGAGCAGTCATAACATAGACTAACTCCATGCCCACAACTGTGCAGATTCAACTGGAAACATTCCAGGCTCCCTGCCCCAAGGCCACTTCGTGGCTGTTTTAGATACACCTCAGTGGGAGGGCTCTGCTCTTGAGGACAGTGACTGGTGAATAAAAATCCCAATCTCTCCCTTTTTCATTTTGAGTTGAAACATTATCACCCAGGATACCACAGACATGAATTAAATTGTGATCTGAATCCAAGGATCCTTGCTGTATGACCCCAGGCAAGTCATTTTAACTTCCCATACTTTAGGCAATCTTCCAAGATTATAAATTAAAGAGAATGTGCTGACACACATAGGAAGAGACATTGAATCTCTCTATAATAACAAAATCATAGTTCTAATCTCTATCATTAGCATTATGTATATGATTGATAAGTAAATGTACATCTATGAGAGATGTATGCTCACAAATTATTTTTTACTCATAAAATACATGATCAAAAAGGTTTAAAGACCACTGAGACTTAACATGATTGCCAAATAATTTATTATTTTTAAACTTGCAATCAAGCCTGAAATACCCTGATAAGGATTTTGTCCATTCATAATCTTTCTTTTTTACTCTAAGAAATTTTCCCCTTATAACCTGGCCCCCTCATCTTCATCATCAACAGGGTGCAAGTTACTAAGCATTTCTTCCTCCTGAGGTTTTAGTAATAACCAATAAGAAAGCACTTTATAAATAGAAAGAAATATAAACAAGCTTCTTAATGCTAACAATCTACTACAAGGCATTTGAAATGCTACTGTGAATTGCAAATAAGAGTTGGATTATCTCCAGTTAAATAACAAAATGAAAAATTGCAAAAACACATATGAGATAAAATTGCCCTTTAAACAACAAATTCCCTTGTCTTTTCCCTGGCATTCAAATGCTAAAAGACAGTTCCTGTATCTCCACATAGCGTACATCATTAGTTAACACTTGGAGGGGAGCAAGGAGAGAAACAGCAGACATTCAAGATGCAAGGCTCTATTGCTAGGAAAATAGTGACATTCTTTTAGTTTTAAAAAAATCTACCTTTGAATTAACCTAAGTTTAGGTAACATTTTTCAAAAGATTTTTTTTATTACTACCTATTTTTGTGGTCTCAAGTGTGATCACTAATCAGAAAAGCTGTCATTTAAAGAAAAAGAATGGATGTGGAACAATATGACAGGGCAGAGTTTGAGTTAGAATTTCCTAAAATTTTATTTTATCACTTCATTTTCCAACTTTCTTCTTACTTTATACAATCTGTGATGTAACTCTGAGTCTTCTTTGTATAAATAAGTGTTAGGAAATTTCTCAAACAGGAGGTAGGTAGTTATCGGTTATTTCACCCTTAGTCAAGGTCAAATATTCCTTAGATCAATATCTCAACCAAGGAAAGGAAAAGAAATGTATTGGGATGCTAAGGAAGCTAGTTAGCTGAGGGTGGAGATTTGGCTCATATAGCTTATTCAAGAGTGTTTGGAATGCATAGCCAAGCAACCGTTTTCTATGGCATTTGGATATAGTCTGACTATATGAGGAAGTTGATCTGGAAAAGTCCTTGGGTGTATGCTACATGCAACCTTTGTGGGGCAGAACATAGCTATTCATTGTACCACATGCAGCTGGATGGTATGGAGGATAGATAGCATGCCAGGTTTGGAATCAGGAAGACAAGCTCAAATATGGCCTCAGACACTTACTAGCTATGTGACCTTGGGCAATGGTTATAACACATCCTCTGTCTGCCTCAGTTTCTTGAATTGTAAAATGGGGATCATAATAGTACATACATCCCAGGGATGTTCTGAGGATAAAAATGAGAGAATATTTGTACAGCACTTACTGCAGTATTTAGCACATAATAGGCACCATATAAATCTTAGCTATTATTATTACAGATAGGGAAACTGAGGCAAATAAAGGTTAAATGATTTGCCCAAGGACACAGCTAGCTGTAAACCACTTAGCACATAGTAGGTACCATATGAATATGAGTTGTTATTAACCACTCCCTAAAACAGTGGTTCTCAACCTTCCTAAATGCCGGGACCCTTTAGTAGTTGTACGTGGGTATGTCTGCATGTGGGCAGACCCGCCTGGAGACGGATAGAGGAGGTTCCTAAGACCATTGGAAATATGTGTTTTCCAACGGTCTTAGGCGACCACTGTGACCCCCGTGAAAGGGTCATTCGACCCCAAAGGGATCGCGACCCACAGGTTGAGCACTGCTGCCCTAAAAGAAAGACAAACACCAACACCAAACACATCCCATAGACTTCCAATCAAGCAGTCAGGATCCTTTAGAGAGCCACAGAAACTCAGAGGAAAAAGGGAATCCAGAAATCCTTGACACTACTGTTTATCTTTTTAAAGCATATGCTCTTCAGTCCTGAGTCAAACATGACCCAAAGCAGAACCCAAGCTTCCATTTGGTCAACCAGAATCAGAAATGGCAACTCTCAACACACTCTGTGGAACAACCCTTGTTACAGAATACATTATAATTGCCTTTTTTTTTTTCAAATAACAAGTCTTTATTTTCTCTCTCTCCAACCCAACTAAATAATGCAAAAATAAAACCCTTGTAACAAATATATTTAGTCAAACAAAGTAAATTCCTACATTTACAATGTCCATAACTATATTCATTCTGAATTTTGATTTAATCACTTCTGTGCCAAAACTAAAGCTTAAGTACTCCCACAGCTCAATCCTTTGCCCTTCCCCAGGGTTCTCGACATGGGGATAGATTTCAGGCACCCCATGAATTTGACACTGAAAAAAGTTACATCTCTATTTTCATTTAATTGGCTTTATAATCCTAAGTATTTTCATCTATGCATTTAAAGCTATTATTCTAAGAAGGGATCCATAGTTTTTAGCAATCTGTCAAAAAATCAAGAACCAATGTAATCTAGACCATCCTAACAAAGCCTATGTAATGGGAGCTGACAGGCCTTTTAAAATGGCTCCAAAGACTATTAAACAGCCTCCTCTCCAGTATAGGGTTGACTGACTGGAACCAATTACAGAATGTCTACACATGTTCCAGGCAGTGGTTCTTAACCTTCCTAATGCTGCGACCCTTTAATACAGTTCCTCATGTTGTGGTGACCCCCAACCAAAAAATTATTTTCATTGCTACTTTATAACTGTAATTTTGCTATTGTTATGAATCGTAATGTAAATATCTGATATGCAAGATGTATTTTCATTGCTACAAATTGAACATAACCCACAGGTTGAGAACCGCTGTTCCAGAGCCTCTCCAAGTGTTCCTTAGGCATAATCACAATTCTCCAACTACAAAGGCAAGCTCCCTAGCATCCTCCAAATGGACAGAGTGCTCCAGCCAAGAAAGCTGATAGGTTCTGTGTATGTGCCAGACCCCCATCACCCATGGATAATCACAGGAAGCAATGGGAACATTTCTACTATGATCTGAGATGAGATAAGTAAAAAGGAAATGAGAAATGTCCAAGCAAAGTGATATACGAGACTTAGGCAAGGAGATACATAGGCAGCATAGCCTAGGAAAAGGAGCATAGCATGATGGATAGGGCATTTGGCTTGGAGTCAGGAAGACCTGGGTTCCAATCCCACCTCTGACAGTCACTGTCTCATAGTCTTGGGCAAGTCCCAACCTCCCTGGGCCTCAGTTTCCTCTTTTGTAAAATAAGAAGTTTGGACTAGATGACTTCTGAGGTTTAGGTCAGGGTCTAGGATCCAAGGTCCATTTCACCTGAGGAAAGTCAGGAAAATTTTCATGGGGAAGGAAAGAAACAAGCATTCATTAAGGACCTGCTGTGTGCCAGACATCCCACTAAGCACTTCACAAATGTCTAATTTGCTCCTCACAGCAACAACACTGGAAGATGGGTGCTCTTATTAAATCCATTTTATAATTGAGGATACTCAGGCAGATGGAGATTCAAGGGACTTTCTCAGGGTCACACAGTATCTGAAAGTATCTGAAACTGGATTTGAACTCTATCCACAGCACTCACTGCTTCTCAGGTCTTGAAGGAAGGGATTTCAATCAATGGAAAATAAAGGAGAGAAGAGGAAATAATTCATTTAGTTCTCATAACAGCCTTGTAAATTAGAGACCTACAACTGATATCTATCAGCAACTGCTACTGGACTAAAGCTCTGGGGAGAGATTTGGGAATAGGAGTCTAGATTTAGGAGTCATCTAGTAACTCAAATCATGAGAATGGATGAGTACACCAAAGGGGGAAGGGAAGGAAGGGGAGAAGAAGGTATTAAGTGCCTAATGTGTGCCAGGCAACAACTGTGCTAAGCTCTTCACAAATACTATCTCATTTGATCCTCACAACCTGGGGAAGTAGGTGCTGTTCTAAACCCCATTGAGGAAATTTGAGCAGACAGAACTTGCCCAGGATCTAGAACGTGTCTGAGGATGCATTTGAACTCAGATATTCTTGACTCCTAAGGGCAGCTATGTGACACAGTGGATAGAGTGTCTGGCCTGGGGGTCAGAAGATTCATTTTCATGAGTTCCAATCCAGCCTCAGACACTTACTAGCTGTGTGACCCTGGGCAAGTCAGTTAACCCTGTTTGCCTCAGTTTCCTCATCTGTAAAATAAGCTGGAGAAGGAAATGGCAAACCACTCCAGTATCTTTGCCAAGATACCCCTAATGGGATCACAAAGTGTCGGACAAGACTGAAATAACTGAACAAAAAATAAAAAACTTTCTGACTTCAGGTCCAGCACTTTTTCCACTACACCACCTGGCTGGCAAGCTGTAGGCACCTCAAACTCAACACATCCAAAACAGAATTCATTATATTCCTCACCCCTTTCCCACCTCTCCTTTCTCCCTAACTTTTCTCTTACTGTCAAGGACACTGCCATCCTTCCAGTCACCCAGACTCACAACCATGTAATGTGTTTAATATGCGTAATGATATAGAATGGTAGGCAAAAAACGTAACTGATGCTGAGCTGAATGCTCATGGAAGTAATATAGTTGAAACTCATCCAGGCTGTTCCAAGTCTTCTGGTCCAAAGTCTCTCCAGACTGCTCTACTGCTGAGGTTGATGATGGAAGCAAGTTTTTTCAAGTGCTGTGTTTGGAAAAGTAGACTTGAGATCACTGGAAAACACTTTGCATCTTCTTTTCACATATGACTGTGGTTTTGTTTGTAAGTGCCATCCCAGATCTACAAGAAAAGCTGTCATAGGGCCCTGATGAAATAGGCTCCTGTGATTTAGAGTGAAAAGGGCCCTTTGAGATCATCTAGCCAACCCCTTCCCCCTACAGACGTAACAGGATCCAGAACAGTCTCAGATGCCATCAGCTTGCTTAGCATACAGAAGACACTGGGAACTTGATTTCCATAGAATTATGATTATGTATTATGGAAAATGCATGAGAGAAACTGTGGAGCACATGGGGAAATTCTATGACCACATTGTGAACAGGAGGCTTTTTGACTGGCTGTGGAGGCATAGAAAGTTCACTTTCGCTCTTTACCTCTTTTCATTTAATTTGATGTCTAGTGATAAACTATGTTCTAATGGGAAAGGCCTTATGGCCTTCACCCTCTCTCAGGCTATATGGCCCCCAAAACGAACCTTGATCTTTTCATTTGTTCTCTTCTATTCTAGGTGAAGTGAAGGAATTCTCCAACCGTGGGAGTTTTCAAGCTTTAGAGAGTGAGGCACAGGTATCCTAACGTCAAACTCCAAGGGGGGTTTTGCAGCCAGCACAGTACTGATACCCTGAGAAGCAAGGAGGGACCTTCAGCAGCATGTCAAATTTGGACACGAACTGGGTGGGACCAATGCTATTAAGTTCTGAGCCTGCTTCCCCAGAGGAATTAGGTGGTAGAGGGGAAAGTATGCCCCTGGGTTGTTGGGGAAAATGTTTGTGCTTTGTTCTTGCTATACCTTAGAAGTAGATATCTCTTTGTAAAAGCTAGCAGATGTTAAAAGGCTATATGGAACCAAAGTGATGGCAATTGGGCCCCAACAAGGGAATGAACACAGCAAGTCAGGGCTTGAACTAATCACAGTAGAGAAAAGACTCTGTGACCTCCCAGCATGACCCTTTGGGAACTCAGAGCGGTAGACACAGTAGCTTGGTTGTGGTAGAATGAGCCAGAGTCCCCACGTTACACAGATAAGGAGACTGAGGTTCAGAGAGATTAAATGAATTGACCCAGGACATAAATGTAATAAGCAGGAAAGCTAGAATTCAGAACTGCATTCTCTGATTCCACATCCAGTGCCCTTTCTCCTCCTTCCCTAGATCCATCCTTACTCTAATTTGATTAACACAGGAACAAATCTCAAGAAGATAAAAGGAATGTACCATAAAGAGTGCCCACAAAGCAAAACCATGAAGGTTATTTGGAGAGAAAGGAAATTATCTTCTAATAGATGGACTTAATCACCCAAGAATATTCCTTATAGCCACTAATATGCTATCTGTATAACACTGTGCAAGGATCTAGGATGGATACAAAGCATAACACATGTCCCTGCCCTCGAGAAGTTTATAATCAGTTGGGAAGAAAATATCTACAGAACTGCAAAGTATATTAGCAGGAGAAAACAAGGTGTCTCTGTAAGGTCCCAAGAAGTGTTGTTTATGAGTGTCTTACATAAACATATTGCCCACCATTTTCTTCCCGGAAAATAAATCCTTCCCCTTTAATTTCCTGGCATTTAGCGGTGTGTTATGGTAACCATAAATAGAGCAGAAGCAGTAATACCTGCCAGAACAGATTGCGTATAATGTTCAGGAATATCTAATAGCTAAAAACACATCTGTAATGGAATCCCACCTGAGGTCTGTTTCACACTTTGATCAGGCAGAATTTCTAGGGTGGTTGTCTCTTGTTTGACTCTCAAAGGCCTCCTCTATTTCTCTAACTTGGAGGTTATGTAGTTGTCAAGCATGTGAGTCTCCCCTCCCCAAATACCAGAACCTAGACTTGGGAGAGCAGGGAATTGGGAGCCTAGGAAGGAGTCTGACACTCTGAAAACTGGGACTCAACTTTGTTCTCCATGACGGGTGTATGGTTTGGGGAAGGTGATTGTTCCTTACTTCTTTGACTTGTGATTTGAACATTAATGCAATAATTCCCACATGGAACTGTTCTAATGCCATTTTAATCACACACCAAGCAACTAACCCAACACAGAGAGATGAAATGGAATATTTGTGGCTGCAAAGACAGATATCATTATTCAAGGGTAGAAGGATGGGAAAGGGGAAAGGGGTTTTAAAGGGATACTTCTTTGTTGTACTTAACACTGATAAATGACATACAAGTCTGTGTGACAGGATAACAGGGCAGAACTCCTGTCAGGGAGACAATGATAAATGTGGAGGCTGGGACAGAAAAGTCCACTAAAGAGAAATCTGTACATGACACCTTGCACATTGGATAGACTTGTCTGCCCAGCCTGACTAATCCACAAAGCCATCGTCTCCTCTCAAATTATGGTTCTGAGTCCATAATATACAGGTGCTCAGGTTGTATTTGTTTTTTATGTTTACCCACAGCTTGCTTTGGGATGTGGGCAGAGAGAAAACTTTCTTCATCATCATCATTGGAAGCATCAAAGGGTGAAAAGCAATAAGAAGATGGCTCAGTGCTAAAAGACAGACAATGTTCTTACTTTAAATGAGTTTGCAAGTTGTAGGGATCTCATTCTCCCAGCCACTGTTGTTGGAGTTTTCTCCCTCCTCAGATTAGTCAGTATTTATTTATCTGGGGATATATTATATTCTCCCAGTAGAATGCAAGGGCACAGGGCAGCTAGGTGGTACAGTGAATAGAACACCAGTCCTGGAGTCAAGACGACCTGAGTTCAAATCTGACCTTAGTCACTTCACAGTCACTTAAGCCCAAATGCACTTCTTTCCCCCCTCCAAAAAGAAAAAAGAAAAAAAAAATGCAAGAGCAGGGGGTGCTACCTTTTGGTCTTCTTCTCCAACAGAGTGACTTGCACATTTTTTTGGTCTAAACCTGTGATTTCAATTTGTACTGGGAATTCCCAGTATGGAAACTCCCTTCACCAATGAAGATCAGCAACTCAATTGTGATTTGTAATCCCAGCACAATGAGAGATTAAGTGACTTGCTTGTGATCACACAGCTAGTATAGTTAGAAGTAGAGCTTGATAGGTACTCATGACTCCGAGGCCAGTCGTTCTATCCATTAGGCCACACTCCTATTGCCTTGTTTGTAATAAATAACAAAAATTGCTTAACATATGCTTATTCAAATTAATGCTTACTATATTCATATACATCATTACATTCATTGTTGTTATTCAGTCTCTTCAGTCATGTCCAACTCTCTACAACCCATTTGAGGGTTTTTTTGGCAAAGAATACTGGAGTGGTTTGCCATTTCCTTTTCCAACTTCATTTTAAAGATGAAGAACTGAGGCAGACAGGGTTAGGTGACTTGCCCAGGGTCACACAGCTAGTAATTGTTTGAGGCCAGATTTGAACTCAGGAAGATGAGCCTTCCTGATTCCAGGTCTGGCATTCTATTCACTGCACCACCTTTATTCACCCATTACATTCATATAAAAACTTATTCAAGTTCAATCGAATTGCTGCTGACTAAGGCCAAGACTTCATGGAGGCCAACAAGTAGACATCCCACTGCCTGAATGGCCAGTCTGGATCACCACCTAATTGACTTGGCCAATTTGGATAAATGGAATGGGTTTTTGAAGGACCACTACCCACCTCCTGAAAAATTTGCCCACTTATGGCTTAACTTAACTCTCTAGTTATTTTCCAAGAACCGAAATTGAGACCAATTAATGGTAATAATACCTAACATTTATATGGGACTTTAAGATTTACAAAGCATTCTGTGTGTGTGTATATGTGTGTGTATACACATGTATGTATATATGTGTATATATATACATGGATGCACACACACACATACATACATACATACATATCATACATATATATACATATATATATATAAAATCTCATTCAAGTCTCATAACCCAGTGAGGTAAATATTGTTTCCTTTTACAGATGAGGAAACTGAGGCCAGAGAGACTAACTCTGGGCAACTAGCCTCTCTAGTAAGTTGTCAGAGATGGATTCAAAACCAGACCCTCTTTTCTTTAAGTTCAGTGTGGGCTTTCCATTACATCCTGCTGCCATATCTCCCAGAAATTCCCAGAATGATCCCCACTAAAAAGAAAAATGGATAAAACCCAGCTCTGCTTTTGAAAAACTACCTAACCTTACACAAATTACTTAACTTTTCTGAGCCCCAAATTTCTCATCTGTATAATATAAAGGGTTGGGCATGATGAAATCTAGGGTACCTTAAGCCTCAAATTCTTTGGGTTTTTTGCTTTGTTTTGTTTTTTTTAATGATTCATCCCTTGTGAACAAAGCAGTGACTCCGATGCAGAAAAATAACTTAAATTCCATCTTACTCAAAATGATACAAGCTTTTTATGTACCTTTGGTTCAAAGGAGAAACGAAGAGGGACTGGAATTCCTCAAGAAAGGCATTCTCGTTTTCAAGAAGCAACTCAGAACCGTTCACAAAGGAAAATTCAAGAATCAGATCTGGAGAATACATTCATGTAATGCCCTGTGAACCTTCTCCTTCACAGATGACTAATGTGGTTTCTTTCAGTAGGAAGACAAGCCCAACAGAATAAATAGGCTCTCAGGAAAGACTGGAAATAAAGGCAAGGTCAGACAAGGTCAACAAGGTTAAGATGATCTAAGATGCTGGTGATTCCAGATGTGGGAGATGCAGCTCTGCGGCAGAGCCCTTACTGGAAATAGATGTTCCAAGTAGGTGCCCATTGATTGTCGAGTGCTTGAGCAATTGATGGTTTGTGAGTATAATAGAATTATTACCTCCCTGTAAGAAACAATGAATGTAAGGAATCCAGACAAACACAGGAAGACTCATATGAATGACTCAGAGTCAAGTGGGTGGAGACAGGAGGACAATATAAACATTGATAATAATTAACAATAGCAGCTAACATTTATATATGTTATATATGTGCCAGGCACTATGCTAAGCACTTTACAGTTGTCATCTCATTTGATCCTCACAATAACCTGGGAGGTAGATGGTATTATTATCTCCATTTCACAGATGAGAAAACTGAGGCAAAGAGGTTGTGTGACTTACCCAGGGTCACACAGCTAGTCAGTGTCTGAGGACAGATTTGAACTCGGGTCTTCCTAACTCCAGGCCAGGCATTCCACCCAGCCACCCCATTGACTAAAATATTGTTCATACAAACAATGTTAAAGTATAGGCAAGCCCTGATAAACGGTAATGTCAATCTCATTGAACCAGGAGTACAGTGGAAAGAATGCTAGTCACAAGGCTTGGGTTCAAATTGTGGCTCTTCCATTTACTATTTGTGTGACTTGGACAAGTAACTTAACCTTTACGCCCCTCAGTGTGCTCATCTATGAAATGAGAGGTTTGACCTAGACTAGGTCTACAACAGTACAAACTAATGATGAAATACATTTGTCTTCTCAGTAGGGACATGGAGGACTCCACAGGCATGTAGAATGACAATGGTTTCTGAGCTTAAATGTTTTTCCTTGTTTCAAGGGAGGATTTGGGGTGAGGAAGAGATAAGAGAAAATGACAGTGTAAAGTAAAAGAACACCATCACTTACACAGCCCTTTCAGATTTGGAAAGGGGTTTGCATATATTATCTAAGGTAAACAATTAAAACAAGTTGTGTCAAAAAGGAAGTTCTTGTTGTATTGTGATGTATATAATGAGATATAACTATAAGATTCGGTGGCTCAGTGCATAGAGCGCTGGATTTGGAGGTCGGGAAGACCTGAGTTCAAATGCTGTCTTGGACATTTACTAGCTGTGTGACCCTGGACAGGTCATTCAACTTCTCTCAGGTTCAGTTTCCTCCTCTGCAAAATGGAGACAATTCCAGCCTCTGTCTCACAGGGCTGATGTGAGGAGCAAATGAATGAAAAAAGGCCTGCATACCTTCTAGCTCTAAGGGTTGGCTATTATTATGAGATAACGAAACTTTTCAAAAACAAACATAATAGAATCTACACACCCAAATGAGCATAGGGAGATCCCTTAGAAGGCTAGACAGTTAGCACAGTGATACGGTCATTGTTTAACATCTTGGGAGCAGCCTTCAAGGTCTCATCACAAGCCACCCAAACACTAAATTACTTACAAGTCACTCCCTTCTTTGTATAAGTGTGATTTATCCAGCCTTATCTATCATCCAATTTGTTCACAAAGGTGGTTACAGATGATGCCTGACCATTTCCAAAAATCGAATGAACCTTTAGAGAAAGATCTAAGGATATTCAAAAGAATGTGCTAGGGCAGCTAGATGGGGCAGTGAACAGAGCACTGGCCCTGGAGTCAGGAGGACCTGAGTTCAAATTCAGCCTCAGACACTTGACACACTAGCTGGTGACCTTGGGCAAGACACTTAACCCCAATTGCCCTGCCTTCCCCCCTCCAAAAAAAAAAGCAAAAGAATGTGCTATAGACTCTAAAAATATCCCAAAAGGTTTTAAACTGTATCATTGTTGGAATCAGTGGATGGTCTCCCGTAGGGACTCTTGGAAGGGAACAGCATTCATTTGGACAACGATGATGTTCCGCTGTGTTTTCCAAAACATAAGTCTCATTACCCTTTGGTCACACCTCGTGTGTGTGTGTGTGTGTATGTGTGTGTACACGTGTTTATCTTACTGAGAATAATGTGGTTGAACTATGTTGCGCGTGTTTTTCACAATAGACTCTGCATATGCTTAGTCCAGGACATATTAATACATAATTATCTCATGGGCTATCCCATAGGGCTTGTGGAGCCAGCAGAACAAACACAGCTATCAGAGTGGGAGGTTCATAGATAGCTATGGAAGTGCTCAGCAGTCAGCAGAACACATACAATCTAAGTTATAACACATTAGCTATGGAACACATAGGAACATAGGATGAGGTGTTTCCCCAGGACATTTCTCCTTGTATCATTTTAGAAGCAGTTTGACAGTCAGTCAACAAGCAATTATTAAGTATTTACAATGTCAGGAACTAGGTAAGACAAAGGGAGGTAAAAACAAACCCTGTTTCCAGGAGCTCCTAATCTAAGGAGGGAGACAAAATGCAAATAATTGTATACATAGAAGATAGGCGATAAATGAAAGGTAATCGCCGAGGGAAGGGAAAGGATACCTGGCTAAGGTGGGTTTTGAGCTGAGTCTGGAAGGAGGCTGGGGAAGAGAGGAAGAACATTCTATGAATGAGACATTGGCCAGTATGAATGCATGGAGGCAGCAGATGGATTGGAATGTATAAGAAATGGCAAGTCAGCCAATGTAACTGAATATGAAGTGTGTGGAGGGCAGGAAGATATAAGAAGACAAGAAAAGTAGAAAGGGCCAAGTTGTGATGGACTTTGAGTTCCCAACAGAATTATTTTTTATTTGATCCCAGAGATAAAGGGGAGTCAGTGCAGTTTATGGAGTAGGCGAGTGACACAGGCAGGGTTTAATCAAATCACTTTGTTAGCTAAGAGGATGATGAAGAGGAGTAGGGAGAAGCTTAAGAAAAGGAGACCAGTTAGAATTGTCTAGACCAGTTGTAATTGTCTAGGAAAGGAGAGACAAAGGCTTGTGGAAGAGGCCTGCCTGAGTGAGTGGCGAGAAGAGGACCTATATCTGAGAGATAACATGAAGATAAAAACCTAAGATGTGTAGAGGAAGAGCTGAAAATGACACCAAGGTGGGGAGCTGTTGTCTTCAAGGATGGCCATACCAGGGACCATAACAGAAGAGTTGGGGAGAAAGGAGGGCTTGGGGGGAGGGGGAAGATAATAAGTTCTGTTTTGGATATGTTGAGCTTGAGATGCCTATAGTTAGGCAGCTAAGTAGCCCAGTGGATAGAGGGTTAGGCCTGTAGTTAGAAAAGTCTGAGTTTAATTCCAGTCTCAGATACTTACTAGTTGTGACCTTGGGCAAGTCACCTAACCTCTGTCTGCCTCAGTTCCCTCAACTATAAAATTGGAGTAATAAGAGCATCTACTCTGCAAGGTTGTCACGGGGATAAAATGACATAAAAATTACAAAAAGCATTTAGTACAGTGTCTGGCACATGGTAGACACTGAAAAAATGCTTTTTCCCTTCCACCTTCCTTTCCCCTTCCCTATAGGACATTTCCAGCTCAGGAGAGACATAAAAGATGGAAAGATGGAAAGATAGAAAGATAGATAGAAAGATGATAGATATGAGAGAGAGAGAGAGAGAGAGAGAGAGATTGTGTATGTATACACACATACATACCTACACACACATATCTATGGAGAGAGACAGAGAAATGAATCATCTGAATTTTGACAATGTTGTAACATTAAAATTTCTCAAATCAAAAATCTTTGGGGATCATTATCCCTCTTACTACACTCACATAAATTCATCATATTCCAGTCATTGAAATATATTGAAACAATTCAATCACATTTTACCTTTTTCCCTCTAAAGTGAATAAGGCTTTAGAATAGCCAGATGCCTGATCAGATTTGAACTGAAACATATATTTTTTGACATAGCAAACATGGTAATTTATTTTCCTTGTGGGGAAAGGATCTGGGAGGGAAAGAAAATAAGTGTTTGTTAATTGAAAAAGAAAATTTTAAAGAATAGTCTGATATAAGAATGGCAGATTCAGGGATGGCTGGGTAGTGCAGTGAATAGAGCATCGGCCCTGGAGGCAGGAGGACCTAAGTTCAAATCCAGCCTCAGATAATTTAACACTTTCTAGCCATGTGACCTTGGGCAAGTCACTTAACCCCAATTGCCCTGCTCTCCAAAAAAAAAATTTTTTTAAGGCAAAAAAAAAAAGTCTTTAAAAAAACTAATAAAATGATTTAAAAAAAAAAAAAAGGCAGACTCCTTAGGAGTGCCCTTGTTATCAGCACTCACTCTTCATGGAGTACAAATTAAGAAATCAAAGGGAACCTTATGGTCATCTCATCGAATGCCCTCATTTTATAGTTAAGAACATCACGACCCAAAAGGTAAAGAGATCTGCCTGGGGTCATAGAGGTAGTAAGGGGCAAAGCCAAGATGTGATCCCAGGGCCTTTTGACTTCAAATTCATTTACCACTACACCATGCTACATCCCAAGATCATGGGTAAGGTTGCAAATCATAACATTGAGCAGAGTAAGAGGACTGTATTTTTTTTTAAGTTAGGGTTATTCCCATCCACTTGTTGACTATCATCAGCTCCATCAAGAAGATAGATTTCAGTTCAACTCAATAAAGGATTATTGAGGTATTAAGTACCTAGTGTACAAAACACTGGACAAACTCCAGAGCAGATAAAAATTTAAGTAAAGCTCCTCATGGAACATGGCACCTGAATTTGACTATCATTATCATTGTGAGCTTAGCCTTTAGTTTTTCTAAAAGCCCTTAGCCTATGACTAAACTCTCTCTGGTAATGAAGACTCCTAAGACTAATTCAATTTCACAAATATCTATTGAACACCTACTCTGTGCCATGCATTAATTAAGCTGAGTCAGGAAGAACTAGGTACATTATGACTACCATAATAATGTAGTAAAGGAAAGAGTAGATTAGAATCCCTCTCCATGGAGCCACTTCTCAGGGAGCTAAGCATTTGCACTTTGGCTCTCCAGGGAGAGACTCCAATCCAACACTCCTCTCATATAAACAAAAATTCCAAAAAGCAGTTTAACACTGATAAGTTTTGATGACCTGTTTCTGTCCCAGAAAACTGATCATCAGACATATTTCCCTTTTCTCATTAGAGAGGTGGGGGGGTCCCTGGTGTGGAATGTGGTGTATACTGTCAGAGATCATCATTGAGTTAGTTTGGTTGATTTTGCCTAAGTGGTAGTGATGATGGTGATGGTCACCATGGTGATAACAGTGCTGCTGGTGGTGGTGGTGGTATTACAAGGGAAGGTTCAACAAGAGGATCATGGTGTTGGGGGGAGAATTACTTGTATGCAAATCAAAGAAAACATTAAAACTTTTTAAAAAAATGAGCTCCATTAAGGAGCCTACAATCTAACAGGGGATCAATATGTCCATCCTTAAACCAGCTCAAGGTTATCTGTAAAATGGCTATGAGAATCTTTGGGAGATGCTAGAAGAGTTACTTCATCTTCCAAAATTAGGTGCATCTCCCTAGATTATACAATGCAAACATCTTGTTGTTGTGATTGTTATACTTATTACTACTCTAATCAAATTTAAGGGTGTATACAGTTTTTCTAGGTCATGTCCCTTCAACCCACTGTATCCATTCCTCTTGCACTCAGATAGGAAATATTTCCCTGCTAATAGCTATGCAGAGAGAAAAAGGGAACACAAAGCAAAGCTGCAAGTTATCACCCAAATGCCCCTCTCCCAACTAGTCTGTCACGGTTTGTCTAATGTGAGTAACATTAACACGTTGAAATAGAAACTGTTTCTGTGTCATCAGAATCAAATATAGAAAGAAGACCAGATTCTCAGTTTGGGGAAATTTCTGAATTTGTTGGTATTAGTTTTCCTCATTAGTCACCCCAGATGGTATGTGACAAAGGAAAAACATACCTCATTTCCAACGTTGCATTATTCAGTATTGATTGCCCCGAAGGTCACTCCAATTCACTTTGATCATTTGTTTCAAGGGAGCTGTGTGTATTTTTTTTTAACTTTAGCTTCCAATATTTTCCACTTTATCTAACGTACTTCCCAATTTACAAATGTCGTTTAGAACCCAAGGAACAAGTGACAGGTATTAAAAACCCATGTATGTACCTCCAACAATGCCATTAATTTTAATTGAATATTCAATCAGTCTGTGGGAATACTTTAGAGTTTAAATTCTGTTCTTTTTTTGTGGCAGCTTTAATGCATTGATATTCATATCAAATTAGGAACTTTTAAGTTGTTAATCTGTATCACCTAAAACTGATCATAAAAATATATCTATATATTTCAGAGCAATTACAGTTTCAGTCAAGAGAACTCATTTTATGAAATACCTGCTTGCCAAAGACTACAATTTACTTTTTACAGTTCCATTTAATGATCTGACATTTGAGACATTTCCTAATTAATTCAAACTCGGTCTAAACCAGCTGTGATAAATATAACCTGTACAGAGAGGATTATAATGTCACTTCTGGCAAATCTGGAGAGTGGGCAAGGATGAGAGTTACACCGAAAGAAATTCATATTGGCCCAATGATTAGTATAGGGACAGGTCTTGTGATTCTGACTCTATAAAGATTGTATAGGAAAATAAAATACCAGGACTCCTCAGGCAGCCTCTTAATTTGAAATGAATTCTGTTGCACAGTGATAGATATGCCATGTATCAGAGATTGATAAAAGCTACTGTGTCCAGCAAATCAAACTCTCCCTTTTATATTTTCCCAAGGTGCTTGGTAGGTATATCTAAGCAGTCTTCAATGCAGTAAGATCTTAAAGGAAGAGGACTTTAAAAGAGTATCAGAAAAAAGAGGGAAGACAGACTTCATTCTAGGTTAAGCATATTTCATTTATTTGTTTGCTTGTTCATTTGTCATGTACTTCTATCCAGATGTTAGGAGAAGCCATCATCATTCTAGACTTTCTGATATCAAAGAGAGTCGAGATAATATAGATGTCAGGTTTGAAGAGGAGGTTGACTGAGAATGTAAATATTGTAAAAAAATTTTATTCTCCCCCTATGAATCATGTTTGGCTGAGGGTTTTCTTTTTGTTGTTGTTCTATAACCGGACAAAAGGCTAGGCATTTAAATTTAAAGAAGGCTTTTAGAGACAAGCCTTCCAAATGTGAAATCCCATTGTTGCCATCACACACAGCACCTTCCAGCCTCAGACAATAAATCCTTGAAATATAAGATTGAAGTTAACAAAAGGGCCACATAAAACTAGGGTCTCCGATTGAAATGGATGCCATTTTCACAGGAGTGACTTTCCCCCCCCTTTTTATTTGTAGGAGAGAGGGAGGCTCCTAGTATAGGCCCCAATGTTTAAAGAATTCATACATTGCAGGGTTTTGTTTTTTAGTCCCTTTGTGGGAATGGGGTAAGGGAAAGGCATTGTTATTACTGTCTCTTTTAAACTCTACCACATTATTAAAAAATTCTATCCATATCTACAGATTTTTAGCTTTAATTCAATAACAGTAAACACGGAGATGACAGATGATTTTTTTTTGGTGCTAGATACCACACACTCCAATGCTACACAGACATGTCAAAAGTGAAAGACTGTAACCTTGCTCTTCACGCTTTTTATGAGAAAACTAAAAATCCTTGGGAAAAAAAATCAGCCTCAGGAGCTGTCCATCTCAGCATTATTAACTAGTACAGTAAAGAACTTCCATTAAGAAATTACTAATGGCTAAAAGGGCCAGATTAAGGAAACAATTGTGTATCTCCACCAATGATGCCAGTAAACAAGTTGAAGACTGATTTTGAAATGCATGAACATGAAATTTCTTTCCTTCTGTCTCAAGCATCTAGAATAATCTGTCTTCCTAACTGGTTGGTGATAGGATTTAGACAGGCTTGACATTTTCTTCCTATTATTCCCTCTTATTTTGGAGGGGGGAGAAGAGGGAAAGGGTTATTCAATTATTTTAGCTGAAAGGTTCTGGAAATGATGGCCATGAATATTACTTTCTCCATTTGTCCAAGAAAACACAAATCATAATTTTTTAGGCAGGATTTAGCTAGATTGCATGTGCATGGGGCTCCCTGCACCTAAGTGAGTGGCAGAGGGGAGAAATGAGGATTTCATGTTATCCTAGAAGGTAGAACAATCTGGTTCTAATGACTTTAAATGTTTTTGTTTTTAATTTTAAATTTAAAAATCTGTTTATTTACTTAGAGATTCTGAGTGCAGCTCTATATTATCTTAATCATTAATTGTATTTTTTGTAAATCCTTTGATGAGTTTTTCATTAGGTTATGAGATTGAGAGGCGAATGTGAAACAAACAAAACTCCTTGTGCTGGAGCTCTCACTATCCATGGTGAAAGAAATTCCTTTTCTTACTCTACCAAAGAGAAGATACCTACCATCTCCCCTTACCCCCTCCAACCCATTTTGTTCCCAATTAAGTTAGACATAGTCAAAGTAAAGCTGACTAATTTGCTCCATCTGTGTGTGTGTGTGTGTGTGTGTGTGTGTGTGTGTGTGTGTGTGTGTGTGTGTGTGTGTGTGTGTGTGTGTGTGTGTTATGTTTTCCACTGGGTGTGGGTGTGGATAGCTCTAGCACTGTCCTGTTTTCTTTTATGGAGGTGCCCTCCAGTGGCTTCTGAAAAAACTGCAGAGTGAAAGTTCTAACATCACAATCTGTGGTACAGTAGGATTTGTATCCTGGAAACAGAATTTTTTTTTTTAATTCCTGCTTTTAATCACATTCTTTGATTAATATGAGAGTATTTGCTATTTACTATGAACATGTTATATCTACACACACACACACACACACACACACACAGTTATTTCAGGGCAGGAACTGTTTCACTTTTTAATTTGTATGTCCAGAATCCAGTACAGTATCTAGCACACAGTAGGCACTTAATAAATGACTGTTGGTGGGGCAAAAACAGTAGAACACAACACTGAAGGCTGGGAAATTATAATCACCAAGCTTGGGTCCATATAAGAGTTTATGAGAAAGCCCTTCCTTCCCACTCTCACCCCATCTCTCCTCCTTTCCAGATATGGAACATTGTGAGTATAGAATACTGGATATATGATGGGGATAAGCTAGAAGCTTTTCCAATAAGACTGGAGGTGAAACAAGGACATTCATTATCACCACTTATTGAACTAGAATACTAGAAACGTTAGCTTTGGCAATAGGAGAAGAAAAAGAAATTGAAGAAATTAGAATAGCAAAGAAGAAACAAGCTATCACTCTTTGCAGATGATATGATGATATACTTAGAGAATCCTAGAGAATCATGTAAAAAAAAACTACTTGAAATAATAAACAAGTTTAGCAAAGTTGCAGGATATAAAATAAACCCACATAAATTACACCATATACCAAAATAAAGTCAAAATGGATACATGAATTAGATATAAGCAAACTGGAGAGCAAGGAATAGTTTACTTGTCAGATTTATGGAGAATAGAAAAATTTACAACCAAACAAGAGATACGAGAACATTATGAATTGCAAAATGAATAATTTTGATTACATTAAATTTAAAAGTTTTTGCATAAACAAAGCCAATGCAATCAAGATTAAGAGTGGAGCAGAAAACTGGGAAAGAATTTTTACAACCAGTGTCTCTGATAAAGGCCTCATTTTAAAAAATAGAAAGAGACCTGAGTCAAATTTATAAGAATACAAGTCATTTCCCCAATTGATAAATGGTCAAAGTATATGAACAGGCAGTTTTCAGATAAAGAAATTAAAGCTGTCTATAGTCACATAAAAATGCTCTAAATCACTACTGATTAGAGAAATGAAAATCAAAACATCTCTGATGTACCACATCACACCTATCAGACTAACATGACAAAACAGGAAAGTGATAAATGCTGGAGAAGATGTGTGAAAATTGAAACATTGATACATTGTTGGTGGAGTTGTGAACTGATCCAACCACTCTGGAGAGCAATTTGAAACAATGCCTCAAGGGCTATAAAACCCTGCATACCCTTTGACCCAGCAATATCACTTCAACATCTATACTCCAAAGAGATCACACAAATGGGAAAAGGTCCTCAATGTACAAAAATATTTATAACAACTCTTTTTGTAGTGGCAAAGAATTGGAAATTGAGAGGGTGCCCATTAGTTCGGGGATGACTGAATAAGTTGTTGTGTATGAATGTAATGTATTGTGCTATAAGAAATGATAAACAGGCAGACTTCAGAAAAACCTGGAAAGATTTATATGAACCAATGCTGAGCAAAGTGAGCAGAAACCAGGAGAACATTGCACATAATAACAGCAACATTGCGTGATGACTAACTTTGATAGACCTGTCTCTTCTTAGCAATGCAAGGATCTAAGACAACTCCCAAGATTTGTGATGGAAAATGCAATCCACATCCAGAGAAAGAATTTCAGAGTCTGAATGCAGATCCAAGCATACCATTTGTTCTCTCTTTTGTTTTGTTTCTTCTTTCTCATGGTTCCTATTGGTTCTAATTCTTCTTTACAACATGACTAACATGAAAATAGGTTGAATATGAATATATATGTAGATCCTATATCAGATGGCATATTGTCTTGGGGTGGGAGGAGGGGAGAGATGAGGAGAAAATTTGGAACTCAAAATTTTATGGAAGTGTTGAAAACTAAAAATAAATTAATTAATAAAAAAAATTTTTTTAAGAATTCTGCATATAGCATCAGTCTTTTTTGATGTGTTGCTTGGTTTTGTTGAACTGAATTTTTTCCCCTCCTTTTTATTTTTGGTTATAAGAGATTGGTCTCTAAGAGGGGCAGTGGGAGGAGGGGAGATAAATTGGGATATGGAGGTGATAAACAAACAAAAGATATCAATTAAATTTTTTTTTAAAAAACAGTAGATTGGCGACTTTACATGAACCAACCAAAAATTATTTGTTGACTGTTTAATTCACTTGGATTTTTGTTTTGTTTTAAGACTATTTTGCTACTCAGACTTTACAGGAATTCTTCATAAAACAGCTTTGGCCTTGTATTTTAAGTGGACACTTCATAGGGTCATAGACTTAGGGATAGATGGAAACCTTGAAGGTATCTATTCAGTGAATAGAGAGAATACCAGGCCTACAGTCAGGAAGACTCATCTTCCTGAGTTCAAATCCAGCCTCAGACACTTACTAGTTGTGTGACCCTGGGCAAGTCACTTACACCTGTTTGCTTCAGTTTCCTCAACTGTAAAATGAGCTGGAGAAGGGAATGGCAAACCACTCCAATATCTTTGTCAAGCAAACCCCTGGCAGGATTTAGCTAGATTCTATGTACATGGGGCTCCCTATACCTGGGGGCAGGGGGAAATAGGGATTTCATATTATCCCAGAAGGTAAAACAATTTAAGGAGTTGGTTTTGATGGCTGTTAATTTTTTTATTTAATATCCACTTATTTATTTACAGATTCTGAGCATAGCTCTGTATTTTCTTGATCAACAATTTTATTTTTGTAAATCCTTTGATGGGTCTTTTTCACTAGATTATAGGATTAGAAGGTAAATGTGAAACAAACAAAATTTCTTTTTTTGGATCTCCCACTATCCATGGTGAAAGAAATTTCTTTTCTTATTCTATCAAAGATAATTATCAGTTTCCTTTAGCCCTTCCTAAATCTTACACAACTGAAAAATGACTGAGCAGCAAGAACTCTCCCGTAGCCCTATTTTCGAGTTGTGGATACTGAAGCTTAAGGAGGTTGAGGGACTGACCCAAAGTCCCACGGGTTGTCAAAGGCAAACCAAATACTCAAGCCCAGGTTCTTCAACTTGAAATCCAGCACTCTTTCCATTATAAAGCATTACTTCCTGAATCCTAAGAAAATGAATTTGACCTCTCCATGAAATCCCAAGAGTAGCATGTGTTTCAAGGTAAGATAAGTTTGAGGGAATGGAGGGAGGAATAATAAATTGTCTTGTGAACGGAGCACAGGAGAACAATTTGAAGAGTCTCCCCCATGCCCACCCTTCCAGCATCCCATGTATCTGTCAGGTTAAGCAAAATCAATACCCTTGAAATTTCTTGTCTTCCAGGCTCTCTCTCCCCCTCTACATTCTTCCAGATCTTCCCAACTATTTGATGGGTTTGCCCATGCGTTTCTCTGTCCCTGTCTCTTTAGAGTTCAATTAGGGCTCTTGGTGAGGCTCAGGTCCCTGTTTGGGTTTTCAATGGGCTTGGTGATGGGCTGAGTTTAGAGCTATCATATGTACAAAAGTATCAAAAATCTTCTGTCTGGCGATCTCATCTATTTGCATTTTGGATCTTTTTTTTCCAAATTCTTCCTAAAGCACAATCTCATTCTAAATATATAATTACAATTATAAGAGCTCACACTTCTACAGAACTTTGGGGCTTTCAAAGAGCTTTACATGCAATAGTTCTATGAAGGCAAGTGTTATTATCCAAACTTTACAGATGAGAAAAATCAAGGCTCAAGATCGGTTAATTAGCACATTGTGTGAGTTACAGTCTGCTAACAAGTCCTGGGATCAGGATTTGAACACAGGTCTCTTGACTCCAGGTCCAGCACTTTCTCCTATGTTACACTGTCTCTAGGTAATAAGCAATAATACAAAGAACCCAAATTTTCTCCTCTCCTCATTTCTAAGCCTGACTGTGATTGTCTATGGACATTTAACAAGCAGTTAGAGCACTATTCTTAGAAAACTAAGGACACAGTCCCTTCTCACCTGAATGAATTAGTTCCTCTCTGATTCAGGTCGACAGGACAATACTCAATTCCCAATCAAATGTCTCAAAAACACATTGGTCACAAGGATTGAAAGAGTACCATGGACTGACCAATGCAGCTCTATCAACACTACTTAGAAACATAATTTAAAGTCCATGCTTTGTTGATGCTAGCTCAGTAGTCAGTAGCTCCCCATTATTGACTAAATTAAGTCTAAAGTCCTAATTCTGGCATTCCAGACCCTCCACAGTCAGGTTGCAGCCTCTTTTCCTCCTCTTACCTCCCATTATTGCTTACACAACTCTCCAATCTGGCCACAGTGGAAGAAATGCCCCCAATTTACAGTTACAGCATATCTTGGCTCCCGCAATTCTTCCTACCCATTTTTGAAAGGCCAGGCATGGAGATTTCCATGGTCATTCCATCAGGAGAACTAGCTCCCTTCCTCTGAACTGAAAGGAACTTTCCAGATCATCTTGCCTCAGGTACCAAACATCTGGCCCAGAGGTCACTTGTAGCCTGAACCAGATTAAAATGCAATTGGGAAATAGTTCACAGAATACAAATACAATAAAACACAGATACAAATAATAATTCTAAATCAATGTGCACCTGCAGGTATCCTCTCATATGATTCAGGGGACTTGTCTCTATTTGGGTTTGACACCACTGATCCAGCTCAATTTATCCAACTTACAGGTGATGGAACTGAAACACAGCAGAAGAGAAATGACTTGTCCATGGTCATACAGCTAGAAAATGAGAGCTGAGATTTGTGACCAGGTCTTCAGACTTCAAATCATCAATGATCTTTCTGCTACAATACACTCATTCCCACAATTTATTATTTGTTCCATTCATGTGACAATTATCACATATTGCTTTGGATGGATGCATGTCTCTCATCTTTTCCATTAGACCAAAAGCTCCTAAAAGGTCAAAGGCTGTGTCTCTTATTCTTTATTGCCTACCATACCACCTAGCATATTGTAATCACTTACAAATATATGTTGGATGAATGATACTATCTTCAGGTATGAAGTTCTATGCTGGTCCAAATATAGGGAGTCTCAGAAGTCTTAGCAATCAAAAGCTATTAAAGCTGAAAAGTACACTCAGATACCTTGGATAGACCTTCCCTTTCCATGCCCCCTCCCCCAAAAAATCAGCTTGTACAAAATCTGGTCTATATTTGCCTTCTGACTGACTTTTGTCTGATCTATCTCTAGCTAGCCTCCCCATAAGAGCATGTGATAGGTCTTTTTTTTTTCCGTTCTACCCCTTTGTGTACTTATCTAAGGATCTGCCAAAGCTGCCTACTCATATGCCCTCTTCAAGAAGGAGATTCACTTGGTGCTTTAAGGCTCTTGCTTTTACATGTAGGTTCTAAGATGCAAACAGTGTGGCCTATCTCTCCTCCCCAACTGACCAACCATTGTACCTAGCTTGCATGTTTCCTTAATGCTGTAAAGTTATATGACCTTTTTTCAGTATATACTACACTTTCTCTTCCTCTTAGAAAGATGTCATCCTATATTTCACAGGGCAAACTGCCAATATTTAAACAAATATGATATTCATACTCCAGCTTGATTCCCAAATGGCTAAACATGAGGTTCTTAGACTGGACCTACTCAAATGGGAACAGAACACAGTGTCTGATTCCCAGTGCCATTAATGACATTCAACTGGCAGGACCAGTACAATGCAGTCTCATTATTAAAAGGTACATTATTCTATAACTGTAAAGCATCCCTTAAATGACATCTCCTGAAAATAGAACACAATCCTAACAAAACGCAGTTATTCTGTAAAGATGGTGTTCTACCTTTCTCTCAGTGGAAGGAAGGAGGAAAGGAAGGAAGGGGAGAAGGAAGGGACAGAAGGAGAGAGGAAGGGAGGAGGAAGGAAGGAAAGCTTTTCCTTAAGCATTTACTTTGTGCCAGGCACTGTGCTGAGGGCTTTACAAATATTCTCTCATTTTATCCTCACATGAGCCCTGGAAAGTAAGTACTATTCTTACCCACATTTTATAATTGAAGAAACTGCAATGAACAGCAATTAAGTGACTTGCCCTGGGTCACACAGCTAGTATCTGAAGCAGCATTTGAACTCAAGTCTTCCCAACTCCAGACCCAGCACTCAGCTGCCTATAGCATAATAAATAAAAAATAAACATTTATTAAATGCCTACTATGTGCCAGGCACCGTGCTAAACATTGGGGATACAAAAAGAGGCAAAAGACAGTCCCTACCCTCAAGAAACTTACAATCTAATGGGGTTAAGAACATGCAAACAAATATGTGCAAAGCAAGCAATACACAAGATACAAAGGAAATAATTCAAAGCGAAAGCCCTGAAATTAAAAGGGATTGGAGAAGGCTTCCTAGAGAAGAAGGGTCTCAGTGGTGACTTAAAGGAAACAAGGAAGGTGGGTCATTGGAGAGGAAGAGGGAGAGCATTCCAGGCTGGGCAGCAGGAGAAGATGCCCAGAGCCGAGAGATGGAGTATCTTGTGTGTGGATGGAAGAGTACATATGTCAAGAAGTAAGGTGTGGGAAGAGTGGAAAGGTAAGAGGGGGCTAGATTGTGAATGGCTTTGAATGCCAAACAGAGGATTTTGTGTTTGCTCCTGGAAGCAATAGAGGTACAGATAGAAACAACAAGATTTTGCAACTGATTAGCCACGTGGGGTGAGGGAGAGTGAGGAATGAGGCGGCCAACATGAGAGACTGAAGGGATTGTGGCATCCTTGACAAAAATTTTGAAATGTCCGATAAGCGGTTGGTGATGCTAAATTGGATCTCAGGAGAGAGAATGAACATAGTGGCTAAATAAGTCAGAGAGATCAGAAGTCTGGGCACTTTCTCATTCACCCAGTCTTTATAGACACCACAGTGTTCCTCAGCATGCCTTATGGTTAAATGCATCTTTGATGTGCACATACAGCAGGAAAGCCTAAAACCTCAATTAAATGCAAAGCTTAGGGAACTAGAATGGAATTTTCTATTTAAGTCAAAATAACCAGAATCTCTCCCTATCCGCTTTTTTAAAGGCTAGTTGCAAATCTTTCACAATTAAGCTCCTTGAAGGCAGGGGCTGTTTCTCTTGTGTGTATATGCCTCTTGATGATGACAATCCCTGACTCTTAGAAAGTTTCACAAAATCCTCATTGATTGATTGGCTGTTTGAATCTCCCTGAGCATAAAAGAATATTTGGTGATTTAAAAAATCCTACTCCAGAGCCATTTCCATGATCTAGGACTGGGATGTAGTTTTAGAAGGTACAGAAGATGGGGCTGAACACTCATACTTAGTAATAAGAATACATTACCTTCACTTTTTTCCAGGCTAGTTCAATGGGTTTTCTATTGTCTCTCACAATATCTCTATGAGGTAGGAGATGGGTGGGCATCTACCCTATTCAATACCTGAAGGAAAATTTAATTCAGCAAACATTTATTTAGCAACTAGTGTGTATACAGAACTGTACTAGAGATACAAAGACCCAAAAGATGATGCCAACTTTGCCCTTGAGGCAAAAATGAGAAGGTAAGGACAGCCAGGGGCAAAAGAGAAGCTCAGATAAAGAAAATGCTCTAGGAAAATTTGAGGACAATATAAAATATTAACTGAAATAATGACCTGGGGCCTGAGTTGAGCCTTAAAAGAAGACGGAGATTCTGAAAAACCAGGATGAGGAGGAGGTGTATTCTAGGCATAGAAGATGTGTAGTGGGAGTGTATGGAGGGAGAAGAAGGTCTGCTGTCTTCACAAAAGAGTTAGTAAATCAATTGGAACAAACATGGAGTGTGTGAAGGGGTTCTGTGAAATGAGACTGGAAAAGGAGAGTGGAGTCAGATTATGGGGGAACTTTAATGTCAAGGTCAGGGAATTTGCATTTTATCCTAGAGGCCATGGGGAACTACAGAAGGTCTTTAAAGAGGGAGGTGACATGGCCCAACTTATGCCTTAGGAAGATAATTTTGGCAAGTGTGAGAAAGCTCAATTAGAGAAGGGGGAGGTAGAGAGGAAGGGAAGCAAGTCAGGATGTCAAAATGAGAAATGATTAAGGCCTGAAAGAGAGTGGTGGCCATGTCAGTGGAAAGAAAGTGATTGACATAGGAGTCTTGTGGAAGAAGAATGCCAGAAACTTGATAAGTGTTCCCATTTGGGAAGTGAAGTAAAGGAAAGAGGCAATGCCTTGGAGATTCTAAGTCCAGTGACCTGTTTCATGGGATGTCAGGGCCAAAGATTATCTCATCTTCTGGGGAATTCCTTATCTAGCAAGGCGGGGCTTCAGACAGCAAATCATCCTAAATCAACAGCATCCTCAGAACTGCTCCAGGGCAGCTAGGTGGCACAGTGAATAGAGCACCAAACCTGGAGTCAGGAGGATCTGAGTTCAAATATGACCTCAGACACTTAACCCTTACTAGCCCTGCCTTCCCCCCTCCAAAAAGACAAAAAAAAAAAAAAAAGAACTGTTAGAACTGTTCCAGGTTGGCAGAACCTGATGGTGCTTGAGCTCCCCTGGCAGAGCCTTCAAGAATCCAGGCTTCCTTTCTCACCAGAATAAGATATCAGAGGCGAACATAGGTGGAGGGACAATAGTCACTCACGTTCATACCATGCTTTAGGATTTATGACAAGCATCTTCTGGATTTTCTCATTTGATGTTCACAACAATTCTGGGAGTTAGGTAGCATGCATACTATTTGAATACATTCAATTATTGTAATACATGTAGACTCAAATAAGCTCCCCAATCTTGTGTCTCCCCATAAAGCCTGATGCTATCCATGCTGGGTGCAAGGTAGGTATTTAATAAAGATTTGCTGAGACTTGATTTATAAACCTAATTCAACCTAACCAGAATTTATTAAATGTCTACTATGCACTAAGCATTCCATATACAAAAATAAAGCAAACAGTCCTTGACCTAAAGGAGATTAATGCTACTTAAAGAATATGATGTGTTCTTGTATAGGTAGGTGATATCAAGAGGAGGAAGAACAGTTACAATCTTAGAAGGAGAACAGGAACTAAGAAAAGGCCTATAGGTGGACATCTGAGCCTGGGTTGTGAAGGAAACTAGATGATCAAGAGTTTTTGATGAGCATGACAATGGTTTTCTGTCTACGCAGGAAGAAAAGTGAAGTGGGATAGGTAGGTTCTGAAATAAAATGCTAGAGTGTGGACATTAATGGAAATTTTTGTTGTTCAGTCATTTTTCAGACATGTCCCACTGTTTGGGACCCCATTTGGCAGAGTACTGGAGTGGTTTACCATTTCCTTCTCCAGCTCATCTTACAAATAAGGAAACTGAGGCAAACAGCGTTAAGTGACTTGCCCAGGATCACACAGCTAGTATGGGTCTGAGGCCAGATTTGAACTCAGTCAGGTATGAACCTGACTCCAGACCTGGTACTCTATCCATTGTGCCACCTTGCTGCCACTAATGAAAATAACATGCCCATTGTTCCATCTCAATCGAAGCAACATGCCACTGCTATTTGGGGTTTGTCTTTCCCAGGGCTGGCACAGCTTCAGCATTTTCTGGTTTACACCAGTGAAGCACCAGGCTGGACTTCCTGAGGATCGTATCAAATCTAGGGAAAAGAAAAGCAAAAGTGGAGCTAAGACAGAGTTAGCTGGAGCATGATCTTTCACAACAAAGTATTTGATTTTTAAATTTCCTATTGTCCCTGGACTTTCCGTGCTCCTTATCATCCATCCATACATCTACCCATTCAACTTGAATTTTTGAGGAGCCTGCTATGTGTGATGCACTGTCACTAGGTGATAGGTTACAAAAAAAGACAACAGCAGTCCCTGCCTTCAAGGAGCTTACATTCTAGCATGGGGAACAATATATACACAAGTAAAGGCAAACTACATATAATGTATATGTACACATATAATTTGTCATATATATATGTATATATATACACTGTACTATACTGCATTGATTATGTGCATGTATGTGTAATTTATTATATTTATGTGTATGATATATTTATATATTATGTGTGTATACATGTAATATGTATATAATGTGATAATAGCTATTATTTATAGAGTGCTTTAAGGTTTGCAAACTTTGCAAATACTATCTCACAACACTGAGAGGTAGGTGGTATTATTGTTCCCATTTTACAGATGATGAAACAGGAAGATAGAAGTTAAGTGACTTGCCCAGGGTCACATAGCTAATAAGTGTCTGAGGACAGATTTTTAACTCAGTCTTCCTAATGCCACATCTGCTGCTCTATCTTGCTACCACATTGGTGAGAGGAGGAGGGGGTCTTACGATTAGAGTTCAGGAGAGACTTCATGTAGGAGTTAAGGAAGCTACAGGTTCCAAGAGGGAACTGTAAGGAGGGAGTACACTCCAGGCAGAAGGGAACAGCTTCTAGGAAAGTTCCTTGTCCAGAAGTCAGCAAATTTCTGGGCTACAGATCAAGACAATTGAATTCTCATCCACCAATGACATAAAGTGTAACCTTAGGCAAGTCATAATCTTTCTAGATTTCATTCTCCTCCTCCCTAGAATTATCAGATCTAAAACAAACTCCCACTGTTACCAAATACACATCCACATGGATATATATTTTCTTGTCATTGAGAGCTCTTTTCTTAATGAAATACAACACACCAAACCAATGGGCTTTCTTCTGGGAAAAGAAAAGAGAAGAGAAGAGAAAAAAAGAGGAGAGGAGAGGAGAGGAGAGGAGAGGAGAGGAGAGGAGAGAGAGGAGAGAGAGGAGAGAGAGGAGAGAGAGAGGAGGGAGAGGAGAGGAGAGGGAGAGGAGGGAAATACAGGGGAGGGGAGGGGAGGAGAAAAATCATAAAGTGAGATGAAGATACATACAGGGGAAATATTGATCCTTCTGGTAGAAGTTAAGAAGGAAAAGATTCAGTTCTCGCTTCAACATCTTGATAAATGAATATTTTCCTCCCAAATACACATTGTCAATAGACATCAGCAAAAGGAAAAAGGTATAAGAATATAAATAGAAAATACTATTTTATAATATTCTAACAAAATAGAGTTGTGAACATAGTAGGTACTCAATAAATGCTCATTGATACTTATGGGGTGAAAATGAGAGCTAGAGTGGTATCTAGGACAGTCCTCTTTCTAGTAATGCTAAAACATAGTCATTTTTACATGTAGGATTTGAACATCTTTTCATTAGTATTTAACTCTTATTCATAATAAAATTAACTTGCCTGCTTTAATGGCATTTGCAAAAGTATGGTTCTAGTAGATTGGTTTTTACAAATAGAAGCCTAAGATCCAAAGATTTGGTAGGCTGGCCTGCGAACTCAGATAGTTCCCTTTTTTTTTAGGGACTGGCATATTTTAAAATGCTTTGTCCCTATGTCCCAATAACTCCTTCAGGGATAGCTGATGAGATTAGGGGTCCACTAAAGAAGAATCATGAGTAGGAATTTTTCACCAGGCTCAGAAGGCAAGAGACAGCACCTCAGCCTCCACCTGATCAAAGACAGGAGTGGAGCAGGGAAGAATTCACTTGGAGTCTGTCCTACAGGGGGAAACAAGCAAGTTAACTACCAGTTTCCTATTTTAAATAATTCTTCCTGCTAACCAGGTAGCAAGCTCTGTTGTTTCTAGCTATTGTTGGGCTACAAGGCTTTTCAGTGCCTTCTGTATTCAGTGGCCTCAAGAATGTCCCAGTTGCCCCACCCAACAGCTAACATTTTATATAGCACTAATCATGTGCCAGGCACTGGGCTAAGTGTTTGACAAATATCTCATTTGATAAGGGAACATAAAGGAAGAACATTTGTTCTTTTTCTCTGAGATTAGTCTATAAAATTGCTGAATCTTAGACTTGAATAAGACCTTAGAGTCAATAAGTCAGATTCCTTAAGTAAAGAAATCCCTTTCTCAGTGATACTTGACCACCACCAGGGACAGGAAACTTTACCACTGACATAAACCCATTTAAATTGTCAGGTGGCCCTAGTCCTTAGAAAGGTCTTTTGGATATTAAGCTATCTATACCGGCCTCCCTCTAAGTTGTACTCCTTGGTCCAAGGCCTGCCCTGTGAAAAAATACATAATGAAATTTCTTCCCTTTCTAATATGATAGCTAGCCCTTCAAATACTTTAAGACGGCAATCATGTCCATAGTAAATTTCTCTTCTCACAGATAATTATCTCCAGATTCCTTAATTATTCTTCATAGCTACAATCAGTGCCAAATAGTGGATAGAAAGCTGGTCTCAGAGTCAGGAATATAGGTTCAAATCCTACCTTTGACACGTATTCATAGTGACCCTGAACAAGTCACTTGACTTCACAAGCCCAGATGATGCTCTCAGACTGTAAGTCACAGGGAAGGGCTGCTCCATATTGTTGGAGAGACTATCCTCACTAGAAGTTCCCTAGACCAATGAAATCACAGAATTGGGGGATGGGAGAGGAGAGGCAGAAACAGAGATCATTTCTTGATCCCTAAACTCTTCTGAAGACTCTCAAGTTTATCAATGACTTTTTTTAATGGGTCACCAACATGATATTCCCAATACTGTCTAGACAATCAGGAATACAGTGAGACTAATTCTTACACTGATCTGGACGTGTTAATTGTACAAATGTAACCTAAATAGCAACAGCTTCTTCCTTAGCTTCCACATCCTACATTTGTTTCCTATTAAGCCTGAGGTCAACAAAAGTCCATGTGAGCCCTGCCTTTATCAGTCTCTTCTGTCTCTTGGTGGCTAGGGACATTGGCATAGAAACAGAGCTCTATGAATTTATAACATTTGGAAAAACCAAAAGAATAATAAGCAAGGGCAGACCAACCCTAAGATGAATTACTTTCCCTATGTGCCCTTCTTTAGAAGGGAGGTGGGAGGAGTGGGAGAGAATAAATCCACCAGCTTTTCTTTCACAATCCCACCAGCCCCTCAGGTATTAATTCCCTGTTTCCCCACATATCAATAGTTTCTTTCTTCAATATTTCAACAGAGCTGTGATCCCATTCATGAAATACAGTATTATTCATTTATTTATCAACTACTTATTGACACCTGCCTGCATAGGGCTGTGCTAGTCTCTGTGAGGAAGAAGATAAAGAAGGATAAGGTACAATCTCTGTCCTTAAATAGCTCAGGCTTTGATAAACCAGCCATGGCCTTCACAGTCACCTTCACCCCAGGCTCAAGCTCCTCCCGCTCTCCCTCCCCTTTCTTCTGGGTATTCCCCCACCAGAATATAAGCTTGTTGAGAACATAGACGGTCTTGGTCACTTGTATTTGTATGACCAAGGTTTAGTGCAGGGCCTGCTTAGTAAATGCTTTAATCTATCTCCACTTCTATATCTCGGCATCTCGTTCGATCCTCAGGAAAATCCCTTGAGATAGATAGTACAAATATTACAAGCCTCAAATTACAGATTAGGAAATTGAGGCTTTACTACTCCCATTTTACAAAGGATGAAACAAAGAGATCAAGCAATTTATCCATAGTCACACAGCTTTGAAGTGGCCAAGCCAAGAATCCAACACAAGTTGGGGTGGGCTTTTTTTTTTCTTGGTTTGGGGGTTTGGTTGTTTTTTATTTCCAAGACTAGTTTTCTTTCTCTACTTGACAGTAACAATGCAAACCAGCATCTGAGGGGTGTAGACAATAAGTGCTACAGGCTTTCAGAGGAAACTTGAGTGATCAGGGCAGAATGTACAAAAGGAATGAGATGTGAATGGGAATTTACAGGATGGTAGGTAAAGAAGAGGAGGAGGGCATTCCAGGTGGTGGGCACAGCTTGAGCAAAGATATTTTCTCCTACTCACTAACTGAGATAACTGAATGAATGTAGAAGGGGAAATGAAGAGAACTGGAAAGCCAGATATTGGGCATTTGTTTGTTTTTTTTTTTTTTTGCATTTGACAAAGTGCTTTCCTGCATCTGTGCTTGGCCCCCTGTCTCATTTAGATGTCTCCTTTCAGCCTTTAGGGCAGGGATGGTGTCATTCTTTCAGCTGCTGAGAGTTCCCAGCTCACCATGGGTGTTCCCTAATTTGCTTTCTTAAATTGCAGCCTTTGTCTGAGGGTGGCCAGACGGTCCATTTTTGTGGGCTTAGCCTGCTTTTCAGTACAATAAAAACTCGATTAACCAGAGCCTAGTGAAACAGAACCCTGCAATGGTGGGAATGTTTTCAATGTTCACTTTTAGGAGAAAGAACTGAATCACAAGAAAGCAAGAAAATATCTCCATACCACATAGGCAGGCATCACTGCAAAGACAGCCCTGCTTCCCAGTCTTCTCAGCTCCATCGCAACCCTTCCAGAAACCCTGGGAGCCCACTTTGGGCTCCCCTCCCTGTTTTCCCTCATGATGCTTGAGGATGGCAGACAGACAGGCAGGCATCCATTTTGCAAAGGTTAATTGCTGATGGTTTTAACTGAGTAGTCCTCACATTACCCATGTCTAATTCGTTATAATATTATATGAACAACCTGATGAGCTGGCAACTGCATGAAGGTTTAATTAAGTTGAGAACAGGGCTAAGATGAATACAATTTAAGATCTGGCTTCCCTGTGCCAAGTGCAATCCTGAGGTAACATGATATGTAAAATCAGGGTGCTAGCCAGTCTCACCATTTTGGGTCATTATTCAGAGGTAAAGAGAAAATACAAGTGGAATGTGACCTCAAATGAACCAAAGAAACATTTTCCTGAGACCATTGTGGATGATCTTCAGAAACAGTAGCTTTCTCCTTTAGACCACTGCTGAGACAGTTACCAAGAGTATAACAGATTAATCCAGGACCTAGTATTTTATTGTTCATAATGAAATAACAGTGGCAGCACCATCAGACTTTGCTGGGGCCTGCTGAGAACGAAAATTTCTTAATAATAACTAAAGAGTTTTGTCTGCTTGTTTTCCCTTATGTCAGTGTAGTACCTGGGGGCTCCCAGAAAAGCTACCTTAGATTCAGATTACTCTGCAGATCACCACCATAGTCCCCATCAATGGATTTCTTTTTACCAAACAATCAGAAGACACATTAGTTCAAAACAAAAGAGATTTAATCAAAGAAATGAAGTAACAAGAAAAGAATCTCACTCATTCTAAAGTACATTCCCTCCTAGGTTAACAAAACAACATCGGGGGAGAGGATACACATAAAGAACACATATAACCTGGGAGCCAACATGAGTAAAGGGGCAGACACATGTACAACCAGGGTATGTGCACAGCTGAGGCAGTTAACACTACAGAACTGCTGACAGCCTCTAGTGATGTCATTGACCAGCTCTTTGCTGTTCTCTGAGGAATGTTGCAGCCCTTCTGGGAATGCACTGTCTATCACACCATCTCTTCTGGGTGTCTCGACTCTCGTCATGGTTGCAAGCTTCTCATTATTTCACGTGCTGACCATCCACTGTTCTCGGCTTCCATCTACCCGAATGCAGTGGCTAAAAAGTCTGTCCTTGTCAGGGAGAGCTACACACAATGAGTCAAGAGAATCAGCAACTTAGAGAGGAAAGAAGAGAGTCAGAAAAGGGTAGTATCACAGAAGCCAAGAAAGAATATCAAGAATGAATGAAGGGATGTTCAGGAGTGTCAAACACTGCAAAAATGCTGGAAACTAAAAAGCCCGGTTGTGAGAAGTTAAGAAGTGAGTAGAGGCTAAGGAAGTGATGGCAGTAAGATTACTCTTTCTAGAAGTTTGAATAGCAGAGAAATAGGAAGATAGCTTGAAGGAATGGCAACATCAAGGAAAGGTTTTCAGGAAAGGGAAAAACCAGAACAACTTTTAAACTGAGGAGAAAGATCCAGTAAGTGGAAGATATTCAGTGGGGATGAAAGATTGATGGAGTTCCATTCCACAGGAGAACGGAGTTGGGGTCAAAGCACAAAGATGATCTCAGTAAAGAAGAGGGCCTTGTCATCCTCTCAAATCAAAGGGAAGGAGAAGAAGCTGATGGAAGACAGATTTTGATAAGGGATGTGAGGGAGTTCATATTATATGGCCTTGATCTTTGCAGTAATGTAAGATATGAGGTCCATTGTTAAGAATGATGGGGTAGAATAGAGTTGGAAGCTTAAAGAAAAAGGTTTCCAACACTTTGGCGACGTGATAGGGAATTGGAAATGGATAAAAGGGTTGCTGGACCCTCATAATCTTTCCACTGAACCATGTTGTTCTAAGACCTTTCTGGATAAATGAACTTTATTGAGATTTGAGCTGGATGAGAACATCTGAGGAGCACATTCTATCCCATTCCGTAACCAGAGATATGTTATACAACCTGCCCATAATGTCCCAGCCTAGAACTCAGTTTTCTACTCTTATATAAGAAATCTATGCTGGGAACCTGGTCTGTGGCCTTGCACAATATAGGATAGTAAAGTTATTCCATTTGGTGCCAAAAGCACTAGAATCTTAAATCTAAAGAGGACCTAAGAAACAACCAAGTCCAATAATCTCATTTTATAAAGGAAGAAATTGAAATCCAAGAAGGTATATTGCTCGAGGCCATATATATAGCTAGTTAGCAATATAGTTGGAACTAATACAGAAGAAAATACAATTTTTTTTTCCATTCTGCTTTTCAATGTGATTTCCAACAATGCACTGAGTGGCAACTACACTGCAATGTGACAGACACTTGTTAAGTGCTTACAAATGTGCCAAGTACTGTGCTGGGCACTGGAACCACAAAAATGAAAAATGACAAGACCCCTACCCTCAGAGAATTTACAACCTAATTGTCCGTGACATATACAGGAAGGCATGATACAGAGTAGAATGTGAGAGGAGCAAAGCAAACAGACAGATAGAAAACCAAAAGAGATCAAGACCATGAAAACACCAAGAAGAGTGTCTAGAAAGATAAAATGATAACAGTGACATGAGAAAACATCAAGAAGGATCAGCACCCAGAAAAGGCTATTGGATGGCACAATCAAGAGACTTTGTAATCAATATCAAAGGGATGATCCAGCCTTTATTTGAAGACCAACAGTTCTGGGGAACCCATAACTTCCTACTACCTTAAGGGTGCTCAAATTATAAGGATGTCTCCCTTCTATCATACCTAGCCAGATCTTTCAAGACCCTGATTGTTGTCATTCCCCTGGACAGAAGTACAAAAAAAGAATTAATGAGATTATGTTATTCTCATTCTGAGTAAGGCATAGTCTCTGTCCTCAGGCAACTTGCGCCATAGTTGGAAAGAGAAGACCAGTGTATATAGAGGGAAAGGTAATGAGGAAGTAAGAGGAAATATTGTCATGGCTTGATGGTAAGGAAAGGGATCAGAGCTCCTCTGCTTCATGCCATTCTCAGACAGGGAGATCATGAGAGCCTAGAAGTAGAATCATCACTGCCCCAGGCTATCTGCAAATCTGAACCAAGTGGGGAGTTGAGAAGTAAGGGAAGGGGCTCAGTGAACCACGGCTGGGGAGCCAGGAGTAAGGCTCTGTAAGGGAGATAGAAAGGTGCAAGGTGAATCCACTGGAGGATTTTGAAATGTCCAGGAGATTTCCACAGAGAGAAGTGGGAAAGAGAAGACCCTCCTATATTTTAGAGGTCTGTGAGTTCATGGGTGCAGTCGGTAAATAAATAAGGAATCTGAGAGAGCGGCTTGGGGCTCAGAGAGGTTTAAATGACCTGCTCGTGGCCACACAGCTAAGAAGGGTCAGAGGGAGATCCTAAAGCCCAGGCTGGATGTGACATAAGATAGAGGAATGTGAAAAGAACACTGCCAAAAGAAGCTGCGTGTCTGAAGGAAGGTACGTACAATAACTGGTGTTACAACTCAGATAAAAAGGAATCACAGAGGATTGTGGGGAGAAAGATGAAGTAATAGAAGGCTTCAGAGAGGAGGTGGTACTCAGGCTGGGCCTGGGAGAATGGAGTTATTATGGATAGGTGAAGGAAGGGAAGGAAGGGAAGGAGGAAAGGGAGGGAGGAAGGAAGGGGAGGAAAGAAGGGGAGGTGGAAGGGGAGGGGTAAGGGGAGAGGAAGGGAAGGGAAGGAAGGAAGGGAAGGAAGGGAAGAAGGAAGGAAAGAGGAAATAAGCATTTATTGAGTGCCTGCAATGAGCAAAGTGCTAAGCACTTCACAAATATTTTCTCATTTAATCCTCACAACAACCCTGAGGTAGATTCTACTCTAATCCTCCTAGATAAGAGGCAGGCAGGCAGAGGTTAAATGATTTGCCCTGGGTCAGTGTCTCGGTAAGTGTCTCAGGCTAGATTTGAACTGGGGTCTTCCTGACTCCAGGCCCTAGCTGCCTTCTGAAAAGACAAGGGGAGGGCTTTCCAGGAAGGGGACACAACTGAGCAAAGGCTCCTAGAGGTAGGAAAGTGAATGAGAATTCTAAGGTGACTGCATTTTGGCTCAGCATCTAAGCAGAAGGTCTCTGCAGAAAGGCTTTTGTATGGCTAGAATCTACATTCAGGCACCACTGAATTCAGGGAGAAGGCTTGCCAGAGAGAACACGTGAATGTTGGAATTCGTTCTTGTGTGAACATCCTGCCTGTTACCGCTGGGGATGGAGGGAGAGCAGGGAGGGGCTGTCTTCACATGTGCACAGCCCTATGCTCCACACCTTCCGACTCAATATCCACCAAATGGCAGCTTCTCTCTCCTCCAAGGAGAAAGCAATAAACACTTGCTTGCACTAGTTGGTGCCTGAATGGTGATTATAGCACAGCTCTGCCTGATAAGAGCCTGAAACATTTTCAGTAATTACCATTGTCATTCTTTCCTCTATTTCAATTACAGGCATCAAACTTTCAGTTCCCCAAATCACATCTCACAGCTGCAGCACAATGGTGGGAAGGCTAACCTCTCCCTGGTGGCCCCCTTCACATGACATCAACTGCAAGCTGCCCTGAAACCCTTCTGGACTGGGTGCAAGCCAGGGTAGCCGACTCCAGTCCTGGGGGCTTTCAGAACCACACGGAGCCACCAGGACCAAAACGGACCTCATTGCCAGTCTGAACAGGGATGAAGGCCTTGTGGGAATTGCCTGGTGTTGTTCTAGTGCAATTATGTGGGGAAGATGGGTCAAAGAGAGAATGAGAGTTTCCAATACTGGGCTCTTGCTCAGTGAATCACTTTACAGATAAGGAAATTGAGGACCAGCTCATACAGATGGTCAGTGGCAGAGCCAGGTCCTCTGATTTCAGACCAGGCATTCTTCCCACCACACCCCGCCCATTCTTAGCCCTTTAGATCTTTGGTGTGATCAGCTCATTCCTTTGGTTTCTGCCAGCATGGGGGTTGAACCAAGCAATTGTATCAGGGATCAATGCCATCTGTCTACCTTATGACAAAATTGTCCAATAGGGCAGCACCCAGGGTCATGCCATGGACCCAACGGGCTGTTGATCCTTTCAGAAGAGGATTCATTGAGGGCTAGCCAAAAGGGAATGCCCCATTTATTCCCTCAGAAACCTGCCTCCATCTGCCCCGCCTAGGACCTGATCCTCTCTAACTTTAAAGGCTCCCACCCAACTCTGTTGGTCCTTTACTTGGTTGCTTCACTGGCTAATGAGATTTAGAGTTGGGTGAGATCATAGAGTTCAGCCAGCCCAGCTCCCTCATTTTCCTAATGGAGCTACTTAGGACCAGACAAGTGTCAATGATTTGCACAGTCACACATCTAGTAACAGAAGCAGAAATCTCAGCCTCCTCGTTCCAAATCTGACTCGATTTCCCCCATAGCATCATGTTCCTAACTCTCATCCAAGCTTGGTTTTTTTGCACTTTGCTAAACCAACCCTCTCACGCCCTTAGCCCTGTCTTGAGTTGACCTGCTCCAGCATCCCGGGAATAAGCTTTGCTTGGACAGTGTTTCTGGAGCCAGGGCACTCACTGCTCAGCTGCAGGCCACTACCAGGCTGCTGCTGCCCTCTGCTGGCTTGCCTCAATCAGGCATCACCTCAGCTAACCCTGCCTGTCCCCAAACCCCACCTTGGCTTCCTGACTCCTTCAATATTTCAAGGATCTTCTCCCAGGTATAGGGGCTCCTACTGCTGACACAGATCCCAATTTTCATATACTTTAGCTTTCAAGCTTTAAGAGCTACAATGCTCCGCCCAAAAAATATTCAACATCCCCTACCTTCCTTTGGGCAGCTAGCCTTCCAAATTTAGCTCCCTTGGTGCTTGAATGATGAGCATACACTCTATTTCCTGGCCACTACTGAAAGCCTTTCTTCAAAGCCTTGGTAGCATGTGGCAGAGTTTGCTTTCCAAAGACATGGCCTCCATGCTCACCTCCATGACCTGATGAAGCATTAGGAAAGGACTCTAGTGGAAGGGGTCCATGAAGGCTGAGGTAAGCTCTCCTATTCCTTATTGTTCCAATGAAATGATAATAATACATTTATTTAGCACTTCAGTGGATTATGACACACTTTCCTCGCAATAATGCTATGAGAAAAGTAACATAAGTATTATTCCCATCTTATAGAAGAAGAAACCAAAGTTCAGAGAGGTCCTTTGCCATTTAGTACCCTGATAGTAAGTATTAGTAAGTATTAAGTATTCAAGCACTGAATACAGCATGGTTACAAGCCCCTAAAATTTAGTCTTCTTTCAAAGATGAAGTGAACCTGAACATTAGTGGGCTAAATTGTAAAGCAATAGTCCCTTTCTGCCTATTTTTCTTCCCTGGAAATTAGAGAATAGCTGTAGCCTATGGTCCTGGTACCCTATCATTTTAAGAATTTGTCCAGTGTACTCTGGACAAGCCTTCCTTCTCCATCTCTGAGTCCTTCATATGACATCCCAGTCCCTCAAATCCTCTTATGTTCTTCTAGAGAGATTCAAAAGACTTAGCCAAAACATTAAGTGAATCAGGTTATTTTCAAGATTAGAAAGGAGGGCTTCTCAAAAAAAAAAAGGATATGACAGTCTAAGGCACTGGTGCCAAATTCAAACAGAAACATAGGCCACTAAACTGTATATAAGTTTCCCTGCAGTCTAGGGGTTTACGTATTTCTTTTTTACAACATCAACATATGAAAATCAGGTAGGAACTACATCTTAATCTGGTTTGGGCCACAATCAGAAACGTCACAAGCTGTATGTTTGGCTTCTCTGATCTATAGATTGTTAGATCAAAAGGCATGTCATTCTAGCATATGATTGTTCCAATATACTGACCATATAGTAGACTATATGTAGATGATATGCAAGTAGACCATAAGCGCTTTGAGGGTAAACACTATTTTTCGTTGTGTCTTTGTATCATTAACATCTAACAGTTCCCAGTACACGGTGGGTGCTTAATAAACGTTTGTTAAATTGAGATAAAGCATTCAGTTTGCAAGTATGTTTCCTATTGTAGCTTAACCTATATCTAAAAAGCACATGCATGCTTTTTGAGATGGCAAAAAACTGGAAATTAAAGGGGTGCCCATCAATTAAGGAATGGGAAATGGCTGAATTAATCATGGTATGTGAATGTAAAAGAAAACTGTTTAGCCATTTTTGGTCATGATCGACTCTTCGTGATCCTTCTGGAGTTTTCTTGGCAAAGATACTGGAGTGATTGGCTGTTTCCTTCTCCAGCTCCTTTTACAGAGGAGCAAACTGAGGCAAAAAGAGTTAAGCAACTTGGCCAGGGTCACACAGTGAGCAAATGTCTGTCTGAGGTCAGATTTGAACTCAGATGTTCCTAACTCCAGGCCCTCTATTCTATCCATTAAACTACCTAGCTGTGTCTGAAAAAGGAGCATATATAAAGGAATTAATATGTTCCTATAAGAAACAATGAAGGGCATTTTCAAAGAAACTTAGGAAGCCTTATATGAACTGATAGATACCGAAATGAGCAGAACCAGAAAAACAATTTATATTATCACAACCACCACCCACAGGGCAGACAAGCAAATCTAGTTAAAGCAGCAAAGCATCCTAAGAGAGAGATGGGAGGCAACATGGGTCTTATGGGTCAAACCGCCCCTTTGACCACTGTCTCCCATAAGACTCTGATGGAGATAGGCCAGGACCCTGGTCCCAAGAGCCTTGGGAGGGGCGATGCTTCTAGTCCAATGCTCTCATCCTGGGAAGCCACACCTATGGAGATGGGGTCTGGCAACTACTACAAGGGATGCTACAACTATAGCTACCAAAGAAACATGAAAAGATTAAATTGATCCTGTATCATTTTCTTATTGATCCTATTTATAATGAATTGTCTTTGTCCTGTAACTGCTTAAGTCACAGCTTTTTGTCTCTGAACTTGGTTCAGAGATTCAGCTGCTCTGTAATGGGTTGTTTTAAAATCCAACTCTTGTGCTAATCACTAATCTATGCTTGCCTCAAGGAATTAGCTGACCTTGGGAATGTGTCTAATATCTTTACACCAGCAAGCTACCCTTCAAAGGAATCCAAAAGTCTGTGCTGCTACCTTGCACCCAGACTCAAATGATGAATACTTCTTAGCCTCAGGAGAAGAGAGGGTCAATGCTAGCATCCATTCCCAAACTTACAATCAATCATACTGTTCCCTGTCCCTTAACTCTGTAACCAATCATGTTACCCTCAACCGTATGATGTCACCTACCCTGTGCTGTACTACCCAAAACCTATAAAAGAGAAGCTGTCCATCTGCTCAGGGTCTTTGGCAGAAATGGAAGCAAAACATTGCTCTGTTTATTTACAAGCAGCTTGCTCTTGTTAATAAATGTTATCTTGCTCAGAGAAACACGCCTCTGTTTACCTTTTTGTTAAGTTTCACCTGTGACACACAGAAAGGAAAGTTCTTGCCACCAAAGTCCTTGGCACTGTCAAATTGTTCAATGTCAGAAACTGATATGATTTTACCAGTGGAAATGATATTAAAGATGAGATATTACTATCTGCTTTGCCATTGTACCCTAAGGGCTATAGAACTGTTCCAACTCACTTGCAGTTGAAACCTCCCATATGTATGGTTGCCTCCTTCACTGGAATGGGAACTCCTTGAGATCAGGAGGTCTTGCTTTTCTATTTGTAGCCCCATGCTTATTACAATGCTTTGAACATCGTAAGCACTTAGCAGATACTTTATTCATTCATTCAAAATTGTAAAAACAAACAACTTTGAAAAAACTTCAGAACTCTGACCAACACAGTGATCAATGGTGACCCAGAGGGCAATGAGGAAGAGGAGGAATGCTCCCCACCACCTGACAAAGAGGATATGAACTCATACACCATGAGACATAGCATTTATGGACATGGACAGTGTGGGAATTTGTTTTGCTTGACTATGCATGTCTGTTATGAGTTTTCTTTTTCTTTTTTCTAGTTATAGAGGGGATTAGAATGAAAATCAATATTTGTTAATTGAAAATAAATTTTTTCAAAAGCACATGAGCACACACAGAACAATAGCTGTGAATCTGGGTAAAAGCACCATGAGATCAGATTTGAGTTTTGTCTTTTTTTTTGGAGGGAGTGATAAGTAGGAATGAACTGTGTAAGTGACCAGGAAGGTAAGGGGACTAGAAACCATGCTATGTGACAATTAGTTGAAGGAACTGGGAACATTTAGCCTGGAAAAGAGACAATCATATCAACATGATGAGGATCTTTAAGGGTAGAAGAAGGATTTGACATGTTCTGCTTGACCTAGGAGGGTAAAACTAGAACCAGTGCCTAAGAACTACAGCCTTCCCATTGACTACAGGATAAAGTCCAAACTAAGGACCTTCACAATCTATCTCCAATCTACCTTTCCAGCTTCATATCCCTTTGCTCCTTTCACATGCACTACCAGCCACCCCTATCACATACTCTACAATCCTGTGATACTGGCCTCCTGGCTATTTCTCAAACAAGATAATCCATCATCCTATTCAGAGAATTTTCACTGAATTTAATAAATTGAAACTCAATAGGGATAAATATAAAGTATTATATTGGGGTACAAAAATTAACTTTACAAGTACAAGATGGGGACACATGATTAGACTGTTTGTCTGAAAAAAGTTTGGGGTTTTTAGTAGATTGGAAGTTTAATATGAATTATCAATGTGATGTAGCATCCAAAACTCAAGATGGCAGAACGAGTGGAAAAGAACAGTACAATTCTCTCACAATAGCAAGGATTTGCAAGCAAAAAACCCAACAACTTCATTTCAAGAAATGATCAAGAAATCCTAAAAATGAGAAAATCCTAATTTTAGGAAAAATTAGCTAAATTTGGGAGAGAAAAGTGGTCTGGCCAAACTGCCTCCAGGGCAAGGAAGCAGCAGAAGCAGCGGCCCTGCAGCCACTTCCACATGGCTGCTTCAAAAGCTCCTGGCCTGCAGATTGCAGGGGAGCCAAGTGATCATTCAGAGGCTAAGTACTCTTGCGTTGAGTGGCCTGGATCTGGGATCATGGTCTTGGGTGGTGGTCCTGTGGTGTTTTCAGTGAACCAAAGCTGGTGGGGGCTGCAGTGGCCTCATAATAGCTCCAGTAGCTGCGAAAACCCCAGCGATTTGGGACAGAGCTCTTCCCTCTGGAAGCAGAGTTCCACAGAGCTAAAAATGAGAATTTTTAGGATTTTTTCCTAAACAATGAGAAACTAATGTTAAGTGCATTTTTCCAGCCCAAGTTAGAAAAGAGAAGCCTTTGGGCACTAGGGAAAGGATCCAGACAAAATAACCCAAAGATAGTGGTTCACAGAAACCCTGCCGCACAGGGATCATGGAAAGGCTAGGGATGCCTACAGCCTCAAGTTGCATACTAGGGGCAGATAGCAGCCCAGACAAAGGTCTAGCCAAGGATACCTAGAGCCACAGGACTTGGGAGTTTTCAAGGCCCAGACTAGGAAGACGGTGATGAGGACAGAGTGGATCATATATCATCTTGACACAGACCACTCAGCATGAACTGCCACAACACCACAATAAGCCACTCATGGGGTTCTTAAATAACATAGTACCCATCACACAGATCCCAGATAATAGAGATACTCAGAAGTGCAAGTTCTCAATTAAGAATGTAAGGCTAAGGGAGCCAAGATGGCAGCATAGAAGCAGGAAAGCTCCGCAGCTCCCACATAGCCACATCAAATACCCATAAAATATGACTCTAAACAAATTTTAGGACTCCAGAACTCATAAAAGTATGAAAAAACATATCTCCTGCTGAAGGCAACTAGGCAAGAAGGGCTCATCACAGCATGCTGGGAGCCAAAACCAGCCCAGCCTGAAATCATGGCTTGGCCCCGGGGCGGCCAGGACAAGCCGCAGCTGGAGCCTTCAGGAGAGCAGATCAGCAGCAGCTGTGGCAGTGTCCAGAACTATCAACCCATAAGAAACAAGGACAAAGTGAAAGGTCAGTGGAACTCAGCTAAATTTGGGAGAGAAAAGTGGTCTGGCCAAACTGCCTCCAGGGCAAGGAAGCAGCAGAAGCAGCGGCCCTGCAGCCACTTCCACATGGCTGCCTCAAAAGCTCCTGGCCTGCAGATTGCAGGGGAGCCAAGTGATCATTCAGAGGCTAAGTACTCTTGCATTGAGCGGCCTGGATCTGGGATCATGGTCTTGGGTGGTGGTCCTGTGGTGTTTTCAGTGAACCAAAGCTGGTGGGGGCTGCAGCGGCCTAATAATAGCTCCAGTAGCTGCGAAAACCCCAGCGATTTGGGACAGAGCTCTTCCCTCT
>CM053585.1:486102758-486171264 GCA_028646515.1 Pseudochirops corinnae | reverse complement strand
ACTGTTTTTGAGACCAGTATATTTTGCTTGGAAAGTGATCATATTTTCTTTTAACATTATTGCTTTTGGTTTCTCTTCTTCTAAATTGTCCTTTGCTTCTGTGGATTTGCATTGCCAATCAATTGTTCTCTGTTTCCTTGGTGAGACTTGCCATCACAGATTCAACTTTTTCTATCCTATCCTTTTTTTTGGCTGCACTGGCCATAATTCTACTCTAATTTCAGTCTTTTTCTCCCCTTATTTTCTTCTGTTGCTCACTTTTTTACCCCCTCCGCTCTGATGGTAGTGTTCTTGAGGACTGGTTCTCAAAACATCTGTCTTCTTCCACACTGGGAAATTCACAATTCACTAGGTCTCTGCCCTAAGTGGTTTTCAAGGGATACAGCTGACTCCAACCAGATGCTAGGTTCTTTGCCTCAGGTTTAGTGGAGTGTGTCTTGTTCCAGTGTCCTGTCCTGCTTCCTCTGTTCCTCAATTCTTTGGCCCAGTAGTAGCAGTTCAGAGAGATGCCATGCTGGTGCTACTGGGTTGATTTCTGTAGTCAGGGTCTCCAAGGCTCTTGTAAGTGAGTTTGTGGATTTTGCCTCTATTTCAAGCCCAGACATACATATCTATCCCTTTCCTTCTGCTCCTCTGCTCTCCTAAAGAGATATTTGCAACACAGAATGCTACCACAATACTTGCTGTTTTTCACAGCCCTAGAAGATCCCCGAAGCCTGAAGCCCAAATCTCCATGGCACTAGAAAGAGGAAAGGTATACCAGAGTATGGGGCTAGGTTTTGTTGCAAGTCTGTGGGTCATGTCTTTGGTTTGGTTATTTTAGCCTCGTTGCTGGTAACACTTTGGACACTCAGGGGAGAGGGTGCTAAGTGAACATCAATTCAGTTCATGGTGTTTTTTTTAAAACCACTTTCTGGTTCCAGGTGTCCTAGACCATGGAGATAGCTGAAGTTGCTTTATCTTTGGTGCATAATTTAAGTTTTGGAAAGATTTAAGAGGTCATGGGGATGAGAGTAAATGCCTAATCCTACATCTTGTTGATCACATGACCTGGAAATCATTGACAGAATATTTAGACCATATCATTTTATTTACAGAAAAGGCTTCTAAAAAGAGAATGATGATAATGTCCTGAAGAGTCATCAAATACAGATTCAGTTAACAAATATTTGTTGAGAACCTACTAAGTATTCAGCACTTTTCCAGACTCATCAAAAAAAAACTAACAACAGCAGTATATAAAGTAATCAGTGTGTGGTAGACCAAGATGAACCATATGTGTTTGTAGAAAGAGTGAAAGGCAGTCTCACAATTGAGAGGCACCCAAATTCACAGTTTTACCTGAAGAGCTGGTCAGAAACAGGCACATTTGTCACTCATGACCATCCTTACACATAAGTCCATGGCTGTCTAGGCTTCCTCTTCTTCAATCCCGGGTCCAGTTCATTCTCCATCTGCAGCACCTAATGGACTAACTCAATGAGTTACTCATCCAACTGCATGTAACAACCTGCTATAAAGTCAGGTCTCCTAACTCATCCTGTGTTTTATTCTTCTTTTTAACCTCAAGGTAGAACTTTGCCTTCTTCCCTATTACAACCTGTTTTAAAAATTTTTTTATCAATATTTTGTCCTGCTGACATCATGTTGAACCTTGATTATGTCATTCAGGGTGTTCACAACCTCTTCTCATTCTGTGTTGACAACACATACAATAAGCATGTCTTTATGTCTTCATCCAAAGCAGTTGTGAAGAAAGAGGCCAAGTAAAGAGGTCTCTGGCCCTCTTAGATACATGTTACAATGAGAAAGGCACTGTCTCAGCAATCAGAGGACCTGAGTTCAAATTACTCCTCTGCTGATTACCACTGGCTAGGTAGAGTAGCAGATAGAATACCAGGTCTGGAGTCAGGAAGACCTGAGTTCAAATCCTGTCTCAGATATTTACTAACAGAGTCCTTCTGGTATAATAACAGCACCTACCTCATTTGGTTATTGTGAAGATCAAATGAAATAATAATGGTCAAGTGGTCAGCACGGTGTGCAGAACATAGTAAACACTAAGGAAAAGTTAGCTATTTCTATTACGACCACTGGGACCTTGGGCAACTTCCCCGAACCTAAGCTGCCTTATCTATTTTAATGAGGAACGTGAAACAGAAGGCTCTGAGGTCTCTTCCAGCTCTAAATCTATGGTTAGACAACGTGGTAACCTTCCTCCAAGTTCCTAACAATCCATTAACTTACGGGAGGGGCTCAGCCTTTGGTCAGTCTGTCTGTGGATGACACAACTGGGTTCCTAGGACAGAGTCTACTGCCAGGCGCTAGCTGTGGAGAATTTCCATGGAGACTGTAGAAAACCCTCAGTGGGTGGCTCAGGGGACAACTTCCAAGGTAAAGACTGTCCTGGTGGTGGGAAGTAACCTGCAGTCTCTCATACTGTCTCAATTAAACCCCAGTCGGGTAGCCTTCCCTAAACCTCAGAAAGGAGAACCTAGCCATTTCCCCTTTTCCATTGAGGCTGCAGACAAGTATGAAATCATCAAAGTTTGAGCTAATATCAACATAGCCTATTTAAATTATTCAAGAATTGACATCTATTTAATAGGGTAAAGATGAAAGGAGATAACATACTGGAGTTGTAAAACACTTTGCAACTCTTAAGGGACTATATAGCTAATTGGTTATCTGGTGAGTGTGGTCATTCTGGTACTGTTTAAAATGCCTTCTTTTCGTTCATTTAATAAGCATGTATTAAGCTCCTACTATATGCCAGGAACTGTATTAGACACTGGGAATTCAAAGACAAAAATGAAACAAAAAACTCAACAAGTTTACATTCTGTTGGTGGGGGGACTCTTGCTTCTTCTGTCTGCCTTGTTTGGGGGTACTTTCTTAAGAAAGGCTAACATTCAGGGGACCAAAAAGAGCTAAAATCAATTTATTTATGATTATGCCCGTGTAACTGCAGGCAAGCTCTCTGGATCCCAACTTCCTCATCTATAAAAATGTGTGGGTTGTACTCAGGGGTGTGATAAGAGCCAACTTGAATTCACTTTTGCAAACATATGGTTAAATTTTTAATGTGAGAATTTATACCTCCGAAATTGGCAAATGCTACAAATCAGGGCTTGATTTATGAGTGTGATTGTTTAGCCTTAAGGAAGTGATGGAGATTTTTTACTTTTTTTTTTTGTTCAAGTTTTCTTCTACAAAAAGACTAAAAATGGAAATATGTTTTACATGATTGCACATGTATAACCTAAATCAGATTGCTTACTGTCTCAGGGAGGAGGCAGCAACAAGGGAGGGACAGAATTTGGAACTTAGAATTTTTAAAAAATGAATGTTAAAAATTGTTTTTACATGAAATTGGAGGGAAATATTATTAAAAAAGAAAGGAATGGGAAAAAATTTAATAATCCAGATAAGACTTAAAAGTACATACATTTTATTTTGAGAATTGATTATTAAACTTTTATCACTTGGTTGTGCTAAGTGATTTCTTAAGTCTTTTCAGTGTTAAATCTTACAAGACAAATGTGTGTATTTTGCTATTGACTTTATCACAAATTTACCTTGCTATCCAGGGGCCAAAAACACATCCAGCTGAAGATTGAATTATAAAAGAGATATCAAGAATTTCCCTCTAATCCCACCTTGCCAACACACACACACACACACACACACAGGCCTGCAACCTCAGAAGACCCTAACAAGAGCGCTGCCAAGACTTAGAGACGGAAACCTAATTCCTGGTGGCGGCAGCAACCCAAGATGAATGCTGTCTTATTTATGAGCTCCCAAATGCCAATGAATCCAACAATGAGGGAGGTACATTAAGACAGGCAGAGGAAACCCAGCCCATCTCTGGACCCACAGCAGTAATACAATATTAATTCTTGTAATCTCTGATGAAATGAACTACTCAGAGTGAGTGATAAGGTCTGCACCAGAAAGCTACTTATCTTAGTCAAGGATCCCCTTTTGACTTTTTTCTAAATTTTATTTTAAACTTAAGTACAAAATAAGAAAAGAAAAAGAAAAAGAAAAAACATTGCCATGTACAAAGCAAAACATAAATGATTCAATATAAAGCAATAACATTCCATTTCAAGAAAGCCTATATACTAAATACTACCCATTGTTTTCAAAGCTGTCCAGCTTTTCTTTGCTTCCTTGTAGGCTCTTTGAACTTCTCAAAGTCAGATTCATTCATGACTAGCTCTCCTGGCTCCCTGGAAACTGTAAAAACCAAAAGAAAGGGCTGAATATTGGGCAGAACTGAACAGCCTCTGAAAGCACTACCTCCTCATTTCTATGATATTTTTGGTTTGATTTCAGAGGAGTAAAACCTAATTTTAGAAGAAAAAAAAATTATCCGCCAACACAATCTGGCCCTGTAATCTGGAGTAATTAGCAGAACCAAATGTCTCAAACCTTCCTTCATTCTATGCCTAACAACCACCACCACCAGGCAAAAATTTCAGAAAGATTCCCCCTGTCTTTTGTTCTTTGCAAAAGAAATAAAGCTCACCCTAACTTCAAAGAACTGTTGGTGAAGCATGTCACCTTGCTCTTGGTGAAAAGATGGTGGACTATGGACATGGAAGAAGACATGCCATCAGACCTGCTCTGTCACTCACTACTTTCATGCTCTTGAGCAACCCCTTGTGGGCCTCAGTTTTCCCACATGCAAAATGAGAAGGTTGAACTAGATAACCACTAAGGTCCTTTACAGCTCTACTTCTATAGACATGCTCATTGCATTGATCAAGTGAGATAATATCTATGAAGTGCTTGGCACAGTTTCTGCCACATTTTGCTGATAAATCATTTCAATGGTGTCTGACTCTTTGTGAACCTCTTTGGGATTTTCTTGGCAAAGAAACTGAGGCAAACAGGGTTAGGTGACTTACCCAGGATCACACAGCTAATAAGTATCTGAGGTCAAATTTGAACTCAGGTCTTCCTGGAATTTCCAGGCCTGGCAATCTTTCTACTACACCACTTTGTTGCCCAACTGGTATATTGTAGGTGCTTAATAAATGCTTGTTCTCTTCCCCTTGCCTAATTTTGTTTTGCTGTGCTTCTTTGGGGGTGGGGTTAATGGGATATTGGTCAGTGACACACAATCAAAAGAGAAGAATACCAATAAAACGTTTATATCAAAATTTCAAAATAAAGATACCCTTTAAAAAAGGTACATTCCTCTCTGCTAGGGACCTCCTGCCATGAATGTATTCACTTTTGTGTAGGGAGGGTCCCAATCATACAGCTTATGGAATTAGCCTCAGCTAAAGAAAAATCCTAGGATTTTAGGGGAAGAACAAATGGAATCTTGTATCCTGGGTCCACTTCACATGCACTTTCCCCTACTCACCTCACTGCCCACCTTAACCCAAGTCTCACAGAGAGAGCTACTCAGTACCAGCTCCCCAAGGAAACCTACAAGGAAAAGCCATTATTTCAGTGAATTGGGCTAGCTCACTCTCAGGATCAGGAGGTATTGATTGCTGCTCCCATAAATCAAATTTATTTTCTCAATGATTGGAAGATTCATTGTCTTCTGACAACCAGTGTCAATGGGTAACAGCCAGCCAGTCAGGGAAACGATAATTTTTATGCCATAAAAACCAAATTCCGTTTGTTCACTGAGGAGAATGAATGCTGCTTATCAAGCGAAAACCTATAAAATCCCAAGTGACAAAAGGCAAGGAATTAAGTCATGATGTATGGTGGGCCAGCAGACCCTTCATTATCCATGTCCATTACCCAGTGACCTCCCTCTCCCTCATTTAGGGGAATTTACAGCTTGGCCACTCAACTGTCCCTACTCTCCCATGGATTGTGGCTGGAGCTAAGGCTAAGAATCATGGAATCGTGAAACTCAAAGGCACCCTAAAAACTCATTTAGTCCAACCTCCTCTCCTATATATCTCCAGGAACATGAAGCCCACACACAATTTAGGATATGTCAGCAGCTTGTCCTGCGTAAATACAACTGAATTGCCCATCCCACCCAGAACGTGAGACATGTGCTCTCTCCAAAGGAGAACTAAGTATACCTCCTCTTGAAAAAAGATTGCAAGGGGGTGGGTGATGAGGGAGGAAGGGAAAGAATCTAGAGTTTGGGGTTCTATGATCAAATATTAAAAATATATATGTATGTATTATTATTATTATTATCATTAACAACATCCAACTGGGAATTAAGATATACAGGCACTGTGGTGGGGGGATCCATCCTGCCCTACCAAAAAGTTGCAGGGGCAAGGGAGAGGACATAGCAGAGAGCAGATTGGGGAAGGGGGTATACAGTGGGATGGCTGCTTTGAGGTGTTGGGTAGGGGAAAGATGGGGAGAAAATTTGTAACTCATAATCTCGTGGAAATGAATAATGTAAACAAGAAAATAAATAAATTTATTTATTTATTAAAAAAAGAAAAAGAAAAAAGATTGCAAGAAGTTCCAGACCAAGGAATCACACTGAAGCTTCCCTATACTGCTATCTCCAGGATTCCATATGGGTTATTAGCTATTTATAGGTATAACTGTCCTATAACAGAGTACAGATATTCCTGCTATAACTCAACACATTTATTCCTAAAAATCACTAAGCTATGTAAAACTTCACAATAAAAAACACAGAACTTATGGGAAAAATGGAGTTGGGGCATAATGCTTAAAAAATTTCCTTTGTAACAAATTCTTCAAAATATAGGAATTTAATAAAAATGGCATTCATGTCAAATGGTCAAGAAATGCCTAAATACTATGACATGGTGGCATCCTCAGCCTCAAGCTGATTAAGAGGATTAGGTAGATAGAGTAGTGTATGGATGTGGACATCCCTCCTCAGTTCACAGTTCCTATGGCACCAGAAGATATACAATAAATTTGTCACTTTACTTTAAAAAAGACCCGAAGTTTGCTTAGGGAAGAGAGTTTCTAAACTCATCCCAAATTCCGCATGTCCAACACAAGTACAACTGGATGGCCCATCCCATCCAGAACATGAGACATGTGACCTCACCACAGTAGAACTGTGCTTGACCATCTCTGAGACATTCTACTGAGAAGGCAGATCAGGGGTGGCAGGGGTCAAAGAGGCCAGCTCATCAGTTAGTTCTTGGTTGGGAGGTAGGGGCAATGTTGTTCCCACCACCTCTCTCTAATTCTGTTCTCTCTAGCTCTCCATGCCCAGGCCTCTCGGCTCCATTCTGGGGGACAGAAGTTGGAGCCTAGCCACACACTGGCCAGTCCCTCCCTACCACAAGACCCTCAAGGTCATTCTCCTGAAGGAATGCCAATGGCGTAATTTTCTGTGTTCTCCCTGATTCTAGAGGACAAAACCCCACATTTAGCAAACGCAAAATTCAAGTTATGCTCAAACCATTCCCTAATATTTCGACTTTGTTGGAACAAATTCATGTTTTCAACACAAGAGTTATAGCAGAACTGACTGTACTTCAATAAATTTTATTGCATCCCCTTACATGGTTTTATTCAAGAGGAATAAGCTTTGTTCCAAATGTTGTACCAAATTGTCTTGTAACAGAGTAATTTGGTAAACAATATTATTGCAAGATTCCAGGAAAGAAGCTTTGTTTATAAGCATTTCTCTCTCCCTCTCACTGGTCTCCCCATTGAACAATTTTTTAAAAAATATATAAAAAGCAAAATTCTTGTAACAAACATGCATAGTTCAGCAAAACAAATTCCCACAGTGTTCTTATCCCCAAAAGTATGCAACATTCTATATTTTCAGTCCATTTCCTCTCTGGTAGGAAGTGAGTGGGGTGGAACTGGTCTTTTTCCTCCTTTCTTCTCTAGTTTTAGTTACAGGAGATGGCCCACTGGGTTGGAAAGGAGGGAAGGCTATATTTGAAAACAAATGTGATATAAAATGGGACAGCTAGGTGGCACAGTGGGTAAGAGCACTGGGCATGCAGTCAGAAAAAGCACAAAAACCACAGTTCAAATTTGACCTCTGATACTTACTAACTGTGTGACCTTGGGCAAGTCACCCTGCCTGCATAAAACTGGAGGAGGAAATGGCAGATCACTCCAATAGCTAGGTGGTACAGTAGATAGAGCACCCGGCCTTGAGTTGGGAAGACTTGAGTTCAAATCCAGCCTCAGTTACTTACAAGCTGTGTGACCCTGGGCAAGTCATTTTACCCTGTTTGCCTCAATTTCCTCATCTGTAAAATGAACTAGAGAAGGAAATGGCAAATCACTCCATTTTCTTTGCCAAGAAAACCCAAAACAGGGCCACAAAGAGTTAGACACAACTGAAAAATGACTAAATCACAAACAACATGATGTAAAACACACACACAGTAGAATAAGATAATTTTTTTTAAAACAATCTTATTTTAACGAAACAAATATCATTTACTTAGTTCAGGGGAAAAGTCAGCACCCTGAACTTCTGAGAATACAAACAGAAGTTACAAGCAGACAAAGAAACAGATCAGCAGACAGGCTTCCAGCCGTCTGACCATTACATCCATACCTACCAGAGAGGGAAGCACCAACATCTGGGTTTTCAAAGCACCAACGGCTGCCCAGAGTCTCATCTGGCCAAATCACACAACTCTTTCCAAGATGAGGCCCCAAGATAATTTTTTAAAAGAAAAATAATATGACTTCCAAAGTTACAAGTTATTGCCACAAATCTATCAAATTAAAAGTAATTCTCCAAAAGATAAGTAGACAAAGGATATCTGTGAAAGACCTCACCAATGGACAGTGAGCTGGGCCCAGAATTTAACTCTACTAGAGTAGATTGTATTTCCTTTGTGAAATTGCTCTTTCAATGATCTCAAGCTTCACCTAAGATGAGGATCCATTTTGCTAACATCTACATTCTTCTAGTGATGAAGAGCAATCAATCTTTTTATCTGATGCATTAAGAGTGGTTAGAGTTAGTTTCTGGTTAGACACCTTAAGAGTTTCATAGTGGATGCAGAGCCATCCCCCAACCATGGAAACTGACTTCATATTCTCTGTGCAATGCTGGCCAAGTCTCTTCATCTCTCAGCACTCTCAGGAGACAACAACAATAATAAATAAGATTTCCATTTATAGAGCATTCTAAGGTTTGCAAAGTATTTAACATACATTCTCTCATTTGATCCTATGAACAGAAGTCATCCATGTTGGTAGAGGAAGAGCCTTACTGGGAATTCTTTATCCCAAGGAAAACATAAATTGGGTCCCCCAAAAAAGGGCAGGGAGAGGGAGGAAGGCCATGAGCTTTAATTTTAGGCACTCAAGGAAGTACAGAGGAGGAAGGAGAAGCAGCAAAGGGAATCGAGGCATCAGCTAACGCTTCCAAAAATAGGGCAGCCAACCTCCAAAGCAGGCTAGGGGAGGACAGGGAACAGATAAAACCAGCAAGATTGCCAAGAGCCCCAGGAACAACAGCCTTCAGGCCCAGGAAGGGGGGGGTGGAGTCCACAGTATCCCAGGAGATGCTGCTGCCAAGGCTCGTTACATGTTACAGCCCGCTCTTGATGGTCCTCCTGTCATCACTGTGTGCATGAGGGCAGCTCAGGGATGCTGAAGGGAGCCAGGATTTTATAGGCAGGGTCAGGGTCTGGTTCAGGCCCCTCCATTTGTTTTCCCACCTCAGGTGTCACAGGCAGGAAAGCCTGCCAATCCCCAAGATTACACGAAGGTTGGAAGATCCCAGCAAGATTCCTGAGGAACTACCAAGTAGACAAGGATATATATGTCAGAGACAGACTAGACCAAGGTGGGGTGGGGAGGGAGGTGGAGATCTGCAGCCTCGAGGCCACATGTAGCCTCGAGGCTGCAGGTTCCCCACCCCTGGACTAGACCCATAGCACCAGGACCTCTGATTACTAGTCCAGTATGTTTTCCCTACACTACAGTGCAGGGAGTTTTGAGCAGCCATAAGACAGTCAATCAGTAAACATTAATTAAGCACCTATTATACACCAACCACTGAGCTAAGCCCAGGACAGCACTGGCAGCATGGGGACACCAGGGAGGCTAGAGTGGACTAGAAGGAGACAACATGGCAGGAGTTAAGAGGAGTCTCTGCCAGAAATAACTGCTTACATTGCAACATTCCTTGGGGTTGGGCTGGCACTGGGAGAAGCCCAACAAAGTCCAAGAATTTACTGATCCTTGGTTGATAAGCTCCAGGGGGGAAAAGGACCTCTTTTCCAACTTCTGCCCACCTGACCAACTCTAGTGCTGAGAACTTCCCATAAGCCCCTTCTGATTCCAGAATTATGGCCCAGGGTAGCTATGCAATGAGATAGAGTGGTCCAAGAATGCTCTAGCAGTCCAAGAAAAATCAGTGCGGCCTGACAGATGGGGCCCAACCCAATGTAGGTGTATTAAAGAGTCACAACTCAAGAAAGCTAAGCCAGCATTTATTCTTTCCTGCCAGACATTCTCAGCACAGTTTCTGACTGACACACAGTATTAGGAGTTAACGCCCAAACCACTCACCTCTTCTTCTGTCTTATTCCAGGACTCCAGGCAATATGACTACACTTTTGAACCCCAGCTGTTCATTTGGGCTTCAAGAAAAGAAACACAGAGAAGTCTATAGAAATGAAAGGGCTTGTTGGGGGCTGAGGGGAGGGAAGCAGTGAGGAAAGTTGGCTTTTAAATGACATGTTAACATTGGTCTGTGGTTAGACTTCAATCAGAATCATAAAATATCAGATCTTGGAAGGAGCTTAGACAAATCTAATCCAACCCCTCAGTTTTATGGGTGGGGAAATCCACAAACCCTTTTCCCCACCTACCCACCTCAGACTTTCTACCCCTGCTAGTCCCACCCTTTCTGGTAGTGTTATAGGTCCACACTGAGATGGAGGGCAGAGTACTCTCAAGAAAGGGAGATAAAATGAAGACTGGATGGAAATTATTCTATGGTCCCTTATAGCTCCAAATCTTAAGATCCCACTTTTGTCTCCTGGGAAATGGAGTAGAGGAGCCTGACCCCCAATTCCATTTCAATTCAACAAGCATGTATTAAACTCCCAGGATACTGTTAGTTGCTAGGGACACAAAGACAAGAACAAAGCAGTCCCTGCCCTTAAGGAGCTTATATTCTAAGAAATGAATCATGCCCACAGATGGGATAGGGGTGGAGAAAACGTATTCTAGCCTTGATGGACAACAGGTACGTAGCCTTGGAGATGAAGATGGAATCTGCATGTGGGTAACAGAAAGAAGGCCAGTTTGGCTGTAACACAGAGCATGAAGAAGTATAATATGCAATAAGTGTAGAAAAATAGGCTGAAGCCAGGCTGAGAAGAGCTTTAGCTGCCAAACAGAGAATTTGGATCCTAGAGGCAATGGGGAGGCACGTAGATTCTTGAGCAGGGAGGTGACTCAGTGCTTTAGGAACATTGGTTTGTCAACTAGGTGGAGCATGGATTGGGGAGGGGAAAGGGGAGACAGGAAGACTAATAAGAAAGCTAATGTAATGATTCAGTTGAAAGGGCCATGAGTGGAAAGAAAAGGACAGAGATGAGAGATACGGAAGTAGAATTAGCAACACTTGGCAACTCATTGGTTCCAGGCATTTTCTCTGGTTGTTCCCCATGTCTGCAATGCTTTCCTGGGTTTCCTTAAAGTCCCAACCAAAATCCTATCTTTTTTTACTAGAAATTGTCCTCAACCACTCTTAATTCTAGTGCTTTTCCTCTATCAATTATTTCTTATTTATCCTGTGTATAGCTTGATTTGTATAGAATGGTCTGTGTGTTATCTCCAACATTAGACAGTAAGCTCCTTGAGGCAGGGACAGTCTTTTGCCTCTTTTTGTATCTCCAGCACTTAGCACTGTGCCTGGCCCATATTAAGTACTTAGTAAATGTTTACTGATTCTAATTATATCTAGGAGTGAGGAAGGGGAAGGAGCCAAGGATGGCTTTGGAGTTGAAAACCTGGGTGAGTAGAAGGATGGAAGGGTTCTCAACAGAAATATGAAAGTCAGGAATAGGGTAACTTTGGGAGGAAAGAGTTCTGTTATTGATATGTTAAGTGAAGATGGTGGGATGTGAATTATTTCCCCCATTTGAGAGTTGAGGAAACTGAGGTTTTGGCCTCAGTGATTTACTCAAGGTCATAGAACTAATCTGTTCAGAGGCAGGAATAGTATCCAGGTCTCTTCCCTCTGAGCTCCCTACACCTGAAATTCCCACCTATTATTTTCTCAATTTCTGTCAAATTGTCATAGATCTGGGCAAATGGCCCTGTCCTAACAAGGCAAACCTTGTCCTACATAACCCCAGGATCTAGAAGTCCAAACCTGTCCTCACATGACTTCAGGGTTCCCTGCCAGAGGAGTATGGCTCATTCCAGTTTCTGGACTATACAAAGTATTGGCTGCCTGATCTTAAAAAAGTCAAGGTCATTCTTGCTGTTAAAAAGCCTTCACAAAAACTTCACCTGAATTTCAGAAAGAAGAAAAAAGAAACTAGTCTGTATCACTATTTCTACTGCCCCCACTGAATTTGACTCTACCATCCCCTGCTTCATAGGTTACAAACTTGCTTTTATCTTAAATGTTTTCCTTTCCCACTCCATATTCTTACTTAAATGACTGAGACCTGACTCCTTCGTGTGAGACAACCTCCTGATCACTCTTTCCAACTCTGGTTTTATTCATTTCCTCCCCCCACTCCATCAATGGTCAAGGGGTGGTGGTAGAGTTGGAATATTCCTTATCTGCCACTGACACTTCCAACCCCTCCCCCATCACCAATTAGTAACCTCTTATCCTTTGAGGTTCCCTTAATCCACATCTACCACCCAATCAAAACTCTGATCGCTATTGTCAACCAGTCATCAGGGCATTACTCTTCTTTCCTCAATGAATTCAAGGTCTGGCTTCCACCCTGTCTCTTCTCCCTAACTCCTGCCCTTATACAAGGAGACTTTGACACATATATTGATTCTCCTTCAAACACTAACCATTCAGTTCCTCATAACCTAATGACCTCCTATGAGCTATTCCTCCACCTCACCTCAGATACACACGAAAATGTTTGCTGTCATTACAACCTTGACCTTGTGCTATTACCCACAAGTGTTCGATTTCCATCTTCAAGAACTCTAAAATTACTTTATCTAATCATAACATTGGCCCTCCCTCTGCCTTGCAAGCACAAACTCTGTTCTTTGTCCTTACAAGGACTTCCAATTATCTCAGTTTCTCAGTTCTTTCCCAGGCCCTCATTCTTGTACTGGCTACACTCTACTTCTTTCCCTATCTTGACCTCTTGGTGAACTAGCTCAACACTGTACTATCCTCCTCTCTCAAGTGCCTTGCCCCCTTGTCCTGTTGCTAATCTTGCTTAGCCAAGAATCAGCCTTGGACAATTCCTACCCATTGCCTTTGTTCCTACTCATATTCTGCTGAATGAAGCTGGAGAAAATCATACAAAATTACACAATCTCAACTGCTTTATCACTGTGGCAAGGCAATTCTTTTATACACCCCTAACTGACTCATTATTTCCCTCATCAAGGTGTCATTTCCAAACTTTTCCATCCCTACCCAAGCTTCCCATAACTCCCCTTTCCCCTTCCCTCACAGTTGAGAACCTTATTTCATATTTCACAGGAAAAAAAATGAGGCTATTTGTCTCTTTTATCCCTATTCTACTCTCCTCCTCATCTCATGTCATTCAGATGCCTCCTGTAACCCTACTCCTTCACCCATCTCACAAGAAGGGGGGCCAATCTCTCCGCCAAGATGAATCCCTCTACATGCCAACAGATCCCCTTCTATTCTATCTTCTCCAGTAGATAGCCCTTCTATCATCTCCCATCTCTCACTTATTTTCATCTCTCTCTGACTACTGGCTACTTCCCAACTGCCCTTGGACATATCCTTGTCTTCCTGATTCTCAAATATACTCACTTGATCCATCCATCTCACTCACCACCCCACATTTCTCCTCTCTTCTGTGGGAGAAGTCCCTCTACAATCAGTGCCATCACTTCCTTTCCTCATTTCTTCACAGCCCTCTAGAGTCTGTCTTCAGATTGCATCATTCAAACATAACTGCTCTCTTCAGTTATAAATGATCTCTTAAGTGCCCAGTCTAATGGCCTTTTCTCAATCCTTGCCTTTCCAGACTTCTTTTCAACCTTTGACACAATTGCTTTTCTCCTTGACACTCTCTTCTCACCTCCAACTTAACTGATTGTTCCTTCTCAGTTTCTTCTGCTGGATCTTCATTCAAGTCACTCCTACTGGTAGCAGGTGTCCCCCAGGGATGTGTCTTGGACCTTCTTCTCCCTCTATGCAATTTCACTTGGTGATCTCATCAGCTCCCATGGATTCAATGATCATTTCTATGAAGATGGTTCTCAGATTTGTCTAGCTCTAATCTCTCTATTAACTTCCAGTCTCACATCTCTAACAGCCTATTAAACATCTGGAACCGAGTGTCCCATAGACACCTTGAACTCAAAATGTCTGAAACTCATCTTTTCCTCCCAAAACCTACCCTCTTCCTAATTTTCCTCTTACTGTTGAGGGCCCTATTAGCCTTTGAGTCATGCAACCTAGGCATCATCCTTGCCTCCTCACCCCACCCCAAATCCAGTCGGTTGCCAAGGTCTGTCCATTTTATATTCATAACAACTCTCTTCTGTACTACCCTTCTCTCCTCTATAACCCTACAAGCCCCAGGTATAAGCCTTCATCACATCAATGGTAATAGCTATCTGGCTGGTCTACCTGCCACAAGTCTCTCCCAAATCTAGAACATCCTCCACTCAGCTGTCAAAATGATCTTCTTAAATGGCAAATCTGACCATTTCACCACCCTTCCCACCCTGCCATTCAATAAACTTCAGTGACATTGAAGTGACAGTGACATTGAAGGGCATTCAAAGCCCTTCATAACCTGACCCCTTCTTACCTTTCCAGTCTTCTTAACTTTGCTCTTTCTTTATGTATTCTATGATGCAGTGACAATGGATTCCTTGGCTTCTCCTTACACACAATGCTCCATACACCAGCTCTGGGCACTTTCGCCAGCTGTCCTGTTGACCTAGAATTCTCTCTTCTGAGCTCTGCCTCCTGACTTCCCTGCTTCCTTCAAAGCCTGGTAAAACCTCATCTTCTATGAGAACCCTTTCCCAGCCCCCTTTAAGGCTGGTGCCTTCCCTCTGCTGATTGTCTCCAATTTGTCCCGTATACATCTTCTTGGTTGATAGTTGCTTGTATCTTGTCTCCCCTTGTTAGACTGTGAACTCAGGGTCACATATTGTCTTTTGCCTTTCTTTGTATCTGCAGTGTTTAAGCACAATGCCTGGCACAAAAGAGGTGTTTAATAAATGTTTATTGATTGACAGTTCAGGTAGAAAGATTCAGGAATACAACAAAGCTGGAAAGATGGATTGGAGCTTGCCAATGGACTTTCTAATGAAAGGGGACACAACTGTGGTACACTGGCAATGGAGGCAGGAGACCCAAATGAGAGTCCTACCACCTACACTTCCAGGCTGTGTGACTTCTGGTAGTCTACTAACCTCCCGGAGCCTCAGTTTACATATCTGTAAGATGCACTGAAGGGCATCGTCAATGTGCCCAATCTAACTCAGCAAACATTTACTATTAAAATCTTACTGTGTCACAGGTGCTGGGAATATAATGACAAATATAAGTCAATGCATTTGTGAAGCAATCTGAAATGAGTCCCTTAGAGTTCTGGTTCAACTCTCTTCTCTCTATGGTTCTCTGTCATTGAACACTACTTACATTAGTTCCTTCACAGGACTGTAAGGAAAGGGCTTTTAAGTAAGAACTCTCCCACCATCATTTGCCTTCTTTCCTTGTGAACCAAGGCTATGATAACTCTTTCTGTACATTGACAATACTGAAGGCTCCCTGAGGACAGGAACTGTGTCTACTCTGAATTTAGTATATCTCAGAACTAAACATGGCAGGTGCTTTATGGCTGTTTGTTGAGTGAATCAACAACTTCCTTAGACTCTGAAGTATTTCCAGAAATTTTACTCCCAGCATCTGTGGAATGAACACATCCTTTACTAATGGTAGAACATAATACCATCAGAGGAGGCCCAAGATATGGGTGCTCTGGTTTACTAAAGTATCACTATGGAAGCTAAACAACTCTGCCAGATAGACCCTTAGTCATTTAATGATCTATTTTCCTGCCTGATTAAGGAACATGATCATGCCTCCTGAACCTCTCAACAAGTGCTAAAGGAAACAAAAGGAGAAGAGTAAAATTTCCATGGTCTAAAAAAGAGCTTGGGAGTAGTTTCTCGCAATAGTGTTTGGGTGAAAGGAAGAAAAAGGGGACGGTGCCAAAGGCCAATCTAATGAATGGCTAGAGTTCACTCAAACTGTGATCAAGGATCTCTGCAAAACACCCATTTCTGTACTTTTGATGTCATTGACTGCTTTCTTTCCTCTTTAGCCTTAATTAAAAAAAAAAGTTCCAAAACATATAAACTAACTACAATGTTGTAAGGGGAAATAGCTTTGAAATATTTCAAACCTCTGATCATTTCAGTGACCCATCAGGACTCCAGAAAAATGATGATGAAACATACTTCCCACCAACTGGCAGAGAGGCTAGAAGTGCAGGGTGAGACATGCATTTTCTGACCAATGTATGGATCTGTTTTTCTTGACTATACTTATTACAAGGGAGGATGTTTTGTTTTGTTTTGTTTTTATTTTAGTGAGAGTCATAGGGAGGGAAGTAAATGGGAGTGTCAAAAAAATCAGAAAAGAATATTAATGAAGCATTTATAAATTATACAGATGAGAGCAAAATGAAGTTCAGAAAGACAAATAGGATAGTGTTGGAATTACCATGTTAAATTTATTACATGCTTCTCAAGGGCTATATATAATAAAGATGCCTAGCTTCCTAAGCATTTTTTTCTGTTGTTTGAAAATGTAAATGAATCATGCTTGCTGACTTCTATCAAGGTCCATTTAAGAGAAAAAAGCCTTCTTTTCCAGCTTTGCCTTAATGAAAATGGAAAAGAAAAGGGATTTTCCCATCTTTTCATCAGCAGAGTTATCAGTATAGACATTGAAGGAGGGGATAGAATTGAGATCAGACTTGCTCCAGAATCCAGACACAAAGAAGGGCTAGAAGATCTTTGTCACTTCCAGTACCTACCTTAAGCCATATCCTTCCCAGGATCCTCAGCAGCAAAAGCTCCTCTGTTCAATGACAGAGAACCATAGAGGGAAGAGAGTTGAGCCAGAGCTCTAAGGGACCCGTTTCAGATTGTTTCACAAATGCATTGACTTATATTTGTCATTATATTCCCAGCGCCTGTGACACAGTAAGATTTTAATAATAAATGTTTGCTGAGTTAAACTGAAATTCCTGTTTCCCTGACCTTAGTTTTTTTGACCACCTCCCACTCCCCATCCCTCTCTATCAGGGTCCCCATATCAGCTGAAAAAAACCCTATCTTTAGCTGCCCCATTCACTATTATTTTGCAGTAACATTCTTCTACAGCTGCTCCCTTCCCTGATTTGATCCTCTCTGGTCTTCCAGTCCTACCATCTGCTTAGATATACAATCACTGGTCCGGCACAGCTCCAATCGGGCCCCTAGCCTTTGATACCAGTTGCTGTTTTATCCCCGATCTCCTGTTGTTTCCTCTGTCTGCAAGCTGCATCTTTCATCTCCTCCCTTCACACCCACCCACACACTCCCAGCTAGTCTCCTCTGTCTTCTCCCTAGTCTTAGCAGCTCAGCTTGGGTCTAGTCCCTGTTAGCACAGCTTTATTATCTATTCTCCCCATCACCCACCAAAACCAAAATTAACAGGGGAAATGTGCACTGATGTGGTTTCATCTTTAATGGACAAACACCAGGGTTTGGAGACTGGAATAGATCATAGCACTGGGAATGAACTTGGAGCTCTATTTGCTAAGTTTTAATTCTTTAGATCGGGGGTTCATAAGTTTTTATTATTACAGACCCCTTTGGCAATCTAGTGGACCCCTTCTCAGATGTTTTTAAGTATTTAAAAAAAATTTAAATACATTATATTGAAATATAGTTTAAATGTTTTTTTTAAAAATATTGACCCTCTGAAATCTATCCCTGTGAACCCCAGGTCAAGAACCCTTGCTTTAGAGGATGTGGAAGTGCTGAAAACTACTATTTCCCAACAGAATGCCTGAGATGGATATGCAAGGTGTTTGCTCTGGCTCTCAATAGCCCTTACTTAAGGACAGGGTCATACAAACTTGGGACTTCTGCCAGTAGGGGATTCCACTCATTTCTTACTTATCAGCACCTTTTATGAGCAAGGCACTGAGCTGGGTGCTAGATTTAGAAAGAAAAAGCCAAAATCATCACCATTATCAAGGAATTTACATTTTACTGGGAGGAATATAATATAAAAAAGGACATAAATAAGGTCAAGATGATGGGAGGGAGCTCTAACACTAAGGGATCAGAAAAGGCTTCCTGTAATAGGTGTCACATGAGCTGATCCTTGAAAGAAAGGGGTTTTAAGAGCTGGCTATGAAAAAGAAGTGGATTCAAGGCATATAGCACAGTGGCTATAAATGGAATTCCAAGTTCATACAACAGGCCAGAGGCTACTTTGGCTAGAACAAGTATATGAAGGGGAGCAACATGAAATATGTTTGGATGAATAGACTGGAGGCAGGCTATTGAGGGCTTTAAATGCCAAGGTAAGGAGAAGCAATAGGGAGCCACTGAGGATTTTTGAGGAGTGGAGTCACATTCCCAATACCCAACATTGCTTCTTCATGCCTAAATTTGAAAAAACAAAAACAAAAATTCTCTTCCTGGGATGGTGACTCAGAACATATAAATAGATGAGTTAATGCATAGGAGTGCTATAGTTTTATTCAGCTGCAGAACTTCCCATATAAGGTATATGGAATTGGCTATAGATCAAACTATCAGCCTCATCCAAGTGTCAATAATTGAGCTTCTAAGATGAACAACTGATTAAATCTCCATGGTGAGAAAAACCGCCAAGTCCATAATGAGATGAGACACACAAGTGCCATTTTCACGGGTTTTGCCACTTAATGGAATAGTGTTAATGACTCTGTCATCATCTCCTTCTCTGCCATGCTTAGTCTTCACTCAACAATCACTATCTGAAAGCACAGAAAGTCTGAAAAACTCATCCATCATTCTCCTGGTGTATCTTCTTCCCTAAAACCACTGTTCCTCACAACTTGCCTCTTTTTTTGCTCTTCCAATTGTACTAAAATGGAAAGAATACATATTTGGAGTTGGAAGACAGGCATTCAGATTTTGGTTCTGCTACTGACTACCCATGTGACGTCAAGCAAATCAATGAGGAGGTTGGGTTCTGAGGTTCCTTCTAACCCTATATCTATGATTCCAGAATGACCCAAGCTTACAGTCTCAATATCTTCAACTCTTTCCTCTCTCCCCCCAACTCAGACCCAATCAGTTGCCAGATCTTGCCAATTCAATCTCCATGGTATATTTCACTGGTATCTGCTTCTCTCTACTTATGGTCACCTCTCACCCAGGCTGCTTCACCAGTGGACTATCCCTTAACTGAACCCTCTCCTTTCTCCACACCCCCTTCTACACAGCAGCCAAAATGATCTGCAAAAAACACAAGTGTGACCATGTTACTCCCCTGTCCAAAAACCTTTTGGAGGACCCTACTGCCTCTAGGAAAAGAAATGAACTCCCAACTTGGTGTTCAAAACCCTTCATTATTAGGTTTCTAGCCCACCTTTTTCCAGGTTCACTACATATATCACCCCTTTACCTACTCCTATGTGCCAGCCAAAGTGGCAAGCACATGCTTGTGCCCTAAACTCTGAATTCCACTTCCTACCTCCATGGCTTTGCATAGACCCCATACCTGGACTGCACTCCCTCTTTCTGCTTTTTGGAATTGTTAGCTTCCTTCCTTCAAGGTTTGGAACATATTCCATCTCCTGTAGGTAATAGCTGCTATTGAACTCCCCCCAACCTGGACCTCAGTGCTTATTGGACTATAGTAGATATCTTCTCTGTAAAAACTTAGCATTAGTTATAACTAGAAGTTTTAGTACCTGGGGCAAATTCTTTTGAGCAGAGGCAGATGAGGAAGATGGACCAGAGACAGAGGTCTTGGAGTGGAGGTGGAGGAACTGAGAAATCAGGGGACTTGAAGGGGCAGGGTTTGGTGTGCTAAAGACTATGTGTGATTCAGGCACTGAATTTAGTGGGGAATAAGGAGAGTGACCTAGAGATTCACAAACATCAATGAGGGTCTCAATAAGATGGAGTCGATTTTGAAGGATGAACATTCCTCTTGTAGTTAGAGAGTATGAGAGGATTTCTGGACTTGGAAAGGTATCAAGCGATTTGATGTCTTTAGGATAAAGCTAGGTTCTAATGAGCCAGAAGATGGAGGAAACATGGAGAGATCTAGCATGAAGAGGAATTAAAGAACAGACTGGCATTCCAGGGGGCATAGTGGAAAGGTTAAGACAGAGAATCATAGGAAGTAGAGATGACCAAGGCTGATACGAATAGGGAAGAGAGCATGGGAAAGAGGGTTTTGAAGGCAGATTGACCTAGGAAACAGTGGATACCATGATGGAAAAGAAATGGCCTATCTGCTCCCTCTGTAATTACCAGAGGGTCTGATCATTTGGCCTCCAAAATTTCCCTTCTTCCCCCTCCCAACCCTTTAGGGCACAGGCACAGACCAACAAAAGAGCTCAAAAGGGGGATGAGCCCCCATGGGGAGAAAGGAGCAACCCCATCTACCCACCCAGATGTCAGCAATGAGGAAAAACCCCAGCTGTCCTACCCTAGTTACAGTTTGGGCTGGTATAGTTGTCCAGTGGGCTCTGTCACTGTCATTTATACTCAACATTTCTTGTGTGAAATAGGAGAGGATGTTAGCTTAGTTTCCTTTCTCCTAGCATGCATTGCACACTGGTCTTATTCCACACCTACCTCATCCGCACCCCCCAAATAAAGTATCCCTATGTTTTCATAGTTAACAGTTGAAAATTATGCCAAATCCATTTGGAACACCCACTCCTCCAACCCCATTCCCAACCCCCAAAAAAAACAGAACAATGAAGAGAACTGCTTTTATTTTTAAATATTAGTAACACAGCACAAACAATTTAGTGGTACTTATCAAGTGACTGACAGAAGAGCTATGCTAAGTCTTAATGTTTCACATATGTAGTACCTAAAATGTCCTGCATATGAAGTAAAGAATCTTAATGTTTATTAAGGTTACAGTTTTCATGATAAGCATAAATACTAAGTCACCCCCGGGGTTCTAAATTAACCTACCCCCCTTCCCTCCCCTCTCCCCCCCACCTCTGATAAAAGGCCCTTAAAGTATGATTTTAACAATCATTTCACACCAGCAGTGGCTACATCTGTATTCTGGCTTCCAAAGCTCGGGATGTTGTTACAGCATATTGATACGCTGCATTTTACCAAAGAGAGCTTGGCCTTCAACAGTGCTAGGTGGAAGCTGCTGGCTTTTTACTTTCCCCAGTCACATCAAAGATTTCACAATGACTACATCTCGAAGACACAAAAGAACAAACCAGTGTGACCCAGAGGCCCTGGTGTTAAGAGGGAAAGAGGAATTCACTGCCAAGGAACATGCAAGGAATCATTAGTTAAGGCAATACAAAGATTCTAGTCAGTGCTCAAAGGAAAAGAAAAGGTTAAGTAGCAATAAGGTCATGCAAATGAAATAATTCCAGGGAGCTCTGCCAGATTCAAAAGAAATGATTTTTTTTTAATGAAGAGAATGTTTGCAAACTGAAAGTCAGCTCAGCCTATTCACTCAGGATAGCATATATTGCTTTAAACTAGCTTATTCCTTCCCCTCATCACGACCCTACAGGAGAAGAGTCAAACTATCACTATGGAACAAGGATTACTGGGGCAGAATCCTGGGTATCCACTGAAAAAGAACCTCATAAATACAATAAAATAAAGAGAAAATTCTGCATCATCCCCTCCCCCCCCCCCAAAAAAAACACCCAGAATTTGAAAATAGAATTTGGACGGTTTGGAGAGTTTGGGGGCTAAGGTCACAATGAATGTAAGGAATGAATGATTTCACCTTTGGGGTGATTCACCAGTCACCGGGCAGTAACTATGATGAGACAAAGCCAGAGGTCTAGAAACATTCAGGCCCAGGCCTGGTTATCTTCTACCTAAGAGGAAGTACCTTCTTTATGATTCAATGTCTAACTCACAGTATTAGAGTTTTCTTAAACTATTCCATCTTCTATTATCTTGCTTGCTAAGTTGTATATGTTCTACCTGCTTTAGGGAAAAAGGGTCACTTGGCAGATCCTTCAAGAGCCCATCCTTGCTTCTGGTTAGGTTCATTAGGGCTCGGGTTTGCAGGGTTCTGCTGCAGCAGTCTATATGAGAGTTGTATGGATGAAAAGAGTGAGACAGAGGTTTAACAGAGGGACCCAGAGGAAAACCCTCGCTCGAGTGGCGCTTAGCCCTGTGGGGGAAGGACACAAGGCAAAAACATCTACGGATCTTCCAAATGGCCAACACAACACACATCACCAAATCACCAATCACTAACCTGGCAGTCTTCTCACCTGCCTAATCTGACAACCCGTTAATAAAATGTCCAGAGTCTCATGGGAAACTGTGATAGTGCAATTTCAGTACAACAATAAAACATGAGTTGTCTTCTGTCTAACAATGTGTACAACCAAAACGATACACACACACACACACACACACACACACATGGATGTGTTCAAATGGGATAGGTTCATATGGTGAAAAGGTACTGGTGCGTCTGACAAGTCCATTTTAATGGTTCCCTTTGGTCGACTTCTTCTTCTTCTGCTCTTCTCTCTGTTTCAGCTTCTTCCTCTTGCCACCTTCTTTGTGTCCTGAGGAAATACGGCTTGTAAAACACTGTTCAGATATTAACTACATTTCCTCTTTAAGAGGCAAATAGTTCTACATATCCCACTTAAAACACACATACAAACTAGCACCTTCACTTGCAAAATTGCCACCTTTAAAACCTATGAACACAGGGATGATCAGGGGAATCCCCTGTTGGGGGGGTGAGGGGAGAAGGGAAGTCCCCTGGAGCTGGGCAAGGGCTCTTTTGCTCTGTGGGGAAGGATACATGCAATGGCTCCTTACTGGAGCTCATATTCAACCAGAAGCTCTTGGTAAGAAGGCTCCTGGTTGGGTGCTTATGTCAGTATAACAACGGGATGTGCAAGAGTCCCTCCCTATGGAGTCATAGCCCATGCATAGAGCAGCAGATCAGGGGTTCTCTTGATCAATTCAACTGCATCTAAAGCAAACCTAAATTCAGATTTTTTAAAAGTTATAGGCGAAAACCTTTTAATATTAGGAAAAAAGAAACCATTGAAAGATCTTCAAAGCCCTTCACATTTGACATAGAGGCTACCTATCAAGCCATCTCTATCTGTAATCCTCCTAAGCCTTTCTACCCCTTCTTTCAATTCAGGGGAACCTCAGCCACCTCCCTGGTAACCTGACATATTAACAGTGCTATTTCTTCTGGTGATGAGATGATTGTGTTGGAGCTTTCCAACAGGCCCAGTCTGAATTGCAGGGCAAGGAAGTTACTTTCTCTGATATCCCCTCTTTGGGGAAAAAGTTTTCTGAAGACTGGGCTCATTTTGTGGCATGGTAGGATCTTCTCCATTAGAGCAAGTACCCAATGTTCACACTTGAACAAGAATCCTTTACCTTCCCAGTCTACCACCATGCTCCAAGTTAGGATTTTGCTTGCCGGAACTGCCTGCCTAAAAGCAACATTCGGATTATAGACAGTGATGGCAGAGCATAACTGCATGCACTTATCCTCTGAAGCTCCAGCCAAAGGGGTCAAGGCACAATGGCCCTCATCCTGTAGTCACTCTGGTAGAAGGAGCTCCCAGCTGCGACATGTGGAGGGGCTGCAAAATAAGCTTGGCAGATGGAGAGGCCTGATGCTTAATTTAGGCAATAAAAGAGCAAGAGTTCAATCCAAATTTCTCAATTGGGAATCTAATATGTGAAACCAGTAATAAGACAGAGCTACCACCAGCCTGCACTTTACAAAGCACAGGTCCCTTGATCACTGATATACATCAGAAAAACAGAAGGACTCCTGCTGGCTGTAATACATATTGTACTAAAGATGGCTGATGTAGGTGGACTCTCAGCGGACAATCATTTTTCTCAAAGATTCTCTAGAAGAATGACATAGAATGCTTCCATGCCTGAGAATGAATGCCCATCCCTACACTAGTCATCAAACATTCACCTTAAGAAGGCCTCCCTTTTTCTTTGTTTTAGTTCTGGGGGACTGGGCTGCAGAGGCCCCATCTCCCAACCTAGCTTGAGGCCGGGGATACATGCCCCCACAAAGAGTGGCATCTTTCTCATTCATGGCTAAAGACCAACACATTTTACCAAAGGCACCAGTCTAATTATTTCCATATCAGAGCCTGCTAAGCTTGGCTCACCCATGTTAAATTCAAGTATCTACCCCTGTGGCTTAGAGCCTTGCTTAAGGCAGAGGCATAAGGTGACCGCTAGCCTCCTAAAGAGGAAACTTCACCAAAGCAGGACATATGGATTTGTTATTCTCCCTTCACTCCACATTGGGGTCAGGCTTCAGGCATGACACCTCCAGGTATAAAACAACAATCCTCAAGATAGCCTCTCATCCCCATCCAATTTTATGCTGTTGCAGTATCATCCTACTAACAGTCCACTTATTTTACTGGGACCATGCTGGCACTCAGAACTCTCAAAAATTCAAAGTTCTCTCAACATGGTCCTTTTCCATTAACACATTGAAAAGACAGGTGCCCTTACTCTTGAAAAATGTTCTGGCCATTCAATACGCCAAGTGGTTTGGAGGACCCCATGGGTTTGAAAATGAAGGAAATTTTCCACTTTCCTGCCAGGATCCCATCATGGCACAAAAATGCCGCTAGGTTGGCCAGCAATAGATAGAGACTAAAAGCCAAAACTTTGCCAGCAGGAGGCATAATCCGAGACTGAGAGCAGATCTGGCCTGATCTCCTCCCACAAATAATGATGGATGACAGGACTAGGTGAGGCAGAGACTGCTTGGGAAAGAAAGCGCTGGTCCTTTGGCTGGTGCCCCGTGGTATGTGGAGATGGAGGATTCCAGTTCTCTTAATTCACCATCTCAGAGTCATTCCAGAAGCACGTTAGGAAGCAGACATCACAGCATAAAGCAGGTCTTGTCTACTTCACTTACCACCACAGTAAAGAACAAATACCTCATGGCAGGGAAAAAAAAAAAAGGCATTGCTTCAGTCTAGCTCCCCTCTCAATCAAAGAAGTCCTTCCTCTGAAGCAACCTGCCCCACACCTCCCAAGGGGCTTTATATCTAAAAAGCCTCAGAATTCTTCTCTGGACTCCAAAACCATTCGAGGTACCCCTACTGCCTTCTCAATGTACTCTTTTCCCATTAAAACATGAGCTCTCTGAGGGCAGGGACTCTCTTTTTGTTTGTATTTGTATGCCCAAGTGCCTGGCACACAGAATAAATGCTTGTTTCCTTCCTTCCTGGTCTGGCCTAATCTAATTCAAGAACCCAAGTTCTGACACTTTCCACTTATGTGACCATGGTCAAGGCGCAATGAGATGAGACTCAGTTATATCTTAAAAAATGGATTTGTTAATAATTTTACGATTTATTCTCCACATGATTGTTTTGAGGAGAGTGTTCTGCAAACCTTAAAAGTATCACAGGGCCTTCATTATTATGTATGGTGCGGGTTGTGAACCCCGAGATACAGGAAAGATTTCTGGTTCTTGTTATCTCAAACCTATCCCAGACTGGGATATGGGGGAATCCATATCAGTTGCGGGAAGAGAAAAGATGAAAGAAGAAAAGTACAAGAAATGATACAATTCAAGTGGCAAAAATCAGCTGAGTGTGTACATGCCTAATATGTGCAAATTCATCTTGGACTCTTCTATTTCCTTCACGGGGCTTCTAAGGCGAAGAAAACCTTACTGAACACTAGGCTTTGGATACAATTAACTAAAGGCCCTCAGAAGCGCCAAGCTTTTAAGTGGATATATATAAAATGGCTATTTTAAATGGTGAGTGCCAGTGGAGGAGAGCTGACATCAAAAAAAGCACATTTCGGGGTACTAGTTTGGAGTCCTAATCTGTTTGTCACTTTGTTCTGAGTCATGAAACATGAAGAAGTGAAGTTTATAAATAATGGCAAGTTAAGGATACTGATGAGTCCATTACTCCTAATAGTAGATTAAATTTAAAAATCCCACACATAGTTAACTGGGGGCCCAATGAATTAAGATGGTTAATACAAAAAAAAAAGAGAGAGAAAAGAAATGGAGATTTTAAATGGCAGCAATGACCCTTTGTTTTCGGACTTATTTTAGCTCCAATTTAAAGGGGAGGGAAAACAGGGATATGAGGATGGCCTTCTTCACTCCAGCAGATTCAATTGCATTTACATATAATGGCAAAAAAAAAAAAAAGTGCCGCTACTTAATCTACCACTAATTGACTAATCCTCAAGGAACTTCATTTATTTCCCTCTGAGGTTGTGGCATTTGGAGCTTCAGCAAGAAAATTAAAACTTAAAAAAAAAAAAAATACTCCCCATATATCATTCCAGTGACCAGGAAAGGAGGCATAATGCCTTAGTCATCTTCTTCAGTTGTCAATTCCCTGGGTAATTATGACAATCAAATGAATGGAGAAGGATTGGCAGAGATTGGGAGCAAAAATGACATCATGCGAATTAACCCCCATGGAAAAGGCCATGGGCCATTTGCATCCAAGTGTGAGCAAAACTTGAACTGTTAGAGAACAAGATGATGGGAAGCTAGGAAAAAAGAAAGGCGGTATCCATCCATCAAAAATAGTAGGCTGACGATCATCTATAAAAAGCAGGAGGGCAGACTCTGGGACAAACGTGATGAGAATTTCTAATCCAAGCACTGTAAATAAAGGAGTCTGGCATCATCAAATCCAACTTCGTAAAGTCATGAAAGAAGTGAATTACTTTTAGGCCCTGTCTGCCACGTTAGCACCTCAGTGTCTGCCTCCTACAACACCCCCTTCGTCCAGGTGCCCAGTGTTCTCGGATTGTCGCCACCACTCCAGTTCCAGATGAGAGAGGTTTGATGGATGGGGAAACCACTAAACCAATGTTTCAAGTGTATAAACTTTGCTAGGGGTATGCTTAAGCAATAGATTGACTCAAAGAAACATTTGTTGTTGTCCCATCGTTTCAATCATCTCCAAGTCTTCGTGATCCCGTCTGGGGTTTTCTTGGCAAAGATACCGAGGTTTGCTATTTCCTTTTCCCAGCTAATTTCACAGATGAGAAAACTGATGCAAACAGGGTTAAGTGACTTGCCCACGGTCACACAGTTAGAGTCTGAGGTCAGGTTGGAACTCAGGTAGGTCTTCCTGACTCCAAGCCTGTTGTTCTATCCACTATACCACCTAGCTGCTCCATATTGCTAAGGGTAGGATTTCAGCTACGAGGTCAGAGGGAACTTCAAAGGATCACAGATCTAGGGCTAGAAGAAACCTGAAGCCATCTAATCAAATCCCTCAGGAAACTGAGGTCCAGGAAGTTGAATCAACTTGTCCACAGTCATGTAGAAGTAGGCATCAGTAGTGGGATTTGAACCCAAGTGCCCCCAGGCTCTCTTCACTGTACCAGTCCTTTGGGCCACACCACTTGTGGGTCCTATATCATGGCATCACTAGCTTCTTTCTCTTAAGTCCTCCCTTCAAAAATGCTGCCTTTAACAAGCACATAGCCTACACATGGCCAACAAAAAGAAGCATGAGAAATGTTTGTTGTGCCCCTACTGGGGCATTCTAACCCCCCTCCCCCCATATCTTGCTCACATCTGGCTCAGTCTAAGTTTTCTCTTCTCCCTCATTTGATTAAAAGAATAAAATAGTGTACTTATTAAAACCACTCTTGTAATCTGAGCTTATTACAACAAAAATAAATTTTTTTAAAAACCCATAAGTTGCACCATGAAGTCATGCTTCTTACATTCCTCCCCCTTCCCATTCTCCAATGGGGCACTTTAAAGCCCAAAAGTTAGGAATATATTTTCTCCACCCCCAGGTTTTCCTAAAACAATCTCCTTGGCTCTCAGGGCCACAGGTGTGACAAAGCAATGTCCTCATATTCAATAGATGACCTAAGGCGTGCTGGGGTGATGTGGGGCAGAGAGGGGGGCAGGGAATGGAGAAAGGAGAGGAGGCAAAGGCAACGTCCTTGGGAGGTGGGGGAGGGGGAGGAAGACAGGTGGGCACAGAACGTCTCTGAAGGCTGCTTCAGTCACCTACTATGTGCCAGGCATGGTGCCAAGCTGGGTAGGGGAGGAATAATCAACTCTATTCATACCAATGAGAACCAAAGAAACTGACATTGTCTTGAAGACAGAATCTTTCTAACTCCAAGCTTTATGAGTACAAACTCCATTGGAAATGTCTGTGGCTGACCTCCGCTTGGTGACTGGAAAAACCCAGGCAAAATTGTATCCAAAAAAAAATGCTTTCTACTCTTCTTTCCCTGAACTGAAGCACCTCCACCTTTCCATGAGCTACCGAGAGAAAAGAAATGTGACATGCCTACCCTGATACAAAGAGAAGTCAAGAGCCTTGCTTTTTGGCTCTTGGCAGAATGTTTGGAGAAATACCTGTCAAAGTGGCCCTGCAAAACCAATATCTGGGTTTTGAACCAGACCACCAAAGAAAGCATGGTTGAGAAGCCTGACAAGGGAAACTAGGCCCACTGTGATTGATTAGGTTCTAAACAGTTCTTCCTGCATAGAGATGAGGTCTAAACTAAATTCTACCATTGTCACCAAAGCCTGTCATTATGTCCTGTTTGCAGTATACACTGAGTAGAACTGTATATATGTCTTTCACGTATTCAAAAGACCATCAGGTCACCCTTAGCCTGCCTGGTAATTTGCTAACATCATCCTTGTGGACAGCTCTCAACTATCCACAACAATGTGGCTAACAGTACTGCTCTCTCTACTTGGTTTCCTAGACCCTTTATCCTCAAGAGTTCTTCATCTTTTTGTGTGTCATGGACCCCTGCAGCAGTCTGGGAAAACCTATTCTGAAAATAATGTTTTTAAATAATTGAAGGAAATGCTCAATTTCAGATGGTGATTAGTGAAAATAAAGATGCTTCCTGAAATCTATCCTCAGACCCCTTGGGTTCATGGACCCCATATTAGGAACCCCTGCTTTACCTGGACATCTGCCAAGGTCAGCAGATTTAGAGAAAGAAAGTCCTAGTCTAGTGCTCTCATTTTATTGCTGAGTAAACTAGGGGGCTGTGTGAGGTGACTTACCCAGAATCACACACCGAGGAGGAGGTTGGAAGCCCAGGTCTTCCACCTCCAAATCCAGGGCTCTTTCCCAGGCCACTAAGCTATCTTAGGAGAGAAGCCAGTGTCCTGTTTTAAAATGTTTCACAGATAAAATACACACTGTAACTAAGAGGTGACTGACTATACAGTGTCTTCCTTACAACTTCCTCAATATTTAGCTTGGCACACTTTCTCTACTTTACCTTGTAGGGGGTTTCAAAAGGTGGGAAGGGAGAGGTCAAAAGGTAGGAAGGGGGAGGAGGGAGAGAGTTTAAGTTGCAAATTGTCCCCATGTTACTCCAAATGATTAACAAACTAGTAAAAGATACAGTGTTCATGACAGTTTTCTTTGCAGATTTTTTTTAAGGCTGTAATTCTTAGCTGAAAAACAGAGGAAATCAAATACATAGATGTTAAGCTAGTTGTATTAAAAGGAATGGTTTTGAGGATGACAAGCTGAAAGTGAAGTTAACTATGAATGATTAGTTTGACAAGCTCCATGCTGAATGCAATGTAGGTCATCGAAATAACAGAAAACACTCAGTAGCATTCGTGGTTAAGTGGCTTCTTTAAAAAAAAAAAAGGAGATGGGGGTGGGCAAGGAAGCACACAACACTTTTTTTAAACATGAAAACTTCTCAACCACATTCACTGTCCAAAGGACTCAAGAGACTTCCTTTACAGGGTTCTCTTTCCCTCGAAAGACCTATAGCATGCTTGGGATTTGTCAGAATCAGATGAAGCCAAAGTTCACCCTTTTCCATGACATGTGTTCTGTGAAATGAATTACCTTTCCAAGATAAGCTACTAAGTTTTAAGTAACACAATCACTTTGGTCACTTGGAACAATGCAGCTGAATTTTAAAGTTTCAAATGGAGATTAAATGTAAAACAATACAGTCAGCAACAAGGCAAAGGACCAATGGGTCAAACCTGAACTGGGCTTTGTCTTCATAACACAGCCCATGATATTGGTACAATAAAATTATCCCGTTAATCAGAAACCAAAGCAGGAGTTGCTGCTGGCTTCCAAAAGAAAATGTGTTCTTTATAAGAGTCTCCTTTGATTTTTATCCTCAAGGAAATTTAACTGGGACTAGCTAGACCATGGACATAGGCTAGACTCATGAGAACACACCAAGATTTAAAACATAAAACAATGGATCATAAGTGAAAGATACTTTCAGCATATCAATAGCATTCATTAGAAACAATGGGTGCATCCTACACACACACATACACACACACACACACACACACACACACACACACACACACACACACACACACACATGCTAGACTTCCGGGTATCCTACCAAGCTGTGTGGCATGAGCTCTGATAGCAAGGCTTTCTGCTTAGCAAATAACCATCAGATTGATGAAGCATGAACCCATCTGCCCTGTTCTCTTAGGGAAGTCTTTAGTCCCCTCTTGCTTCATTTTTCAGGGCCTAATGTCTAGGCTTTAACATATTTCAGTACTACATATACAGAAAGCTCCCTTCAATGGCATACTCTTTCCCCAACAAGATTTCCACAATAGAAGAAATACTTTCCAAGAAATTATGTTTAACCAAGTGAGAACAAGCTAACATGGACTTGGAATAAAATACTTCCCAAATATCCCTCCACTAAAATCCTATTCTGATACTTTGATGGGATATGGAGTTGGTATGTATAAACCTCAGGCTTTGAAGGCCACACAGGCTGAGTCCAAGCTGTAGCCACAGGGCTGATCAGTAGGGAAATCTGGAGGGAGGGATGGGGGGAGGCATTGCCACTCATGAAAACCATCAATTAAGGTAAGGTGGGGTTGCGGAAGAAACACCCACATCATTGACATCATGAATCTTTAGTACAATAAGCACCCCACAGATTGGAAGGCACTTTGCCAGGAGCTGGAAATCCAAGCACTGTTGTCGAACTCAGCAAGGAAAAGAATGACTAGTCAGGAGAAGTTTAAGATGATGATAAAACCAACACACTGGAGAGAAGGGATTAAACTCACGTGTGTACAAAACTACTGTAATACCAAATGGAGGAATTTTGGAAATGCAATGAAATCAAGGCCTGGCATTTGCAAAGCATCTATATGGCTTTACATGAAGGCAAGAAGGAAATGATTTCTGGGCCACATCTCTACATACGGTTCTTTAACCTACTCCTGTTCCATGGATGACCGAGGGCTCAGATAGTTGATGGCACAAACAGAGCACTAGATCGAAGTCAGGAAGACCCTGAGTTCAAATTCCACCGCAGATACCTACTGGCTATATGACCCTGGGCAAGTCACTTAATCTCAGCCACAGCTTCCTCAACTGTAAAATGGGAACCGACCTCACAGGGTTGTTATGAGGATAAGATCAAGTAAGAGAATATTTGTAAAAGCCCTCAGCACAGCACCTGGCACACACTGGATACCATGTAAATGCTTACTCCCTTCCCTTCCCCTTTCCCCAGTAATGTAGCAGATACTCGTATTAAAGATTAACTCCTTTCCTACCACAGATGCTTGCCTAAGTGGGGCCCAACACATATTGCTAGGGTCCTTTAAATTATCAAAGAGTGCTTTGGAATGTACCAAATTCTCCAAACTCAAAGCAACCTAGCATTCTAGGACCTGGCTTGTCAAATGACAAATGCCACTTGCTTCAGGTACCTCCATCTTTCTCGAGCATGCCCATGCTAAACCCTTCAGCACCACCCTCCAAAAACATCTCCTCTTCTTCCCTAGAACCTCCAACACCAGTCAGTGCCCAGAGTATACTGCAACAGGGGAAAGTTTCTAAATCCTTTCAAAGCAGAACTGAATTTGTTCTGTATTCACACACACTCCCCAATTGCCTCTATTCTTCATTCAATTACACAGGAAAGGGCTGATGCCTCTAAATCACCCATCTGCTTTTGTTGGCAGCTCTCCATCTAGATTCTTAGTTTGGTCTGTGCGTCACAATTGGCTGTTATACCCATCCTGATGAAGCATCAGAAGACTCTTGACTACAGGTAGAGAAAATAGGTATTTAGAGCTGGAAGAGACCATCTAGTCCAGTTTTATAGATGAAGAAACTGACAGTGACTTGCCCAAGGCCATATTTACAGAGCACGGATTCCACATCCATTGTTCTCAACACTACACACAGATACTTCGTTTTTCACCAGGCCAGAGCATTCCGGGAATCACTAATCCGACCTTTTCTTTTGCATTAGAGATATTAAAATCATAGATTTGAAGCTAGAAAGGACCTTGGCAGTTAACTAAGCCCTACCCAACCCACTTATTTTCACAGGCGATAAAACTGAGGTTTATAAAAGTTAAATGTCCAAGGCTGGCCCTGTCATTACTAGCAGAGTCAGTCATTTGCATCCAAGCTTCGTCTCCCATTTGTCCACCATGCTGTTTTCCCATTTCATAAACAATTAAATATGGGGCGCTGCTTTATCAGAGAGGCATGGAATCAATGGGCTACTGTTTCTTTATGAAATTAAGCCCTACAAGCAGCAAGGAACAGGACCGTATCCCTTAGCTTCCCAGATCAGAGATTCAGACCATGTTGCCTTTTGAGAGGTAGAAGATTTTCTGCTCAAGTTCTTACTATTGAGCAATGGAAGAAAAAAGATAATAAATTTCGAAGATCCTCCCACCAGACATCTCATGCTTCTTTTTCCATGGGAATAGTCTGAGGGGGCCCCACTTAAGCAAACTGTTCAGTGGGTATTTTATCAGCATACCTCCAAAACAGACTCATTTGGCCATCTGATCTTAGGATGGCCAACTCTCACTTCCTAAATTAGCAGACCTGTATTAACAAAAGGAAGAAGAGGCAAGGACAATGCAAAATGATCATTTATGCTTGGCTCTGGAAGAGTCAGAGATTCACAGTTGGCCACATACACACCCACACACACACACACACACACACACGCACACGCACGCACGCACATCCCTGTGTCTGCATCTAGATCTGATCCCCTAATGGTTTAGCACTAACAAAACCCCCAGTGGAGGAATAAAGGTTGAGGCAGCTGTAGTTAATGATAACTATAATTGGCTAAGATGGAAGAAATGCACCAACTCTATAAATAGCTTTGAAATCCCACTTCTGTTTAGAAGTCTTGGATCACAGCTTCCTTCTAGAGCAGCCTTTTAAAATTCTTTCATATCACAGGACTAGATCTGGAAGGGGCCCTTAGAGGTCAGCTTGTTCAACTCCTTCATTTTACAAATGAGCAAACTAAACTGGGGCCAGGGGAGGTAAAGTGACCTGCCCCAGATCACACAGGTTATAAGGAGGAGAGTTCAAACAAGGATCCAAGTCTCTTGCCTCCAAATCTTGCACTCTTCCAACTAGGCCATTCAGGAGACATTCTGCAATCTGACCATGCTTTCTGGCTCCCAAAGTACAGGTGTCGGGGGACCATGCCCAGGTGGGGGCCATCCTATGGCTGAAGGGGCAGCAGGCTGACAAGTGGGTTCAGTAACACCTAGAGCCCTAGATGGATGGCCTGGGGGGGTTGGGGAACACACACACACACACACACACAAAATCTCAGGTTTCATGTTCATTCACAAAAGATCACTCAGCTTAGCACAATTCTTACTGCAGGGGTCTTGTTTGGGAGGGTATTTGGGTTGCAGAGGGTGAAGATGGGGGAGGAGAGAACAGGGTGACTTCTATAGCGAACGTGGAGAGGAAATAGAGCAACACGTCTTTGGCACTTAAGAGACTTTCCACTTTACTAGGGCATGAGGGTATCCTGTAACTTATTACTGACACCAGGAAAAGGCATGAGAGTATTTTTCCACAGTTACAGAGTTCTCTACCTGTTCTACCTGTTTGGAGCCCACCAGAATGTAACGTTGAACATGCCCAAAACACAAGAATCCTCTTTCGTTTCCATAATATGGGCCCAGCATGTGTATCAGGGATGAATTAGTCAGAACCAGAAAACTAAGGCATTAGCTGCTGTAGGGTGGGGCTTGAGAGTGTTTCAAAGAAAGCAGCCCTTTGCAGTTACATCTAGCACCATTTGTCCTGGAATAACAATACACTTCACACACACAAAGAGAGCCATACAGCACCCCCCTGGTTTTAGAAGTGGGGGAAACTTGGAGGTTTGGAGAGATTAAGAGTTACTTGAAAGGATGTCTGTTTCCTGAGCTAGGGAAGAGAGCTGCATGTGGAATCCTAAAGCCTGCCACCTAGCACTCTGCTGCTCTGCCTGTTTGGGCATCTCCCCTAATGTCTCCCCAAACCCCAGATATGCTCAGCTCAGGTCAGGTTAGAATACAACAGCATCGGGTGTCATCTTTCTCTTTGTTTTGGTCTGGTTGAAGGTGTCCCTCATTTGGAGAACTCTCTCCGGCAGCCTTTCTCTGCTCATCTGCAGAGCTAACGGAATCTGGGAGGACGATGTTATTCTGCTCCTCCAAAGTATTAGTTTTGGAACGTTCACTTTTGGGGGGAATAGGAGGGGTTTTCTCACTAGGGGGACATTTCTCAGCAACCTCTTTTTTCACACCTGCTAAGAATATGGGAGACTCCCAGCTGCTGCTGACCCGAGGTTTTTCCTGCTCGTCCTCCTCAGAAATACTTTGAGGCACAGGTTTGGAAGGAGCAGGTCGGTTCATCTTCTGAGAACGGGCACTAGACTGGAAAGGCAGGGCGTTCTGTCCTCTGCGGCTGCATTCCTCTGCAAAGGCGTCGGCATCTTCTACACCTGAAACAGCACACAAATGCAAGAGGGATATAAGAAGGGCATTCCAGGAAACAGCAGCCATCACACCAAGAGTGTGCGAGGAGATAGTTCACCCTTTGTCCCCAAGCAGGAACAAGATACCCAATGTTTCTTTGAAAAATCTGAAACAAAGAGCTTGGCCCTGACCCCTTTCAAAGGTAATGATTCCTGAAATAAAAGAAGGGGTACCAATTTTAAGTCCTCACGAGCTACCATATCTTTCATCATTCAGATGCTATATACTTCCCATTTCAGCTCAGCTTAGCACAGGTAGACAGGAAGAGGGAAAGAGGAAGCATAATGTGCCATGAAAACCCAATCCTGGACATTGCAGTCACTCATGTGTCCAATGTTCTTCCTGGTGCACATTTTTGACAGTTCAATAGATAAATCATTCCCTAGAGTGATCTTGTTCTAGACTTTTAAAAATGTTTCCCAGACAGACTGCCCTAGACAAATTCAACAATCACCGTACAGGGTGAAAAAGGCAAAGAATTGAGTCAATGATTTCATTTCCAGGAAGTTTTTACTCTAGAATCAGTGCAAAATGCTCCTGAGTACTGAAGGCATTTGCTCTATCTAATATGAAAGGAAGTATACTTCGATAGAGGTGGGATCCTAATAGAACTCAAAATGACAGGAACAGTCAAGTACTCCATCAAACTCTACCATCTACTTCCTGAATGATTCCACCTGGGAAGGGGTCTTCTTTCAGAGATCCCAGTCTCATTTGCACTGAACATCTGAGTCTCTCTGCCACCTCCTCCCTTGGAATTTGAAGATTTATCACTCAGGAAGTAGACATTTCTGACTTATTTTGTCAAGTTGTGTCTTTTGTTGTGGTGGTGTTTTTTTTTTTAAAGCTTTTCAAAAATGGCGGTTGGCAATAGCTTTGAATGCTGGGTAGTTAGTAAAAACAAAATGTGGGACTGGTTGAGAATAGTTGCAGAATGATTTCAATTTAAGTTCTTGGGAACTGCTTAGACTGGACTTTTGATTGAGGAGTCAGATGATCCAGGCATAAATGAGAGGAGCTTGAAGCAAGGGGAGAAACTTATTACTGTCATTTAAAAACCCAAGGATTCCCCGGATGTGCTTTAGCACCAGGAAGAACTGGTGCGATGCCCTCGCCTCGCCCCTTCACCTGTGATGCTCCACTTCCCAACTGAGCACCTTCTTTAGCTGTCCTCTGTGCTTGGAGTGCTCTCCTTCCTCATCTCCCGGCTTCCTTCGAGTCTCAGATAAAAATGCCACCTTTTGCCAGAATCCTTTTCCAGTCCTCCTTAATCTTAGTGCCTTCCCTCTGAGACTGCCTCTCAATTTATCCTATGTCTTCTTTGTAAATAATCGTTTGCATGTTGTCTCCTCGCCTTCCCCTGCTTTAAGATGTGACCTCCTTGAAAGCAGGGACTTTCAAACAGGAACAAAAAAATTTATTTTTGCCATTCTTTGTATCCCTAACTCTTAGCACCATGCCTGGCATACAGAGGGTGCTTAATAAATGTTAACCGTTTGGCTGTACTCTAAAGACCGGATACTTCGGAGCACAAAGCCAAACCAAGTATATTACTGTCACCCTGAAGCTTTGCACCTTCAATCTAAAACATTTCACTCATCACCAAATCACAAAAGAAATACTGATGGACCATGGAGACTGTGATTTTATGGGGTTACAAAATGTTTGCTTATAAGAAGTATTCCTGATTATGTCCCACTGTAAGGTCAACTGCCCCCCTCACCATTTTGTGTACTGTGCTGTCCTCCATCCTTAGTTCTCGAGGCTAATAAAAAGATACTTTGACTTTCCATGACGGGACTCACACACAGATAAGATACCTCAAGCTTTCTATGTGTCACCACTGTATCTAAGAAATAAAGATTCGAGTTTAAATTTATAGGCTCTAAATTTACAGGTTTTTGGAAAAGCCTGTCTCCCCTCATCAAATTTCCACAGTTGGATGAGATCTCAGAGGCCAGCAAGTTCTCTGCAAATACCTGACAAATAATTGGTTAAACTTATGCCAAGTTGGTTCTTACTAACAAGAATTGTGATGTACTACCTGCTGCAAATATAGTAAATGAAACCTGTTAACAAAATGTTTTCTAGAGAAATTGGACTTTCTCATTTCCCATTGGGGTAGTATAGCTGAAGCCTCCTCCTTCCGGTAACAGAGATCAATGAGTATAGGCTATAATGAAGACAATCTCATCGATAAACTTATGTTCGAACTACCAAACCCTATTTGCAACTGGAGTTTAGGAATTTTGGCCAACAGTCTTTCTTCTGAGGACAGACTTGCATTCTTTTATCACTGAAGGGAACTGCAGGTCCAGTCAACATTCACCTAGTCACTCTGCTCTGTCCATCATCAATACAATCTCCCTTGAAATACAGAAAATAATCCAGTCCAATAATAATTGTTTTGTGTTCATTCAGCACTTCCCAGGATGATGATTTCAAAAGGGCGGAGTTCAAGACTTCATCTTCTATGCTTCACATGAATACAGCCTCCTCACACTCCCAACCTGCCCCACCCCATCTGCCCTGAAGCTCTCCTTCTCTCCCAAAAGACACAGAACAGTTATTCTTGCAGGCAAGAATACAGGAGTCCTTTAGTTCTGCAACTACCGTATCCATAGACCAAGAGGCCAAAAGGGAGTGGTTAGTAACCAGTTCTCCTATTCATTCATAGGGAGTGATGACAACCAGAGTGAAACATGGGAAACTCTGGTCTTTCATTTCCCATCCACTAGCCACAGAACTCCTCCCATAGCCTCCTGAGGATTCCAATGGACAAATATTATTGGATCCCAACATTTTAATTTGGAAGCGACCTTAAAAATCATAGGATCATAAATACAAAGCTGGAAGGCACCTCAGAAGTCATCTAATCAAACTCATTTTACAGATAAGAAAACTATAAAGTCAGGGAAGTTATGATTTGCCCACAGTCACACAGGTGGGATTTGAATCCAGGTCCTTTGACTCTAAAGTCAATGCTCTTCCCACTGGGAACATTACAGGCTCTAGGGCTAGAAGGGCCCTTAGAGATTTAAGGTTCTAATTAATCCTGAGTAGTCTAATGTCTCATTCACTGTAGAGATGAGGAAACCACATGTCAGAGAGGAGAAATGACTTCCCTAATGGTCACACTACTAGTAACAGAAAAGTTACTGCAACCCAGGTCCTAACTCTTAGTCAAATGTGCATCTATTATCCACATGGCGTGCAAGTCACCAGCAAAATAAAACTTGATTTTTATTTTAAGAACCTAGTAACTGACTATGTTTTCTAATAAAGTGGATTCCACCTAAGGACTGAAGAATCACTTCATTCTCTGGTCCTCAGAGATATCAAATTCCAAGATTTCTTTATAAGGCTTCGTTTAAGAAACAAAATGAAGCAAAATCCACGGACACCTAGGCAATGGATTCAAAGGAACATGGCAGAAATTTGAGTCTTCAAGCAGTTCCCTATGGACAGAATCTAACTGGGCTTATGGAAAACTGGCCAGAACTCAGAATCTCAAGATGATTCAGCCACAAAAGGAGTTTCTCCACTAAAGCTGAGGTGGCAACTGGAAACTAGTTTTGCCCCATCTGGGGTTTCTGTGGTATGATGCAGCAGGCTGTGAAACTCCAAAATGTTCTGCCTGCAGGGTGAGGTAAAGCCTAGCATTGAACACAGACAACAAAGGGCAAACCTGGATCTCAATTAGCAAAGTCTACTTCCCTGTGAAAAGAAGTGGGAAAAAGCTATAGAAAATCATGGTACTACATCCTGGTGGTAAGGGCAGAGTGTTTGGAACACATTTCAAAAACCCTGATTGTGAAACTGAACAAGAGGGTAGGTAGGAAGGGGATTTTGGCGACCAAGTTTCCATAAGCTCACCTGGCTGCCTCCTTTAATCTATGCGATCTCCCTGGCAATGAGTCAGTTGTCAGTTGACAAAACACAGTGCAGTTGCTAACCACAGTTACCCTAGGACAGGCTCCTTTGGCTTCAAACATTAACCCCTGGCCAACTACTCAGGTTCTTTCTTCCTTGGTAAGGAACAGGCTATTGGACCAATGCCACAACAATAAAAAGTAGCAAAGACAGGCCACAGATTGGAGTGTGGGTCCCATGGTGAGAATGTTTCAAAATTAACTAGTCCATCCTCCTGCCTTCAGGCAGAACCACACCTAAATTATGCCAGACATGTGAGGAATTCATGAACTCACCTAATTACATAAAATTTAACATATACCTTATTAATATGGAAGATTTAACAATTTTTAAAGCTTAGCCATGTGACATTTTGACTCTTGGGCCTAATACAGAGAAAATATTTCAAGATACTTTCAAATACTAGGAAACAGAGAAGCAATGCTCTCCATTAGTCTAACTGCAGAGGCACTGGGTTGACATAGTCACGAGACTGGTGAAATATACATCCAGATCTCCAAGATGGCACCATATTCAAGGAATCTTTCCATTCACTGTGCCATATCACCTTGAGACATCATATGGCAGAGGAGAATGAATGCTGGATTTGGAATCAATCTTGGTTCTGCCCTTGGTCAATGTATGACCTTGATCAAGTCACTTTTTTTCCTAAGACTCAGTTTCCTCATTTTTAAACTAAGAGAGCTGGATTAAATGAACTCTAAGGTCCCTTCTAGCTACAAATCTATAATGTTAAGAGGGGAAGCCCATAGTCAGTGTTAAGAGAGAGCATTTTTGAATGTGGCTTTGAATATACATACATATATATATATTATATATATATATATATATATATATATATATATATCACACACCAGTTTTTGTCATTTCTTTCTGAAGCTGCCACTCCTACATAAACTCTTTTCCCCCTTTTTATTTTTCCCCAACATTCAAATTTTTTAAATTTATGAGTTCCAAATTCTCTCCTTCCCTCCAGCCCCTCCTCTACCCCCTGAGAAGGTAAGCAATATAATATCAATTATACACCCACATAAAATCCTAAAGAGCCAAAAAGTGATCTCAGAGGCAATCTAGTCCAACCCCCATTCAAATCATGAAGAACTGTGCACACAACCTCAAAAAGTGGTAACTGAATTTTTGCTCTAACACCTAAAGTGACCTGGAGATCACTGTCAGACTTTTTTAATTATCAGGAAGTTTTACTTTATGTTGAGCCAAAAAAACTGACTCCCTGTAATTTCCAATGGCTGGTTCTCGTCCTGTTAGAATAAGCAAATCCAGTCTCCCCTCCTCCCCCCATTAAAACCCTCCAAACACCTGGAGGCTGATTATTTTGCCCCCTCTAAACCTGCTCTTCTTCCACTTCCTTCAGATGATCTCCTTATGGCATGGTTGCTGGTCACGCCTTCTAAGTTCTACAACTTATCCCTAAAGCTATTATTAAATATGATACCCAGGTCTGGACACAATATATTGTCAGGCATGGTCTGAATAGTAAGAGTTCAACAAGGCGATCATGCCTCACTAGGCCTAGATATCATACATCCATTAATCCAGCCCAAGATTATACTGGCTTTTGGGGTTACCTACAACGGACTATATAGCCATCACACTATGGACAGACCCGATCTACAAACCCTTTTATCTTTTTTACATGGTTTGCTTCCTGATCTCCCTTTCCCCTACACTCCCACCTACGTGCTACACCCAATTTAAAACTTTTATTGTCAGTTTTGGCCCAGCATAACAAGGCAACGCTTTTGGATCCTAATTCTATCATCCATCATACTAGTCACTGAGGCATGGTATGCATCAGAGATCTTTCCATAAGTTGCTTTATAGTATTTGGTTTTTGCAGGGGTCTTTCCTGCTACTTGTTTCAGCAGGTATCTCACATAGCTCATGGAACTTATTAACAGACTTAATATCCAACCAAGCAAAATCACATTCCACCTTGAACACATTCTACCTTTTGGGGACATTCCTATTGGGCCTTGCTATCTATAAGTGCCTTAATTTTTCACTTTACGATGTGTGTTAGGCTCTGCTTCACATTATGGAAGTAAATCTTGTAACTTTCTTGAGTAAATTAAGTGCAAACCACCAATCACACTCCATTATCCATTCAACATTTCCCAAATTGTAGTTACTGAGCTAGCAGGATGAGCAATGCTGGCAAAGGAAACAAAAGGCAACTGAAAAATTCGAACCAAGAATAGAAAAATGCCTTCCACCCCTATCCAAAATTGCCATTGGCTACTTTGTTCTGATCTGGCTAAAAGCAAAATTAAGGCCTGATGAAGCAAAGTTCAAAGCAAGAAAACATCTTTTTTTTTTTTTAAATGAAAATACATGCCCCATCATCAGAGATCATCATTACTGTAATATAATACCTATGTTCACAGATGATCAGACAGTGAGGTACAATAGAATGGCTCAGAAATTGGAGACCCAAGAAGCCAGATTCGAATACTGTTTCCACCACTTACTAGATACTCATTTTATGTAAGCCAATTAGCCTGGCTGAGCTTCAGTTTCCTGATGTGGAGATAACATTTGTAATGGCTAGCTTACAGAGCCGTTGTAAGCATCAAGTAAGAAAATTATGGGAAGATCTTTGTAAAATTAAAGCACTATCTAAAACATAAGCTATTACTATTCATTCCAATATGTGAGTCAGTAAGCAGTACAAGGAATGTAGTCAGTAAGTGCTAAATAAATGCTTGTTCCATCCAACTCAAACTTTTATTAACACTGTCCCCTCCTAATTTTCAGTGTTCTCTACTTTGGGAGATTATCTTATCTTTAATTCTCTATACGCATGGTGATTTCCCCAGTAGAGTATAAGCATTTTGAGGGCTCAGACTATTTCAGTTATGTCTTTGTATCCCCAAAGCCTAGGGTAGTGTCTTGTACATGGTAGGTGGATAATAAAGATAGCACAGTGGAAAGAAGAATGAACTTGGGGTGAGGAAGACCTGAGTTCCAATCCTGTCACTGACACTTTCTAGCTATGGAACCCTAGGCAAGCCACTTAACCACCCACAACTCCAGTTTTCTCATCTATAAAATGGAGATAACCTACTCTCCACGGTTTGTGAGGATCAAAGGAGACATTTGTAAAGGCCCTCCCCCTTTTTTTTTTTGGTAAAGTCCAATTTGCAAAGTCCTACATAGCGCTAGATATAAAGTGCTAGCTAATAGCACATACACACATATATACACATATAAAGCACTAGCTCATAGTATCGCTGTTGTTCATATTACATGTGTGCTAAATTGAAATACTAAACACCGGAGAACAAAGTTAAACATGAAAACAGTTTCTGCCTTAAAAGAGACGATATTCAACATACAACATAGACACTCATACACAGGATAATATAAAGGAGAGTGTGCTAATCAACCAGCCAGTCAGTAAGGCACTGCCTTCAAGGGGCGTATATTCTACCAACAACTTATCCAGTTGGGTTTCCACTTAGACAAAGCCTTAAATTAGAATTCTGAGAGGTAAACTCAAGGAAAATAGTCACTCCAGGTGTGAGAGCCAGCCTTGTACAAAGGCAGGCAGAGGGGAGGTAGAATGCTGGTTTAGGCACTAAAACGTACAGACCTGCAGATGGGCAGGACAGAGTCTATAACCCCCTCCCACATCCACCCAGGAGTTTACAGTCACTGGTGAGAACTCTGGCTTGATGACCTTTTCGCCAATAGATGGATGGGGGGCTGGAGCAGAGGGAGGGAACTTACCCACAAAGATGTCTAAGAACAGGAATACTATAAATATTTTTTAAATAGGTGCAAACATTAAGATCTATTCTGATTACTACTACCAACCAGCAGGAGACTACCCACTAATTGTTCCCCCCCCTGCTGCCACCCACTCTCAAGGAAGCTTTTAGTTCTGACCATGGTACTTTCTGACACTGTGAAAGCATCTGTGTTTGAGTCACAGAGCCACAGGCCCTGGCCATCTGCCATGCTACAGGCTCAGAGAAGCCTGGCTGCTTCCTGATTCCCCATGACTGTGGATTACTTCCAATGCCTCCTGGAACCTTAAAGAGGAAGAAAGGGGAACTGAAGTGAGGGCTGAGGTACATGGGGATGGCTACCTGCTTGTGGGCAGTATGGCAGGAGCACTTCATTACTCCTTGGAGGACATCTCTGGCCCTCTGTTTCTTAATTTATAAGATGGGGGGGGGGGGGGGGAGAAGAGAAGGGTTGGACTAGAATCTCTAAGGTTCCTTCCAGTTTAAAATCTATGAGGCCACACTGCTGGAGGGAAGAGGCAACATTTAAGATGGCATCAGGACTACAGGCACCAAAATTTCCCAAATCACCAATAGCTTCTGAAACTTAGTATATCTGGGATGGGGGAAGGGAGGGTGGGCAGAAGGGCACACAACAAAACTTGTCATTTTACTGGTGTGAGGAACTCCTAGTAAGCACAGGCCTCAACCAATGAAGACCACCACCTTCTCTAGAAATGATAGGCTTAAAGCAACAGTGTCAGAGGCAAGGCTAAAACCCAGATCTTAGCAACTGAGGCAATCCACTAACTAAACCATGCTGTTGGGCATTATCAGGCACAGAACGTACAGTTACTTACTGGAATGAGTAATGGAAATAAGGAGAAAAAAAAAATTTCCCCCATTTTCCGAATCTCATTGCTTTCTCTCATCTTGGGTAACAATAAACAGTTAACGTTTATATAACACTTTATATATTACCTCATTTGATCTTCACAAAAACCTTTTGAGGTATACACTATCATTATCCCCTTTTATAGCTGAAGAAAAGGAGTCTGGCAGAAAAGAGTCACATAGTCAGTAAAAAGAACCTCTTCATGACATGGAAAGATGAGCTTAGATTTTTAAGGGTAGCCTGGGATATCACCACAGCTCAAAGGCCAGCTAAGCTGGCCAGCCCCTGGCCAGGGTAGAAATTACTTTCTCACACTTAGATAAACATTTACTTTATTTAAAGTTTAACAGTCTCTAGGTGAGGCCTGTGTGTTCTTGCCATCGGTGTAGCTGGGGAATGAGGTTCTCAGAGGTGAGAGACAGGAATCCAGGCAAACAAACCCAGTGTTCTCCCATATTTTCAAGCTGCTCTGTTTGAGAAAAGTTACAGGCCACAGAAGGATGGATTTTGGGTAGTGACCCTGAAATGACTCAGCAAACTCCACACCGGACTTGGAGCCACTGACTGCCAAGGTTAAGAGCTATATATTTTTTTTCCTGGCATTGCCTAAAGCCATTTCTTTCTTCTCAAACCTGTTCTTCTGCTCTGAAAAGGTAAAGGAAAGATCTGGGAGTGGGAAGGGAGAAGGGAGGAAGGAGAGAGATTAGGAATAGAGTTAAGGGAGGATATTCTGTTTGACTAATAGTAGCACACAGCTAAATCCTTCTCTCATCTTTCTCCAGCTTGTGAAAGGCTTAGAAAAAGTAATGGAGATGGGGAGGTAGGGGATTTAGATATGGAAGGGACCTCAGAAGTTTTCAACTGCAACCCCTTCATTTTATAAATGAGCAAACTGAAGTCCCAAGGCATTCAGTAACTGTGGTTGGTGCAAGGAAAAGAAACTTTGAAGTCAGAAAACCACATCCACACCACTTCTTCGGTACTCCTGTCCACTGGCGTGAGATTCGTAACAGCAAACCTACTTGATGCCAAGGCTGGGGACAGTGCCCAGCCTGCCCTGTGCAGCTGCCATCTGATACATGAAGACCACCTACAGTTACAAAAAGAGAGCACCACTGTCCCAGAAATATTGGCCTCTTGGCTGAGCAGACTGGCTCTTGAATCCCTAGGATCTGGTCAGTCTTTCTACTCACAGAATCATGTAGACTGACTGAGTCTCCATTTGGGAAAATCAGTCATGGGCTCAAAACTATTTTAAATACACAAGTAATGGTTACATTCGACATTTAATTGAATATCAGTTTTCTAGTCGGTTTTTGGGGAGGAGGGAGGTAGAAAAGTATAATGTAGAATTACAGGACAAAATAACAATTATAACCTGTGAACTCTGAATAAAGTAGGAATTGATCTTTTTTCTGCCCAGATGCAGTACAGCTTGAACCTATCAAAAGCAACCAGCAGGATACCCTGGGGTATGGAGTTTCGAAAAAGGAGATACATAGGTATGGGTCTCCCAAGGACAGCTATCCAGGTTGATAAAATTAAAGTACAGCATCAACTGAGAACAAGGCATGGGTTCCCTTTTGTCACTCCCATACCTAACAAAATAATAAATAGCAAAAGTAATATTCAAATTGGAACCCAGCTATATGTATATGCATAAAGCTCTCATGCTGAATAATGGGCCCAGGTTTGCCCCAAATTCCCAAAGGAGAAAGGAGTCTCATGTCAGGGGTAGCCCCTCTAAATTATTAATTTCTTTTTTTTTTGCTTAAGCCCAGGGGCTTCCCTGTCTCATCTCATCTACTTTCAAGGTTTTGGGGGAAATGAAAATTACTTTTCCCCATCAAAAGGAAAAGGGGAAAAGCAGGGAGTAGACCCCTGCCCAAGAGCAGAGATACTAAAACAGGAGAGCACTGATCCACAACACTCCAAAGTAATTGGGAAATATTTGACAAAATAAATAAAAATGCAATAAAACAGTATTAATGTGATTCTAGAAGTCAGTATACGAGTACAGGTAGCCTTATGCATGGTGAGGTGTTCCCATACTATTTCTATCTGAGTTTGACACCATTACCCTAGAGTGTGTATAGCATGAAGAATTCACTCTTTGAAAAACTTTGGAGATACTATTTTAGTTGGGGGAAGGGTGGCACAGAGGAAGAGGAGTGGTTTTCTTCTCCAGTGGGTGTATATTAGAAAGTAGGCCAAACAGCTCATTGAAAAGGAGAACAGAAAGAAAAAAAAACATCCTGGACACAATTTCTCCGAGTTATTTACCAGCAGAGGGCAATATTGTATATGAAGAGCTCAAAGCAAGCCAAACCTAGCTTCTGGTGTTGCTTAGGAGTATTCTTTTCAAGAACATGAATCATGCATTTGTGTGCTACTAGAAACTTCGGCTGTTTGCAATAGCTCAGACAAAATGCTTAACAACAACAAAACAAGCCCAGGAACCTGATGGAGAGCTTCCCGTAAAACTGCATCTCTAAGGCATCAATGATACCTACTTTCTGCCCACTGTTGCAGGGGTGACAAAATGCAATCTGGTTTTCTTCTGACCACACCAAAAACTGTTTTAAAACCCAGAATGCCATTGATTACAAAGACACTTGCTTCTTCCTGCCCACCTTTATTTTTCTCTCTGTTAGAACGTAAACTCTATAGAAATAGGGAAATATTTTATTCTTTGTATCCCAAGTGTCTAGTGTAGTACCTGGCACATATAGTAGGCACTTAATAAATGCTTGTTGACCGACGGCATAATGCCCCTTGACCTTTTACTAGGGGACTGCAGGGTACCTCTTTTTCAAGGCCCAACAGCAGACCAGAGAGGTTTTGCTGAGCGCTTTCATAAAACTCAATCCTTTCTCCCTGCTGTCTTCAGGGCAAAGTTGTGGCTACCATGGAGGTAGTAAAGAGTCTGTAAACGTTCGCTTCCCACAGAACCTCATTTAACTGCCAAATATGACTGTATTATTTACTTTCCTCTGTACTCAAGGGCACCCAGCAGGTTTATGCTATTTTAAGTCTATTAAATTTATCACCCTCCTGTGTTAAAAACCAATTTTAAAAAGAGGAAAAGTTTAATGGAAGGGGAGGGAACAGATTGGCTGCAAATGAATGTTTCAAATTTCCAGAAAACAAATAGCAAAAAGGTAAAATGCAAAAGTAATATTCAAATTGGAACCCACTCTATATGTATGTTTAGACCCATGCAATCTAATGGGTCTTCCTTTCCTACAAGAAGTTATTTAAAATAATTAAATGTGATAGCATATGCACAGTGATTTGCAAACCTATATCTATTTATGTGAGCTATTATCATATGAATATCATTGGCCCATGCATCATGAGGGCTTAATAGATTCAAGTTTTTTTCTAGTAAAGGCCTGTATCTAGCCAAACTCTTCATCAGTTGTGCTTGGAATCAGACATATACGTTGATTAGGCAGTTGCTATGTAGTCTGAAGTAAAGTGTCATAAAGAAAGGTTACCTGGTCCAAATGAAGAGGACGGAAAAGCTCTAAGACCCTATGCCCTCATCAACTAAGTTAATAATTAACCATTCATTCCATTTTTTATAAAGCATATTAAAGACTAAATTTCCAACTAGGAAAATATACATGATTCGTCTCTGCATAGCTAGAATTACAAAGTGTGTGACAGGAGAACAGGTGAAAGAAAGATTTATATTTTCAGAACAGAAGGGTTATATTTATCTGGAGAGGCAGCAAGACTGGTTTATATAATGCTGGATTTAAGTAAGATGTGGATTCAAATCCCATCTCTGACATTAACTGACTATGAATAAATCACATAATTTCTCTGGGTATCAGTTAACTCACCTAATAAAATGAGAATTAAAAACCTGTGATACCTACCTCACAGGATTGTTCTGTGGGTCAAACGAGATAACATGGCAAAGCAGTTTGCCAACTTTAAAGGTCTCTATAAAAAGCCAATAAGGCAATTCAAATTCTCTTTTGGTCCCACATTAAACAAATTTACAAAAAAGGCAACCAAGATTGGGATTAATTTCTTTGAGTCATATAAGGCACAGAAATGTATAATCCCTCTGGGTACTGGAAAAAAGCCAGTAACAAATGATCTGTAGTCAAGAGGGAACTTTTTTGCTATTTGCAGTATGTGTTGTTAGGGCTAGTAACTTTAATTAAAAGGACAGAAACCCACAATAACATACTTGTCATTACAGATGTGAATATGACAGTTCAAATTACTCCCTAAAACATAACTCTAAGTAGCAACAAATGTTGAGCCTTGAGTTTTAAGACTGCACCCCTACCATCAGCATTATAAAGGAGAGTCTCCCCCACCCACCCAAATAGTTTCTCTTCTCTATCCACAATGTAAAGTGACTTTGAGCTCTTGACAGCTGTTTTTTGCCTTGTGATAATTCACAATCTTCTTTCAAGAACTCAACCCCAAAGTTGACATTCGGGTTATAACTTCAACTTCTCTGGGGCAGAGGTTCTATTTTTATGCTCAGTAATAATGAGATGTGCTTTGGATCAACCATAAAAATTAGCACAGGCCTGAAAGAAATTATGTTGGGCAGGGGGGGAAAAAGTGAGAGAAAAAAATGAATGCTAATAAAAATTGGCAACCTAAACCAATGTAGGTTAATTCTCAATACTCACAGAGTGATGACAAAATTCAAAATTAACTTTGAATTCTGGTTGTTATTCTATGTGGTTAATTTGAGGGAACATGACATAACAAACACTATGAACATATATGTTATGATCTAAGTTTAGCAAGGTGAAAGAACAATTTGGTAGGAGTATCAATCAATCAGTCTTAGGGGATTGGGAAATAGCCCTTCCAAATAAGTGGCGGTGTCTTTTAATAGGTAAATAACCTCTACAAAGAGCCATCTAGAGTAAGTAGGGGTGGCGAGGATTAGGAGTGGTCAGTGGTTTACTGGATCCTGGTATAAGAGGCTAGGTTTACCAATTAAAGTTAACCTTTTTCCCTTAAAGTATGGAGGAAGGTTCAACATAACAAAATACTCATGGCATACTACTTTTTGTGAGAGTCATGAACTGAAAACAAAATCAGTGCCGAATAATTGGGGAAAGGCTGATAAACTGGTGCCTATGAAATGCAATGGAATATTTTTGTAAAACAGGACACAAATGAGGTAGCTAGGTGACACAAGATAGAGCTTGAGAGCTTGGGCAAGACGAGTTTGAATCCTGCCTCAAATACTGTGTGACCCAGGCAAGTCGTGACCTGTCTCAGTCCACTCATCCATAAAATGGGGATAATAGTAGCACCCACCTCACGATTTTGTTGTGAAGATCAAACTACTTAACATATGTTAGGAAGCAAAATGGCAAAAACAACGAGCAGAATTAGCACCACGAACACACTGAAAGGAAGCTCAACTCTGAATAAGTGAAATGTCAGCAACAGTCCAGGGGAAGAGATGAAGTCATCTCTGCCCTTCCACAGACATGGGGGGACGACCAGAACAGAATGTGGCGGGCTGCATTCATCTGTCAGTTGTTTTTTTTGTAATCACTTTTCTTCATTGTAAGAGGGTTCACTTTTGGGGTGAGGGAGTGTATCTCCAGAAATCATTTTGACATAAAAACAAAAGATATAAATTTTTAAAAAGCATGGAATTGCAATTAGTTTGTCACTTGCTAAGAATTAGGTTTTGCAGATTTATTTTGGAATTCATGACCATATTAAGCTTTTAAGCATCAGAATATTATATATTAAGCCTTTGAGGGATGTGCTAATCCCGTGATGACTAATGTTCTGGCTTTTTCCAGCATTTCCTTAAAAATTAGTCACCTTCATGCATCAATGCAGAGAAAAGTTAATTTCAAATCTCTTCTAACGGTGTATTTAACACATGTAACTTTTCAAAGGCCAGTAAAAGTTCTGGGAGATAGGAGAACCATGCTCACTATTAATAGACTCTCAAAACTTGTGTTTCAAATGCCATAGGTTGGCAAAGACACTATATCAAAGAGGATTTCCTTAGTTTAACTTAAGGATGGTAACAACGGCTAAGATTTATTTAATGCTTTAAGGCTTGCAAAATGTTATGGGTAGACAGGCAGATATATACACATATGTATATAATTTCATCAAAAAAAAAATCACACTAATAATCATTACAGCCTTGAGATATACCACCAACCACTATTATCTCCATTTTGCAGAATGATAAACTGAGTCACAAAGGGGTTATGTGGCTTGTATAGTCATATTATTAATAGGTGGCAGAGTTAAGGACTCAAACCCAGATCTGCCTGACTTCAAACACAATATTCAGAATTCAAACATGCACAGGATCATCCATTCATAAAGTCAGAGATTTAGACAGTGAGGTGAGACCTCTCATTCATTTTACAGATGAGGAAGTCAGGACAGTTTAAGTAACATGTCCCAAGTCACAGGTCTTAGATGGCAGAGCTGGAGTTTGAACTGTGGTTCTCTCACAATGCAGAATTGAAACTCTACTTTATTAAGTGAAACTCTACTATCTACTTTAATGCTTTTGCCCCATTATTTAAACTGGGCAACGCTAGATAACTATCTGAATAGATCTTGGCTTCCTTTTGGTTGAGTGAAATGAAAACAAGTTAGAACCACTTTCTCATCACCCTAATAAGTACACAAGGGCAGTTTCACCAAATTAGGATAAGCTTCACTAAACCCCCAGTAGTCTTACTTATGAACCAAAAAGCAGATGACAGTCATTAAGTTCTGCGCATCTCCACGTAAGCAATTCCAAACATTTAAAAAATGCTTTAGTGCTCAAATACAAGATCTCTGTTGAGAACTTTCACTACCAAATGGATTTGCTAACACCGCAAAACTCCACAGAGAATCAAATTATTAAGCCTCACAAACCCAGGCTGCCCAAATTTTCTTGTGCTCAAAGAGACTCAAATTTTCTTGAATTTTATTCAGGTTGCCAACACTGTTAATTTGGGTGACAATTCGCCAAGCACCTTTCCAGATTACTAACCCTAAAGAAGCAACAGCATAATAAAAGGTCAAATAATTCTTAAAAACAAAACAAGACAAAAATTTGTCAGTGTCCTCTTGGGCTAAAAAAGGCTGAAATCATTCAGAAGCTATCCTTGGAATGTAATGGCAGCTGTTACACTTGCACCATCATCTCACATGCCTCCAGTTCTTTCCCAAACTGGAGAAGTCCTCAGGCCGTGAAGGAGTTCAGTTGATAAAATGCAAATGAAAACATGAACCGGACTGCTCTTTTCCTTAAATACAAACTGAGAAGCTTTGACCAAATATGAACTGCTTCCCAAGGAATGTAGAGACTGCTCTCTTAGTCCCACACTAGTTCCAGTAATGCATGCCACCTGAACAGCATTTTTCATGATTACTCACTCCATGCAAGGCAAGGTATATGTCAACATGTATTTCGCTAAGAAATTTGACCAGTCTGTGTTGGGAGACTCACTGGATTGGTAGGAGGCATATACAAATCCTCAGCAATTAGTCAGGGCACAAACTCAAATTGTGGTACTAAGCACCGTCATTCTAAGGACTTGAGATCTCCTCTAGCCCAATCCCTCCTCCTTTACACAGATAAGAAAACTGAGACTCTAGTAGTTCATGAAGTAACTTGGAAAGGCAGTATAGTTCAAGAACAGACCACTTTTTCTAACAGAGAAAAGACTTAATAATATGTTTAAATGGGCAAATCATCTCATTAAATGAGCTCAGCTACTTGTCTGTAAAATAGGACTCTCTGCACCTTATGGGGCTGTTAGTTAGAAAACAACATCATAAACTACAAAGTGCCAAGAGAATCTGAGCTACTGATAATGATTACTGAAGTCACAGAGCTCATGCTAGAGCTGACATTAGAACCCAGACCTCTGGACTCCCAGGAGGGGGTTTTTCACTATCCCACACATACTAGTTCTTCAAGGTCCAATGGAAAACCAAGCCTTCAACTCAAGCCACATATCAGAGTTTACCAAGAAGCAGTGTCCAGAAATGGCCAGAAGAGTATTATTAAGTTTTTTTTTCTTCCGTCGCTACACTATGCTTGCAGTCCAAAGAGACCATAAATAATAAATACTCGGTGGCAATACAGGACAAGTTTGGGGGTAGGTCCCATTGGACATGCCATCTGTCAAGTACTCAGGGTCACAGGATCAAATATTTAGAGCAGGAAGAGACTCAAGAGGCCATCTATTCCAACTCTTTAACTGTGCAGGGCTCGAACTTGGGTCTTCAGATTCCAGTGTCAATGTTCATTTGCTCAATGTCTGACTACGTCTCTCTTAGAGGGGCTGAGAGCAAGTGTCTCAAGCCAAGGCATCAGTATGTTCTTCCCTACTAAGTGGGACAGCACCCCACAAACCGTACAAAAGTAGACAAACAGTAAACTGAACTGTGCGACCTTGGGCAAGTCACATACCTAGACTTGCTTGATACGTCTTTTTCTCTTTTCTCTCAAATTAGGACATTGGCCTAAATGACCCTTCTCTAAAGGGCTTTAGGAAGGAGAGACTCAGAACAAGGGGAAAAAAGGTGACAGAACAAAGAACAATGGACAAAGGCTGGTTTGAAGAACTGAACCCAATTGTTCTCTCACTCAGACCCTTGGGAAATGATATGCCTTTAGGGAGTTTATAGTTTTCATCTGGCTTACTACCCGTTCTCAACATATTACAACACAGCCACTTGACAGGACTGCCAATTCACCCTGTGCCTCCCCTTCTTACAAGTTAATTTTGTCTGGTGACGCAGCTGCCACCCATTAGGACCTGAGCAGTTCAGGGAGGAAAACAGAGGCTGGAAGGAAAGAAATGCCAACATCAGCAATAACCTCACCCCTTCTACCTACCCTCTTTCCATAGCCTCCCTAAAGGACTACTTCATGGGGTGAGGCCTGTGTGTACAGACTGGCTGGGGAAGGGGGAGAGGATGAAAACAGTTTGGTTATTCTAACTCCCAGTTCTTCAAATGCAGACCCAGAGGAATGATTCATGCCAAAACAAATCTTTGCAAATGAAAGCCCATATTGACAATGACTAAAAATAGATATGTAAACCTATTCACCCCAAATTAGCTCAGAGGGCTGCCTTCTCCATCAGTTTTCTTTTATCATTATGGAAACCGTACTGGTGCTGTGGGTGATTTAACCATGATATGCTGTAATGCTGTCCACAAGAGTGCCTTTTATAATTTTTAAAGAAAAGGGAACAACTATAAAATTATGAGACAGTTAAAATAAATCTCTAAATGATATTTTACAGGATACTAACAAAACACTCCAAGCAGTGACATTTTAAAGAAACTAATTTCTCCTAGCATTAGCTGCTCTATCAGCATAGATATTTCCCATGAAGGCAACAGTCCTTTTTTTTGGTTATGAGATCAACTCTTTCATTCAAGATCTATCCCTCTGCAGGAAACTAGACAAAATAATGTAAAGCCTGGTAAACAAAATGCTATTTGGGAGAAAACACAGGCATATACTTTAATGAGCACAATAATAACTATCTTGAAAAGTTGCCCATAGGGGCAAAACATTGTGCAATAAATGCTTTACTCTTGATTCTTTTCTATAAGGAGAGAGATGCTGTTGCAGGGCAGGGTACACCTGCTGCACTGGGTCATTTTAAGAGTATTCCTCCTAGAAAGTGGAGGCTATCTGCTGAGGGTTTCCCTTGGTTAGCAGGAGGTAGGCAATTATCTTTAGAAAGGATCCAATGGAAAAACTCTGCAGCATGGGAGTTGTCTCCAGAGGCTGGTCACCATGGAAAGAGTAGGGAGGAGAAGAGCTCGGGGCCTACCCCTCCCTGATATGCATTAAGAAGCACACAGTCCCAAGATAGCTAATGCAATTTCAAAATCCCAGACTGATGTGGCTTCTAAAGATTATTACTTGGGACACTACCGCTGCTCCACAGATATGTCACTCACTTGAATGAGACTGGGGTTGTTTTGTTAATGGTGCCTTATGGGGCTAACAGTCCCATAAGTTTTCTTATGGCTTGAAACTCAAAACTAATCCAGAAAATGTTATAATCTTGTAAAAGTTTTCACTTTATGTTACAATGACTTCAAAGATACTAATTAGGAAACCACAGGAATAAAAGTACACCAGTCCTACAACATACAACATAGATGTTAAAAATTGCCCACGATACAAGTAACTATAAATGAATCCTACTTTATAATGGCACCAGAAAGAGGGGGAGTTGCTGCTAGGCTGGCCATCTCACCTTCAGTTAACAAACTATGTGTGGTCACTGACTTGTTTATGTAGGATACTACAGTGAACGTGTCCTTTTCACAATCCTTCCTCTTAGGAAGTTTCAGTTCACATTTAAGATAGGCCACATGAAAACTTTTTTGGGAGGGTGACAAAGGGAAGTTTGGAGAGAACTGTTTGAGGGTCTTTCTATCCACTTGATTCTCCCATGGTAAAAGTTAATTTAGCATTAATCTACTCTGAGGCAACATTAGATTTTTTTTCCTAAGGAAAAAAATTAATTACTTCCCTGTTTCCAACACAACCAGAAGCAACTTAAGTTCTATTTGTTTGGCACTTGTTAAGCATCTCCCCAAATAACAGTTTCCCATGATGGTTCTTGGTGAGGTGGGCGGAGATGCAGGCAGAGTGCAAGCACCTCCAGGTCCTATACAAGCTGGAAAGGCTTCCAGTTCCAACTGGTGATGATACTTTCATTAAAGAACCACTCTAAATTCACCAAGGCTCATCCCCAAGTTGGCTATGAGATGAGTTTTTCAGCTACAGCAATTCTCAGAGATCATCTATTAAGTTAGACAGGATGGCTGCACTCTGTATTTGTAGAAGGAATATCCGCATTTATATATTGCAGATCCCTGAAGTACTAAAATCTAAAAAAAGCACAGAGTGTGTCAGGCCACGTGCCTAGGGACTATCATTGCTCAATTCATACACCATTTCTTACATTTATGCCTGAAAATATAACTGGCGTGTTATAAAAAATGTTTTAGAATTTGGCTTAACTCTTAACACATTAGAAAGTAAGAGCTGAATGTAATACTCATTCCTTTTAAAAACAATAGAAAGCATAGAAATAAATGGAGCTTTTCTTAAAATAAGAAGTATCTATCTTAAATCCAAAAACAAGCATTATCTGTAACATGAATAAACCTTTCCAATAAGATGAGGGGTGAAACAAAGATATCCATTATCATCATTATTATGCAATATTGTACTAGAAGTCCTAGCTATAGCAAAAAGAAAAAGAAATTAAAAGAATAAACACAGTAAGGAAACAAAGCTATCACTCTCTGCAGATGCTGTGATGAACCCTAGTCAACCAAAAAAACAATTCAACAAAGTTGCAGGATATAAAAAAATAAGCCAATATAAAATATCAGCATATATATATATATATATCAGCTATAAAATACCTGAGAATCTACTTGCCAAGACACACAGAAACTCAATGAACACGATTATAAAATGTTCTTCACACAAACAAAGGAAAATCTAAATTATTAGAGGAATACCTATTGCTCACAGGTACACAGGGTCAATACAATAAAAATAATACTTAAATAAGTTACTTTATTCAGTACCATACCAGTCAAATTACCAAGGAATTACTTTATAGAACTAGAAAAAAACAACAATAAAATTCATCTGGAGGAACATCAAGAATATCAAAGGAATCAATTTTTTAAAGCTGTGAAGGAAGACTAAGCAGTACCAGATCTCAAACCACACAACAAAACGGTAATCACTAAAATAATCTGATACTAGGGAAGAAACAGTAGTCCATCAAAGGAACAGATTAGGTTCACATTATAGAGAAATAAATGACTGCAGTTAACCCAGTGTTTGATAAACCCTGACATCCCATCTATTGGACAAAAACTGCTGGGAAAACTCGAGAATATGGCAGAAACTAGGCACAGAACAACTGCACCCCACATACCAAGAAAAGCTCAAAATAATCCAGACAAAAAGGGTATCAAAAGCAAATTAGGGGAGCATAGAAAAAATTACCTGTCAGATCTAAGGATAGGAAAAGAGTTCATGACCAAGTAAGAGATAGAGATTTACAAGAGGTAAAATGAATAATTTTGATAAATTAAAATTTAAACGTTTTCTCAAAAATAAAACTAATGGAACAAAAATTTTAAAAAAAGTAGGAAATGGGGAGGGAGATGATTTTTGTAACAAGTTTCTGATAAAGGTCTCATTTCTGTAACATATAGGGGGACTGAGAAAAATTCATAAGAATAAGAGATATTCCCCAATTGATAAATGGCCAAGGGACATAAATAGCTTTCTGAGGAATAAATCAAAGCTAATGATAATCATATGAAAAAATGCTCTGAATCACTAATAATTAGAGATATGCAAATTAAAATAACTGAGCTACTACCTTATACCTTATACTTATCAGATTGGCTAAGATGGTAGAAAAGGAAAATAAAAAATGCTAGAGGGAATGTGGGGAAAATAGGTACATTAATGCACTCTGGTTGGAGCTATGGACTAGTTCAGACATTCTGGAGAACAATTTGGAACTATGTCCCACTACTAGGCCTATATCCCAAAGAGATCAAACGAAAAGGAAGCAAATGTACAAAAGTATTTATAGCACTTGTTTTTGTAGTAGCAAAGAACTGGAAACAAAGGAGATGCCCATCAACTGGAAAATGACTGAATAATGTTATAAAAATGTGATGGAATACTATCGTGCTGTAAGAAATTATGTTTGGTTTTTTTTCCAGAAAAACTGGGAAGACCTGTATGAGCAGATTCAAAGTGAGCAGAACCAAGAGAACAGTAACTAGACACTAGACAGATTAACAACTGTGAAAGATTTAGTAGTGATTAATACAATGATCCACTACAATTCAAAAGGACTCACAAATGAAAATGCCATCCACATCCAGAAAGAGAACTGATGGTCTTGGAATATAAATTGCAGCAATTTTTTTTTTACACTTTTTTGTTCTTGTTTTTCCAGAACATGACTAATGCAGAAATGCTTTAATGACTTCACATATATAATGGGTATTGTAATTCTTACCTTCTTAATGGGTGGGGTTGGGGGTAGAATGAAAGAATTTGGAACTGAAAATAAAAATAAAATTGAACTGTTTAAAAAAGAGTTGTAGGGGCAGCTAGGTAGCTCAGTGGATAAAACACTGGCCTGGCAACCAGGAGGAGCTGAGTTTAAATCCAGCCTCAGATACTTACTAGCTGTGTGATCCTGGGCAAGTCACTTAATCTCAATTGCCTCTCTCCTCCCCCCCCCTGCCCCAAAAAAAAGACCTAACCTGAGTTTAAATCCTTAATATGTCACCATACTTGCTGTATGACCCCGGGGCAAGTCACTTAACCATTGCCTGGCTCAGTTTCCTCAACTGTCAAACAGAGATCCTAATGTCACCTATCTCACAAAGTTGTTGCAAAGATCAAATGAGATGTCCTTAAAGCAGCCTGATCTATAGGTGTTTAATAAATAAATGTTTATTCACTTCTCCCTCCCACCACTACCCACTAGCTGTGAGACAGCTAGTCAGTCAGTTACCTTCTCAATACGAAATTTCTTCACGTATCAGTGAGTATGGGGTAAAGCATGAAGAAACTCCTTCTCCCAATGCAGGTCTACATTTCACTAACACTTAAAGAGTCTCAGAAACTTGTCCAAAGTCACATAACTAGGTATGCATCAATTCAGGTCTTCCTGACTGCAAAGCTAGGGTTCTATCCACCATACCACACACTTCCTCTCTAAAATGAAGATACTAACATGAAGTGTTATATAAGTAATAAAAATGAAGGTACCACTTTACCTCACAGGGTTTATGTTAAAGATACATAAAATGCTAATTCATTTTATTTTTTTTAAACTGGAAGGGGCCAGAAGTTATAATCCCTAAAGCTATTGGTAACTTGTAAGAAATAATCAAAGCACTAGGCAGAGCAAAAATGAGTGTGGATGGGCTGACTGATGGTCAAGGAACATCAATCCTGACTTTGTATATACCCTGAGACATTGCCCTTTCCTGTCAGGAAGACCTTGGGTTCTCTAGACCAGATGTGTCAAACACAACGCAATGCTGCCTGCAATGCTCCCAAGTGTTTCCAAACCTGATTAAAATGTTATTTGGAAATATTTAACAAATAAAAATACAATAGACCAGCATGCAGTGAGCATAATCCTTGTATATGGTTGAGTGATACCCCTCCTTCTATTTGAGTCTGACACCAAACTGCCAAAGAAAAAACCTCTTTCCTTCCACTCTTCAAGTACATACAACATTTCATACTTTTCGAAAACACTTTCACGCATTATCTCAACCAGCTTCCACAATAATCCTAGTGAAGGGGTGCCATGTATCTGTGTTTAAAGAAACAGACCCCGAGGACTACTTGATCTAAGTCATTACAGTACTTGCGGTGGGACTAAAGGAAACATGTCGCCTGGCCCAAGTCTTGGGCTTTTCCCATGACTCTCATCATTTTAATATCTTAAGCAGAGCAACCTCTGAACTCTCTCACACCATCATCATAGCTAACACTAACATTTAAATAGTTTTAAGATTTGCAAAGCACTTTACAAGTATCTCATCTTATCCTCAAACCTACCCTATCCTCACATACACCCTATTATCATAGAGATTAATCAACTTGCCCAGGGTCACATGATTAGCGTCTGAGACAGGATTTGAACTCGTCTTCCTGACTCCAAGCCCAGCATGCTATCTACCCCCTGTGACTCCTAGCTACATTACCCCCTTTGGTTTAGGGATGAGCTTTGCTATGCTAAAGTCAAAGGATCATTCCCTACTTTATAAAGGGCAAAATGATTACGCCACCTTCCACTGAAAGGAATGGCATCTGCTCTCAGACATATAGGAGAATGTGAATTAAAGCACATGTGAAAAGGGAAAACAGTGTCTGCACAGTCAGCCAAACTTGCCACCCTACCCTGTCCTTCAGAACACACTTCATGCTCTCCTATCGCCATGCTTTACCCCAGGCCATTCTCTCTAGCCACAATGGCCCTCCATCAAAACCATTCTCTAAGCTCGGCATAAATCAGCTCTTGCCTTTTCTTCCTCAAACCTTCCCTAATAACTGCCAGGGCAGGACATTTCTGCAACCTCAGAAGTCTACATAGCTCATATAGGGCTTCACATATATGGCTATTTTCATAATTATTTTTGCAGATAACATGTCCCCAGTTTGAATGCAATCTTCCAGAGGGTGGAGACTTTTAAAGTTCGTGTAACACCTGGAAGGCTTAGGCCCCAGGGTCTTGCACAAAAGAATCATTCAAAAATGGAAAAATTTGGCTAAGTGCCAGACACAGGAGGGAAGATCATGCAGCCTTGCTGAAATAACCACCACAAAGATTTCCTCTGAAAAAGAACCTGCTAAATTCCAAAATTGAGTGCCCCTGATAGCATGGTTCTAGGCTGCTGAAAATGTGAAAACATTTTTGATGGCTTTATTGCAATTTCCTAATGATAGATATCATGTGACCGGCTGGCAAGGGGGAAGAGTGCATAGGAGAGCAGCAAGAGGAAGTATCATGTAATGGAAAGAGTGTGTAATTTGGCAGCTGGAAGTCTGGGTTCAAATTCTGTCCCAAAACATCGCTGCATGACTACAGAGCTGCTCAAAAACCTCTTTCCTCATCTGTAAAATGGGGGTGATCCTTACACTACCTATGAAAGGAAACTTGAATTACCTGGATCACATGATTATACTGAGGAAAATGTTATATAACTCTAATGGCAGAACATAAATTTGAATTAATCATCTGAATGAAGGGTGGAAAAAGGCAGGTAGAATTTTTTTCAAACATCTTGAGACTCAGAAAAGACTGTCTCTTTGGGTGTGACACATTTTCTCTCAAAAGTTAAATCTTGGGAGCTTAGGGGAAGATTATAGTGGACGTGAAGTTCAAGGAACACATTTTAAATGTCTACCTACAAAGCGAATGGCTTGAAATGCATGTAGAGGGTTGCCCAGAAAAGATGTGAAATAGATATTAGAAATACCAAAATTTATCAAGAGAACAGTGGAATGAAAAAATGTCCTAATCATTCTCCTAAAGCCAAGAGACTCTTCCGGCTAATAAGTGTTAATCAGAAACCTCCTTTTATTGACAATTTGTTTTCTTGTCATTTGCTTCTTTCTTTTCCCTATGATTTAAGTGAGACTTCTATTTTTACTCCCATTTACAGCAGATGGGTCTTTTTCCCCTTGCTGACTTGTCTTAAAATTTCAGGTGTAAGGGGGAAAAGCCTTCAGCAAACAGTACAAAAGAGTTCTATCACACTGGGCAGGTCACAATGCCTCTTTTTAACTGCAGGTGTTAAAACCATAAAATGAGAGGGCTGAATTAGAAAATCTCTGGTCAGTTTTAAGTGACTAACTCTTCTACCTTATGGTCTTAATCACTCCAGACAATTGCTGTAAGAAAAGTTATTATGGTCTTTGGGCACTAATTAAAAGCAAACATGTTCATTAAAGACACAAACCAAACAGACTACAGTCCATCCATAGTTAATTGCTGTTGCAATGGGAGTTCTCACTGACTCCATGGCATCAGATTCATAAGCAGCCACTCAGGTTACTTTTCCTCTAGGGCCAAGAGAAAGTATGACTAAGCAAGGTTCCTCATTTATCAAAAGCTTATTGCAGAGTGCCAGAGGAGCAGCTGTCTCTTCTCCAACCTAGAATCCAGCACAGAAAAGATGCAACATCTTTGAACCATTTGCTTGTCATCATTCAGAGTCCTTTTCCTTTTGGCTAAATAAGGAACCTGACAACCACGGTAACACCTAGCATCTTCTCCAGCAATAAAATCCAAATAGTATAAGGATCTAATTAGCAAACACTAACTTAGACACTATGATTCTTTAGAAGTGATTTGGTTCCAGGCCAAGGAAGGCAGACTCATGAAGGTCTAGCTGATCTCAAGTCTCGGGGCAAAGGAATTGCTTATAACAAATAAGTGTGTTCAAATCTGTCAGGTCACTGCTAGAATTAAACTTTCTGTGGAACTGACTTATCAGTTTTGGTCAAAAGTAATGCAGGAAAGCAGCAATAAAGAAAATACTAAATAATTTACTGGATTATATTACGATATAATTCTTCCTCTCCAACTTACCTCCCTAATGATGTTTCTTTTAATTAGACTACAAGCATTTCACAATACAACACATCTTCTTCCCAAAACCCACCTCTTCTAAACTTTCTAATTTTCACAGTATACCAACATCCTGCCAGTCTTCTAACTTCAAAAGCCTCGCTCATTCTCCTGGGCTCTACAACTCTTAACTCGCTCCATGTGTTCAATCAATTGCCAGATCTTGTTTCTATCTCCACCTTATCTCCCCTTTTCCTCACTGAAGCTTCTATAGTTCACCCCCATATCTTAGCTATTCTACAGTATTACAAGAGCTTCCTACTTGTTCTCCCTGTGCCTATCTTCACACAGTGCCAATGATTTTCCTTAAGGACAGGATTAATTATGACACTTTCATATTCAGGGAACTTTTTGGCTCCATGGTCTCTAAAATAAAATTTAAAACCTTTACAATATGGACTCAACCTACCTTTTCCAATCTCATTATGAAAACTCCCATCTTGCATGTGCAAGTCCACTAAACCTGGACTTGTGTTCCTCAAACATGATAGTCCATGTCTCAATTCCATGCCTGTGCACTGGCCACCCTGTTACCTCTCTCCCCCTACCTACCTAGATAGAAAGTACAACCCTACTCCTTACCTCTGCCTCATGAACAGGAAATCTTTCCCTATCCTTCCTACCCACAAGTGCTACTGCTCCTCCATCCCAAAACTTCTCTGTACCTTACACACCAACATGTTTTCTCCCAATGTAATGGAAGCTCCTTAGGACAGGGGACTTGTCTTTATATCCCCAGTACATAGCATAATGATTGACACTGGTGGTGTTTATGTTTCTTGACTGATATAATCAGCACTGGACTCTGGGATCTGAGTGCAGTTTTTCTACTGATTAAACTGAATCACTTTTTAAGCCACTAACTTCATTCCACTGAGCATCAATTACCCACACCTGTGAACAGACAGTATCAGACCTCTAAAGGTGCCTTCTTCCATCTCTAAAATTCTACAATCTGACAATGTGCTGTCTGTAATGCTACTGGCTGCGTGGTGCCAATCAAGTCACTTAATCGCAGCATACCAGGCAACTCTCTAAAAGTTACCTCTCAGCGTTGGTAGTTTCACCTTACACCGATGAAATCAAACATAAGGAATTATTTTTTCAAAATCAAGAGGGTCATGGCCCAGCAACAAGCTATATGACACAGTCAACTTGAAATCTAAAACCTCCTATGAATACTTCATGCGTGAATAAGTGGAAATTGATGCTATGAATTCACAAATCACGTTGTTGTAAGAGACTAATCATTTACCTCAATTTTAATCTCCTATGGGAAAAAAAATCCCCCTCCTCAATCATCTTCAACATGTTATGTACAAATAGCAATTCATTTCTTACTGTGTCAGGGGACTTTGCAATGCTGAATAAGATTTTTTAGCTACACTATAGAAATATGTCTTTCTTGCCCTCTCTTGTATGGATTTAACATTTGAAAGAAATTGTCACTATTCCCAGAAATTGAAGATCCAATTTTTTTTTAAAATGAATTTCTGAAGGACACTGCTTATCCTAACAATATTTCATTATCACTATGGTTCAAGCCTAAGGAGATAATAGAGAAGAACAGGGACAGAGAAAGAGAAATAAGGCTGTTTTAACTTTCTCACTAAAAAATTTGTCTCCCAAAAGATCTTATAAGAAGCACAAGGCAAGTCAGTAAATATGATGCATACTTCCACTTAATTCTCCCATTTAATAGTAGTAGAGTCTGTAGATAAACCCAGAACTTAAAAGTTGTGGTAAGTTCAGTAAACTCAAACAGCCTTTTGAACTGCATAACCTTTGAACTATAATCTACTAATAAGCAAATGCTTGCTCGAAAAAGTGAAACTTCTAAAAACATACCCTTAAACAAACATGCTAATGACTCCCACCTACCTTTCCACTCTTATCTAATATTACTCCCCTTCACACTCTCCATTCCAGACAAAACGGCCTTGTTGTTCCCTAAAATATGGCAGATACACCTTCTACACTAAGGGGCCTGTCTTGACTATGCCTCCCCTTCCCAATCTTTAATTCTCTCTCAAAATTTTTTCTTATATTACACTTATCTGGGGTCCTAGGGCAGAGTGCTTAATAAATGTTTTGTGGAAGTTGTTAACTAATGTGCCCTTTCAAAGGGGTGACCCTGGGAGGATATATGTTTACTACAACAATATAGCCACTGCTCAAAACACATTCAGACCTCTGGAATCAGCTTCACAGACCATCTATCATCTTCCAAAAAAAAACCTCAGTGCTTCAGGCACATTCTAGTTTTTGACTAGCAAGTCTTTAACAATCATCAACAACCTACCTTATTCACCAAGTTGGGCTCCAAGTACATTCTGCTGTCCCTCTTCCCCCAAAAAGCCCTCAACGAAAAATGAAGTGACACTACTGAAGACAGTAATAGGAATGATCTAGAGGATCTAAAAGCACTTGCACAGGAGAATTTCCAAAACCATTCTGGATATTGTTGGGTAAGCAATAATTTTGAATTCTATAACTCCTTCAAAGGAAATATTTAGGTACACACATAATGCTGTTTAATTTTTTCTTAAGTCATTACTTTATAATCATGTTACATTTTTCTGTTAACAAAGAGTAATCTAATATCTACACATAAGCAGTATTTTTCCTCTTCCTTGATCTTTTCCCGCTTCTCTATGAGAAAAAATTGTTTACCAGATAAAATGTTGCGCAAAGCACAAGAAAGACAAAAAACAGGTCTGTGCTTCTCCCTTCTTATTAAATGCCTACTAAGTACCATGCAGGAGATTTTTTTTTTAAAAAAAAGAGAGAGAGAGAAGATATAGGACCTGAAATTACATGAGAAAGGGTCACTAAGGAGGAAAGCAACAATGCAGCAAGACGTAAAGTTATAAAGTGACGAAATACTCAGAGGCGTGCATCACCTTCTTGGGTCAGCTTCCATCAGATTGTTTTTTGAAATTTCTCCTAAGGATATATACTATCTTCTTGGAGAAAAGATAACAAAACTAAGCCACCAAAAAGCTCAACCCAATGATCCATTTGACCCAATCTCTAAAACAAGGTCAAGAAAATTAAAGACAACAGGAATGTACTTTAAGCAATTTGTTTCCATTTTAAAAGAAATTTAGGATGTTCCATTCATCTTCTTTTGAAGATGGATAAAAGAAAAAAATTTTAAATGTCCCTAATCTACACCTTCCCTAATTATGTCAAGGGTACTGCCATTTTTCCAGTCACCCAGGTTTGCCACATTGGAGTAATCTTCAACTTCTCCCACTCCTCTACCCTAAATATGTCATTAATTCAGTAGCTTTCTTGTCAGTTCTCTACTCAAATCATCTCCCTTTTCTGTACCCTTCTCTCTAATCCCCATATGGACCACCCACATTCAAGATCTCTTTACCTCTTGCCTGGACTCTTGTAAAAAGGGCCTAAGCAGTCTTCAAGCTTCAATTAAGTCTGTCCTCTCTCCAATACTCCCATACTCTTACTTGCGATTACTTTTCGGATTAAATAAAATTCATTTGAAATTTAAGGAACTTGACGACATGGTTCCAATCTACCTTTCCAGTCTTTACTCCTCTCTTCATGTACTTGAATCCAAACTGACATGAATGAAGTTCTCCACAAACATCATCACACATCTCCCATCTGTGTCCCTAAACAGACAATTTGCTTTTCTGGCCTCTTAATTTCTGCCTCTTAGAATCCCTACCTTCCTCCAAGATTCAAGATTTTGTCCTCCTCCTACATATTTTCCTGATCATCACCGGTTGCTGCTTATTTGAAAAATAAAATTATCTTGGATTTACTTTGTAAATATTCTATACATACATAAAGAACACATTCCAGTGCCTACTACATAGTAGTTGTTTCTTAGCAGTAGTTTCATAAACCTAACTGATCTATACACGTATAGAATCCTTGACTTTTGGCAACTCCAACTTACAGCATTGAATTGTCCCATATTATCAACTCAGGCAGTTATAATAAATAAGCAGCACTGTCAGCCTGTCTCCAGATACTTTGATGAACTTGTAACCTCATCAATATTATTGTGTTCCCAACCATGCCATCTCATCTTATGCAACTCTTATTCATGTTCCAACTTCTGACCAACTCTCCACGGGGTGTTTTCAAGACACTTGAGTTTTAAAATATAAAAAAAGGATCATTTAACCCCCACTTGACATTGGAAGGAATAAAGTATTTATTAAGTACTTACTATCTACAAAGCGCTAAGCTAAGCATTTAGGATAGAAAAAGAAAACAGTCCCTGCTCTCAAGGAGCTTATGCTAATGAAAGAAATAACACATGAGGAAGATAGCTACAAATCAGATGGAAAGATTTCATGGTTCTCAAGGTGCCAGCAACAAAACAGATGGTAATGTCCCTTCTTTAAGGTCATTTCCACTGATAAAAATGATACTAGTTATGACACTGAAACATCTGACAGTGCCAAGGGCTTTGGTGACTTTCTTTAGGGGGAACTTTCAAAATTGTGGTTACAGCACATTTAGGAAGTTTCCAGGATGGATCTCCTCAGGGGTTGAATTGAGGGTGACAGATGGCCTTAAAGCTCTTGAGTTCAGAGTCCTGGAGATGTCTCCAACAGTTATTACGTGAGAAGGTGATCAGGGCGGTTATGGTAGTGATTCAACTTGCCAGGACCAGCCGATGGCCTTTTCTACACACCTTCTCCTTTAACAATAGCTTCTGAAGCTGCTTTTGAATATTTCTGTTGGTATTATACTGCAGCATACTTCCTCCTATGACATACTTCTTCATTTTTCAGTGACACTGTTATTCCTATTTCACTACCATGTAACATCACTATGGAAAAACAGGTGTTTTTAAGAGCCATGTTTCACACAGAAGTCAACAGTCTCTAAACACAACACACAATTTCCCAAAGCTCACATTCCTATTGAGTTCTAAAATGAGTTTACCATTCATTTACAATGTCTAAGAAACATATTATGACTATAGGAGCAGCTCTATGGGCTCTTCATTTCAATGCTTATCAGTCTAGAAAATAGGCATTTTTCATCAGGCTTATCTACCTCTTTGGTAGTTAAGAAAAACTCCTAAGAGTAAATATGGATTCGGGGGGCGGGGAGGCGCGGCATAGGAATGGGGAGCAAGAGGTTGTACAATTAACATAATGTCATCCATAAACAGAATCAACTAAAGGATTTCATCAATCATTTGTCACAATCCTTTGGACTCTGCACTGGATATTCTCCATGACAGTGATTTGTAAATGTCTTATGCCTGGCTTGACAGAAGAACCAGAGGGTTGCCAAACAAAACCCTATGTTGATGCATCTTTCAAAGCATTTATTTTTGGAATCATTGGAGAGGTCTTGTTGGAAAAGTTTTAAGTTTCATTTCTCTCATGTTTTATTCTCTGCTCAAAAGACCTTATATTCTCTGCATCTTTCATTCAATTGACTATAAAGATGAGGTCAACCATAGAATATTGTTTTGCAAAAGCTGTATGTTTCCCTACCTTCATCAAACATGTCATAAAATATGAGAAAGTAGACACATACAGATTTTCCTGACTGCTCTTATTTTTGGCATAACACTATTGAGCTTCCTTCAGAGCTGGCCTGTTTTGGGTATAATCCTCTTACTATTTTTGTATTCTTTAGTGCCAGTTTTAATTTATATGGCACACTGCAAATGGCAACATCCTTGTATCATGATACATTTTAAAGTCATCTTTTATCTCTCCCAACCTATACAATTTCTCCAGTTGCCTGACTCTAATTCAAACACTAGTTACATGCCAGATTTTCCAAATGTATTATAAATTTTGCTGAACTGATTTCTTCTTCCTCTTTTAGTTTAAAATAAATTCCTTTTTATAAGGGCTAACTGTATAGACTTGCAAGAGAGGGATACAGGGAGAAATCTAGCTAACATCAAAACAATACCAATTAAAATCTTTTTTTAAAAAAAAGCTCTAATTCAGATTTTTAAAAATGGGTACTGACAGAATGTTATATTATTAAATCACAGGTGAATTTTAGAAACACAGGTATCAATTTCCTTTTTCCTAAGTAACAATGGGAAAGAAAATCCTAACTTCGGAGAGGCAGCCTATAAGATTTGTAAGTTTTACAACCTACTGAGACAAGCAATATAAATATCTCTACCACCACCACCACCACCACCACCACCACCACCACCACCACCACCACCACTAACACCACCACCACTACCCCTACTGAAATGATATTACCATGAGTTACACAGCAAATAAGTGCCAAGACCAGGAATGAAATCGAACGTGCTCCCAGTTAACAACGCACGCGATTTTCACTCTCTCATTCCCTAGTTTTGCCCTCCTTAGTGAAGCACGAAACAATGGATTTGAGATCTAGTTCAAATCCTGCCCCAAACCCTTACTAGCTAATGTATGCGATAATGAGCAAGTCACTTAACTTTTCAGCTCCAGTTTCTTCACCTGTCAAATTGGGATAATGGTATTTACCTCACAGGGGCATGTAATTCACTTTGCAGAGCTTAAAAGAATATGTAAGTGCTATTATTATGACTTGCATTAATTTCAGAGGATTGTTGTGGCAAAATTCTTATCAACTTTAAAGTGCTACATAAATGTTACTCCTGTTCTCTAACAAAGTATTTCCCTTACCCTCTGTTCAATAGAAATAGATTTACCTGCAGCTGGTAGAACACTGTAGGGTACTGCAATGTCACTGAAGAATTGAACTTTGCAAAGAGTTGGAGAGCATTATAAAATGCAATATGGATAATCTCAATTACATTAAACTGAAAAGTTTCTCAACAAAGCCAATGTAACCAAGATTAAGAGTGAAGTGGGAAACTGGGAATTTTTACAACCAGTGTCTCTGATAAAGGCCTCATTTCTAAAATATACAGAGAATTAAGTAAAATCCACAAGAATACAAATCATTCCCCAATTGATAAATGGTCAAACGATATGAATAGGCAATTTTCAGAGGCAGAAATTAAGGATATCTATAAGCATATGAAAAAATGCTCTAAATCACTATTGATTCAAGAAATGCAAATCAAAACAACTTTGAGGTACCACATCTCTCCAGCCAGATTGGCTAAGATAACAAAACAGGAAAATGACAAATGCTGGAGAGGATGTGGGAAAATTGGAACACTAATGCATTGTTGGTGGAGCTGTGAACTGATACAACCATTCTGGAGAGCAATCTGGAACTATGTCCAAAGGGCTATAATTGCATACCCTTCGACCGAGTAATATCACTTCTGGGGTTGTATCCCCAAAGTGTATCCCAAAGTGGGAAGAAGACCCATATGTACAAAAGCATTTATTGCAGCTCTCTCTGTGGTGGCAAAAAAACGGGAAATTAAGGGGATGCCCATCAATTGGGGAATGGCTAAATAAGTTGTGGTATATGAATATAATGGAATACTACTGTGCTATAAGAAATGGGGAGGAGACAGTCTTCATATTCACCTGGAGTGGCTTATACAAACTGATGGTAAGTGAGAAGAGCAGAA
>CM053585.1:486075476-486102258 GCA_028646515.1 Pseudochirops corinnae | reverse complement strand
TATCTCTTTCTTCTAATTAGAGGATAGACAAGTTTTGTGAAACAAGTATGTATGTCTGCTATTCAATTGTGAGGTTTAAGTCAGAAACCTCTTTTGTTTAAGGTCTACAGTTATGTTAATAGAAATATTAAGGACAGTTAAATAGTCTGAGTAATGGATTATACTAGTCCATGCTCACTCTACTTCTGGTCATTTTTCTCCTACCTGCTTTTGGCTCTTGTTTGTTTAATCTCTCGGCTAGATTTGTGTCTTCTAGGCTGAGTGCATTCCATGATGGCTCAGGGTGATTACCAGCCACTGCCCAAAGTAACCCCACAACACACCTTTGGAGCTGGCATCTGCCAAGTTCCAGACATTGGCCACAGCCCCCCGCCCCCTCGACTGAGGAAGGGACAGCTCTATGTCAATTCTCAGCATGAAGCAGCCTGAGAAGCTGAGACCTTTGTCCCTGATCCCCAAATGAATTTGTGTCTTGTCTGTCAAGAGGGAATGAGGCGGTGCTGAAGGGCCTTTGTAATATTTTTGCGGTGACTTTGTCTGTAAAATTTCACTTATTTTCGGGTGCCTATGTACGTAATATCAGTTTGTCAGCCGGTGCAAATAAGTTGTAAAAGTTATATTTCTCCCCAGCCATAAAGGATTAACTCTGTCTCTCCCCTGCCCCCAGCCTAAAACCATTTTCCCTGAAATCATTGATTCTATAGTTAATCCTTTTAAAAGCATTCTTTAGGTAGAGAAATGTTTACTTCCTTTGTTTTAGTGGCCAGCCTCAAACTATCAGTAATATAACTAACTCCTCAAAAATAGCAGATCCGTTAGTTTGTGAAGTTTAGCCATTAACCTCTTTGCTTTGTGTAAGACTCATTCTGAAACCCCTCCCAAACTCTACCCCCACTCACCTGGCTAGCATAAAATTAGCCCTTCTGCTCTTGTCAGACAGCCCTCCAGCCCTGGACATTTTTCAAGGGTTGGACTGCCCGCTTCTTGCGAGATTCTAATAAAGAAACCTTTACCTACTTTCACCTTGAGACATCTCCGAGTAATTGTTTTAGGGATCCCTGTATCCCACACACTGCTAAGACTTGCCATTTCAGTTTTTAATTTTAAGATCTTTGGCAATTTTAAAAAAACAAAATGAGAAAGATTTATTCAAAATTTATTTGCAATGGTGATTTCCCTAGAGAAAAAAAATGGACACTTGAACATCTTTCTAAATGCCATGTGATTAATTTTTTTTTTATCCAAACTAAGGCAGTCTGAAATAGAAGAGCTGGTCTCAAAATCAGAAAGACATGAGGTTAAGACCCACCTTTGACCCATAGTGGCTGTAACCCTGAAAAAACCATTTAACCTCTCAGTGTCCAAGGAAACTAAGACTACAGATTGCAGACCTTCTGCTGATCTGCATTGTTGCAGGTAGATTTCTACACTAACAGAATTACAGGTCTGTCAAAAAAATCGTTTTATACTTTGATTTCATGATGGAAACATTTATCTTAAAGGCACTTTTGGGAAAGTGAACTTATTACCAAGTCACAAAACATTTAATTATTTCTATCCAACAAACATTTCCTAAGCACCTATTTGTAAAACACTTAGGAAGATACCAAGTAAAAACACAACCCTCTCGGCCCAAGGTGTTAGTCTAAGAGAATGAAACACCCAATAATTAGCCCATCATAATACGTGATAAGTGAACACAGATATAACAAAGTCTTACATGAAATCCAAGAAAGCAGTGTCATTATCCATGAGAAATCAAGAAAGACATTTCTGAAACAGGTAGTATTTGAATACTACCTTTGAATGCTAATCAACAATTTCCCATCCCATCTCCCTCATCCTTACCTCCACCCATAAACTCCCTCCCACTTTTTTTAAGATGCAGCTGTTTGGTACCAAATTCTCAGTTTTAAGTCTTTCCAAATCCTCCCAACTATTACAGCCTGTCATATATTTTCTCTGGATATACTAACATTACAGACATGCTCTCCCCCCAAGTATGAAACTCCTTGAGGGCAAAGATTTGTTCTATTTTATCTGGGTGTTGAATAAGCACTTTAAGTGCCTACCCTACTACATGCCAGGCACTGAGCTAGGCTCTGAAGATACAAATACATAAATTTAGATCAGGAAGAAACCTCAGAGGTCATCTTGCCCAACCTCTTGTCCAAACCCCTCCCTCCCCCAAACCTCGGTTTAAAGTTCAGGAAATTAAGGGTCAGGGAGCAGAAGTGACTTGCCCAAGGTAACATAAGCAGTAAATGCAAGGTTTGTGATCTGAAATTGTCTTCTGACTCCAGATCCAGCAATTTCTACTTCATGATAAAATAACTCACAAACCACATGAAGAATATTCAGAGATTAAAGTGAAAGACTGTTGTATGCATCCCAAAACTGTGTGCAACAGAGATCCTTACCCAAATAATACACAGAGGGTTCTCAAGGTAGGAAGCAGAAAAGAATGATTTATTATGATCTCAAGAAAGGGCAACCCCCCCTCTTCTGACAAATAGTCAGGGAGAAGCAATTTACAAAAGGAAATGGCAGTTATAAAGTCCTTATGCAGAATTCTCCCTCAACCTCCCTGCTGACCCTTTTCTTCCATTGGCTGGAAGTCAGGTGCACAATCTAAGCCGGCAATCTACCTCAAGTACCGGAACAAGGAAACAGTAGACCAGTAGACTGTACATTTGAGAAAGCACTTCTGTCCTTATTTGGCATATCTTAATGCTGAGGTGTCAATGAGGAAAGGGGTAACTCCCTACCGCTCTGAGTTTTGAGTTCTTGTAAATCATGGGATTTCCAGTGAAGGGGACCTTGGAGAAGGGGGTGAGCCTATTTCCCACAAAAAGCCTTACTAGATTTTAGAGTATAGTCTGAGAAGTTTTCACCTCTCACTCACTGTCAAAAGAGGTTTCAATCACTCCCAAGAAAAGTCTCTCTCTGTGAAGCTCCTCAAAAAAATCCTTTGAAATTTTTTTAAATAAGTTTTTTTCAGGACTATGCTGTCCCCAAATCACTAAACTCTGAACATCCTTTGACCTATAAATATCACTAGGAGGCCTGTACCACAAAAGAGATAAAGAGGAAAAGGACTCACATGTATAAAAATAGTTGTAAAAACTTTTTGTTGCTGTGAAGAACTGAAAACTAAAGAGTGTTCCCATCTATTGGGTAATGGCTAGACAAATTATGATATATGAATACAAGGAATATGACTATAAAGTAATAACAAATGGACTGTTTTAGAGAAACCTGGAAAAACCTGGACAAACTGATGCAGAACCAGAAGAATTTATAAAACAGCAACTTGATGAAGTATATTTATTACAAGTCCTTTTATTTTTCTTCAATGAAGATGGGTGGAATGATGGTGTGAGAAGTGTGCTCACAAAAGAATAAGACATTAATTAACAAACTCAGGAAGGCATTGAATTTCATTCTTACAAGAGCAGGCAACCTAAACATGGGCACATTTCTTTAAGGCAAATACAGAAATTTTTATACCTTGACCCAATTCACATTTCACTCCCTAGCTCCCATTGGCTGGGAGTAGCAGGGTTCTCAGTCTATCCACCCATGTGGGTCTCAGCCTCTGATTACATTTCACTTTTCAGCCCCCTCCCCCAATTCTCATTTCCTTTAAGTCATATAAGTCCATATAAGACAAGTCATAAATTCTTTCAAGAATTTCCTCAATTAATGTACCCAGGTTGTTGAAGTTTCCTTCATCATTACCACAAGAAGAGTCTCAATATATGATAACTTATTTTAATCTTTTTGGTGTCTACCTGAAAGTTTGGTTTAAGAGGCAAACAGGCTAGGTGATATCTTAATTGAATAGGTGGTAAATACAGTAATATAAGAGAACTGACAAAATATCAACTGAAATTATGACCCAGGATATCTGTTTTCTTTACCATTAACATGCCATAACAGTATGTGTTCATAAAATATTAAGAAAAAGCCCCATTATTCAAGATAGTGTCTCAGGTTAAGGGTCTCATGTTTAATGACCATAAACAGAAAAACTCTTAAGTCAGCCCCATCCGGCCTTGTTCACATAGGAAGAGGTACCCTCTCTGAGTTTACTCAGAGAACAAAGAAGCTGTTAGGTCCAAGATCTTCTTCTGGTTGATTAGTTCAGGCTCTGGCCCCTATTGGGGATCAAAATGTTATTAAATGGTTATCACCAGTATTATATTACATATTTTCTGTGGAAACATAAGGGGGGGCGATGGGGGTGACCGAGGGTAAGAGAAATTAGATAGCAAAAAACAAAAACAAAACCTAAGGAAGCAGGTCAATGAGGCATTGTTTCTAAAAGCACAGAAGAAAAAAAGGCTTGAAAGAGCAAAGATAATCAGGGTAGTAAGAAAGCTACAGATTAAATTTACTATATACCTAAACAAAAAAGCAAGCTGTACATATAACAGATCTGCAGTTTCATGACACTTTTCTTTTTCTGTTCTAATGTGTATAAAGAAAATGACTTTTATTTTGGGTGTTTAAGTTCCTCCACTCCCGACTGGACTTTTTTCTCCACCATGCCCCCTGGAAGACGCTTTTCCTGTCCTCCCCAACTTTTCAGCTTCCTTTTAGGGGTTGTCTTCCTCATAAGAATATAAGCTCCTGGACAAGTATGTATAGTAAGGTCTTACACAGATGCATATGAATGTGTATGTCTTTATATAAGCATGATTATAGATATCTAAGTATATGTATATATGTATGTACAGATGCATGTATATACATACACACACATAGCTGTGCCCTTGTATGTATGTATATATGCATGTGTGCGCATGTGTGTATATACATATGCTATAATATTAATCTAATATGAAAACCTTCCCCATCCATTAACAGGCCTATCTGACCACATGTGTTCAAATGCAGTGTCTTACTGCTTTGAGTTCCTGCCCAGCTGTGATACAACCTGAGTCACATAGGGCCTAATGCTTGCTGTTGACTTTACTTTTCATTAAAAGTTTTTCAAGGGAAAGTACTCACATCTGTATATTATTTCTTGTAATCAACATCTTTTGAGATTCATCCACACAGATTTTAACGTATAATCTTTGTGAAATCAAAGACTTCCTATACTTGCAACAGAGAAAAAAGAAATCTTTGTAAAAAGACAATTGGTCAAAGAAACCCAGTCGTTTGCTGAAAAATTATACTACAAACTAACGAAGTCCAGAATTACACATTTGCTGGTCAACGCACTTAAGGCAGGGTGGGATGAAAGTCAAACAAATTACATGAACTACGGCTTTCAATAAATTCAATGTACTATTGTACATTGGCATATTTTGGCATATCTTAATGCTGAGGTGTCAATGAGGAAAGGGGTGACTCCCTACCGCTCTGAGTTTTGAGTTCTTGTAAATCATGTGATTTCCGGTGAAGGGGACGAGCCTATTTGCCACAAAAAGCCTTACTAGATTTTAGAGTATAGTCTGAGAAGTTTTCACCTCTCACTCACTGTCAAAAGAGGTTTCAATCACTCAGTATTGTGAAATTCCTTAAGGAGAAAGATAAAGCTTTCGATATTTATTAGCCTTGTCACACAATCAAACAACAAACCTAAAGTTTAAGAGATATTATTAAACAATATCTACACTGAGGCAGCTAGGTAGTGCACTGGATAGAGCACAGACCCTAGAGTCAGGAGGACCTGAGTTCAAATCCAGCCTCAGGCGCTTACTTAACTCTGTGACCCTTGGGCAAATCACCCCACTGCCTAAAAAAAAAATAAATTTTAAAAAAAAACAATACCTACACCTTCGATGCTCTCCAGTCACTCTGGACTAAAGGGTCTTCAGCCAGTCAGGTAGACAGATCCAAAGACTCACCCAAGAAAAATGTAAATAGGCTGATATCCCCACCTCACAAATCAGAATATCCCAGTAAGGAGATAGGGGAAGGAGCAGGAGGTATATTACTTTTTCAATCTACGTTCAGACACATACACACAGAAGTTCCCCTAATGAGTCTCACAAATTTGTAATCTAAAAGTCAGAGATTAAAAAATAGTTTCTCTTCAACAAAAGAGTTAGGGGTCCATCCCATAGTAATTTTAGAAGACTTTTTAATGATTGAAATCACACCTGAATTCCATTCCCTAAAAAAGTGACACTATTTAGTTCTAATACCCAGTAGCACAGTACCTCTGGGAACTAAAGATCCTGAAGACTGCAAAAATGGCAAACAATATTTTTTAAACCAAAAATAATGACACAAATGACACAATTTAAAAGGAAAATATTCTCAGATCTGTAGAGCTCTAATATTGTCAAAGCACTATTTTTAACTTAAAAAAGTAAACAAGCCAATACAATTTTGATTTATAAAATTTTTTTTAATTGGTAGACAAACAACAGTCAAGGAAAAATAGTTACAATATTTAAGGGGGAAAAACTATGAATTATCTGAAATAAGTTATTAAAGTTATCACTTCACAGTTCCAGTTTCCCATTTTTACAGGCAAGAAGAAAACTGAATCACCCCAATCAATGCTTCTTCCTATATACTCAACTTCACTTGACCATAACTTCCCCAACTTCATGTATGGTGTCATATAACTACTGTCTTCCCCTCTTCAATCCTCTTTTTATTTGCTACAAACAGTAAATCAATTCCCCCCTGACCTCCATTTTTTGGTGAAGACCAAGATGAAGGCATCCAGGTCAACAAAATCAAAATATTTTAAATAAGACAAAATATGATTTCTAATGAAACCCTTCAGTGTAAGCTTTTAAGTTTTAGATCTATTAATATGGTGGCATTTAAAGCTCATAAGCCAGTTCTAACCCTTTCCTACTAGTCCAAACTGCTTAGTACATTACTCCAACCCAAACAAACTCCATGACCCAGACATACTAGTCTGCTACTCGTATAATTAGTCCTCCATACCTCCCCATAGCTCCACTTTTTATGCTGGCTTTTTCCCCAGGCCTGGAATGGCCTCCTTTAGGAAACTGGTTTCCTTCAAAACTCCAGCCTTACTCCACCTTCAAGACTTCTTTCCTGTTCTACCTCTCCACTCCTAGCTATTAACCCCTTTTTATATTTGATGCCTTCATCTGTACATTTGCCTCCTTCATTAGAGTGTAAGTTCTGGTGGACAGGGATTGCTTTCCTTAGATCTTTGTATATATAAATATAGTGCCTGGCATGAAGCAGGCACATAAAACTTGCTGACTGAACTGATAATTAACAACCCACATTTATATGGCATTTAAAAATTCACACACTGGTTTCATCACAAATATATCATTCCTAGTTTAAAGATTCAGAAACTGAAGGTAAGGAGAAGTTAAGTGACTTGCTCAGTCTAGGTATTTTCCAGAAGGGAAATAAACTTATCAAGTTGACTTTTGCTGTCAATGACCTCCTGAGATCTTCATGGAAAAAAACAATTTAATGATTCATTTCCCTTTGTTTCATTGGAAAACAATTCACTGACCCTATGATTACTCACTCCAATAACCATCTTGGATACCCAGCCTACTCTGACAAAATAACCACCACCTCTTTGTCCAAACCCAAGTGAAAAATTAATCTTCTCCTAAATCAGTGTTCAGGGGTACCTGCATCTAACTAGGGAGACAGAATGTCACAAGGCTTAACATACTTAACTTACAAATGAGAGGCACTGACAATAAATATAATTGGTGGGGGAGAAGGAAGTTGGAGGAAGAAGAGAATTGATATCATTCAGAACTAGAATGTAAAAGCACAAATCCCTTTCTTTCACTGCACCTTGAAAAAGTTCAACTTTTATCACAGTCTACATATATATATATTTTCCCCTGGTACTTTGTTTTCCTCAATCATTCTTCAAAAGCTTTTACTTCAAAGCTCTTGACTGTGTACTGTAGTACACAAAAACATCAACTGTCCAAAACCCTATATGAGTTTTTCTTAAAAGCTATTTTCCAGAATTTACTCTTAGAAACAGCAACATTTTAACCATTTTATATTAATTTTTTTTCTAAAATGCATTAATAGTTCATTTATATAAAATTTTAAAATGTATAAATTCATCTTCCTCACAAACTACCCAGTAAGGGGTTTTTGGTTCAAGTCTGTGATTTCATCAGTGTGGGGAATTCCCAGTATAAAAACTCTCTCAATTAATAAAAATTAACAAATTGTAATTGGTTGTCTTAGAAAGTTACCCAGAGACTCTATATTTGATTGCATGCCGCCATGGGGGGAGGGAGGAGGAGAGGGAGCCAGGAGAAAGTTTGAAACTCAAGGGATTGAGGAACTGAATGTTGTAAACTAAAAGTAAATAAATTAAAATAAAAAAAAAAACACAGAAAAAATGCATAAGTAAAGGGTGTGGAGCTGCTAGAATAGAGCACTGGCCCTGGAGTTAGGAGGACCCAAGTTCAAATCCGACCTCAGACACTTAACATTTACTTAACATTACTCGGGCAAGTCACTTAACCCCAACTGCCCTGCCTTCCCCTCTCCAAAAAGACAAAAAAAAATGCATTTCCTTCACTCTGTGCCCTCTGTCCACACTAGTCTCTACGCTGCCCTCCCTGTCTTTGCCTGCCGATTTCCTACTCATCCTTTAAAGTCTAACTCAAATGCTACCTCCTTCACAAAACTTTGCCTGAAACTTTTCATCTGTAATGATGTTTTGTCTCATGATTCTCCATTGTACTTATCACATATACTTTATAATAGAATGAGATGATGCATGTTCAATGGTTTGTAAACCTTAAAGCTTTATAAATATTAACTATTTTTTAAAAAAGTTACCTGAGTTAAAGAGATTTAAGTGATTTAACCATGACCACACAGAAGTAGAAGCAGAATTGAAACCCAGGTCCTTCTACAATCCAAGCAAGGACAGCCCTCTAGCCAATATAACATGTAGCCCTTGTGAGGTAGATAATATATATTATCCCAATTTGACAGATACAAAGTCAGGTTCAAAAAGGAAAAACAATTTTCCCATGGTCACATAACCAGTAAGAGGCAGAGACAGGATTTCAACACATCTTACTCCCAAATTTAATGTTCCTCACACTAGACCATGCTATTTTTCTCTGTGTTCAAGTGAGTATACTAAACAATTTGATCTTTTCACCAAACTCAGGATCATTGTCCATCATTCTGGTCCAATGTGAGGTATCCAAGTTAACTCCCATACTAACTGGCCGAGAACTTGTGTGCTTTTAAAATTCTTACGTCAGCTTTTCAGGTTTCTCTTACTCCCTTACCTGTTTTTTCTGGCATTTTTGGTGTGCCCTCCTCTATAAATTGCTGCACATACGAAAAACTGATAAGTTTATCTGAACTACGATTAAAGTCTAAGTCAACAAATTCAGCATAGGAAGCTTGAAGGTTTGTCCAATGAGTCAAGTATACAAACTTAAAGCATCCCACTCAACTTAAGTCTCTGGATTTCCCCACTTCATACTGGCATCTCAACTTTGCCCCAGTGAGCTTATAGACTGGGTTTTGCCCCCTTCAATTTTTTTTTGTTTTCCACTATTAAAATGTAAGCCCCCTGAAGGTAGGCCCTGTCTCTTTTACCTGTATTTGTGACCCAGAATTATGCACAGTTCCTGGCACTTAAGTATTTGATAAATGCTTTAACTGTACATTTCAAGACAACATCTATTCTAATTGATGGAATGAAAATTTTGTTTTACTTTCTGGTTCCTGGCTAAATTCTACATAGGTGAGCAATTGTTACATATAAGGAACCTCTCACAAATGGTCTCTATTTTTCAAACAACTTGTATATGGATCTTTCAAATAGTTATGTCTGGGTACCAACCTTGAGTTTCATAACTCAAATCAAATTGTCACATTTGCATAATTTTAAAAAGGAAATAAATGCTATCTTAACACCTAATTACATTAATAGTTTATAAACTGGTCCATCTCTAGGCATTTCTTTTTACAAAACTAACAGAATACTCTTTAAATGATTTTCATAACTTCCACTTCCAGACCCAAGAATTAAAAAATTAAAAATGGCTCCATATCCTTCACATATCAAACAAAATCCTAACTTAAATAATTCAGAGCATGAGTTAAGAATTTATACACATTTCTAGATAGAAATTCCCCAATACAGTCTTTCAATCTAATCAAATTAATTTGCTTGCTAACCCAGCATGGACTGAATGTATTATTTTTCCGGGTTTTAATCATCTCAGTAGTACTACTGGACTGGCATCCATCTTTCTCTTTGGATCATTCTGACCTCCAAAGCAAAAAACAGCTTGCAAGCTCCCTATTCCTCCTTTAGGAGGAGGTGGGGGTGGGCCAACTCAAAATCTCAATCAGGAGCAGAATCAGGAGAACACTGTACACAGCTACAATCATACTGTGTGATGACTTAACTTTGATAGACTTGGCTCTTCTCAGTAATGCAACCTTAAGGTTCTAAGGCAACTCCAAAAGGCTCATGATGGAAAATGCTATCCATATCCAGAGAAAGAATTTTAGAGTCTGAATGCAGATCGAAGCATACTTTTTGCTCTCTCTTTTGTTTTGTTTTTTCTTTCTCATGGTTCATTCCACTGGTTATAATTCTTTACATGACTAATGTGAAAATGTTTAATATGAATGTGTATGTAGAGCCCATATCAGATTGCACACTGTCTTGGGAAGGGTGAGTGGGAGAAAATTTTAAACTCAGAAGTTTGTGGAACTGAATGTTGAAAACTAAAAATAAATTTTTTAAAATTACTTTTAAAAATCTCAATCCTCATCCCACTCCTGACATCAAAAAAAAAAAAAATCTTAATCCTCTCCTTTTACAGAGGAGGCTGAAATCCAGAAAAGTCAAATGAGTTGACCAAGGTCATTCAGCCAGTAAACCAGAGGAGCTGGAACTTAAACCTCAAAAATATGTATTGAATAATTGGAAACTTCTATGTAATAAATATAGCCTCACAGCTTTCATTTCTAGACTAAACTTTACAAATAAATTATGTTGACATAAGTCAGTAAGTAGAGAATAAATGAGATGGCCAGATAAAAATGTTGGGCATATTACTTAATAAAAAAAGTAAACTGGGAGTTCTTCCAAACTAGGACTACTCAACCTTACAGTTCCAGCCTGGTAATGACAGCCTTATGTCCCAGAAAAGATAAAAAGCAATTAATTACTTTCAAATTCAAATTATCATTGAATCTTCTACTTATTTCAAAGTTCTTCCCTTTTTAATGCTCATATACCAGTTTAAAAAAGAAACAATACACCACTATAAGCACCTAAGGAAATTATAAACCAAGCTAATGATACCTTACAGGCGGCTCCAGATAGTCCAACAAATACTTTGCCCTAGCCAGTGTTGTTAAATAAAAGATTAGCAGATCAAGCAAAAACCCTTTTACAAAGAAGTTTTAAAAGTGTGTTACAGCTTTAGATAAAGTCAGGTAATTTCAAAAGCAACCCATAAGATCATCTTGTGGCTACCAGTATAGATTTGATTTTAGAGCATTCATGACTTATGAGCACATTATTATCGCTCCATTAAAAAAAATTTTTTTCTCTATAATCACCATGTTAACCCTGAAAGGAAAATGCTTCCGCCCTTACAAAAAACCTTACAGGAAAAGCATTCTGAACATCTGTATTCAATCTACAAGGACATAAACATAGTAAGTCCCTAAGGATTTATCAGAAGTCTAATCTTCAATTTGATCTTTCAGTTTTCATATCTCACATTTCTTCACTTTCATCACTGCCTGTTTCTTCCTTCACTACATTCAATTTCTTCAAATTGAAAAAATTATCTTTAGCTCCATTCTCAGTCTTTTTTAACATTTTTTTTTCACATCTATTAACTATAACTGATCTGGCCCCATGTTTGGAAAATTGACCAAATCTTTGCCATGTTTCTCCACTAGGTGGTGCTTCTATTTGAAATTAAAAGAACCCCAGAATTTTGGGAGGAGGAAATCATCTTTTCTTTCAGGTAAATATTATATCCTGAAACCAAAATATTTCCATGAGAACATATCTCCAATTTGATGATGAAAATTAATAGAATGTTATCTGTACTGAAGATTTATGAGTACACTAAATTAAAATATTCTTAAAAGCTGTCTAAATTTATTGTTCATAAATTTTAAATCCCCTACAAACTTACATTTGAAGGAATCCCATGATAAATCTTTTTAAAAGACAACTGCCTCTTCCCACCACCACCAAAAGGCCTCTTTCCATATTACTGCCTAAATCTAACTTCTCCAGGACTACACCAGAGAGCAAAATTTCTGTTCCTCCTGGAAAGGTTTCTGGTTCAGACTTGGTGAAAGATTGCCACCCAAAGACTTGTTTAGATAGGCACAGAGAATTCACAGAAGGTAACGATTTTTTTGCAGGTACATCAATTCTTTAAATCAGAAATTCTTAACTTGGTTGGTAAGATGTCAAACTATTTTGTTTTGGGTTCTTTTGTTAGATGGTTTTTGTTTCACATTTTGGTAACTGTTATTTCGATATAATGTATGCATTTAAAAACATTCTAGTAAGAGGTCATCAAAAGTTTCACCAGACAGTCAGAAAGGTCCATGACACAAAAGAAATTAGAATCCCTACATTAAACTGTCCACTAAAGCAATGGAAAGATTGCAATCGTTGTATGTGTAAAGTATATCTAAACCTATGAAACAGATTCTTTTGAGGCATTTAAAAAAGAATAAGATGTTTGCTGTTTCATAAAATATATTAAGTAAAAAGTTCTAGTGAGAATTTTAGAGCTGAGACCTCAATTCTTTCATATTACAGATAAAGTAACAGAAGCATATACAAGTTATTTATCAAGATCACAAAGCTGGCTAGTGGTTAAACAGGACTAGGACTAGATACATCCCAACAATCAGTCTAATGCATTCTATACTACAATGTCTCCTGTTGCTTAAAAAGGTACATATACACAATTCTCCCACAGCCAACTTTTCCTAAATCGTTTGGGGGAAGAGGGGAATATATATTATGAGAGCCAATGTAAAAAAAAAAAAAAAAAAAAACAACAGAAAATTGGTTTTGTAATCAGGAAGACCTGGATTTAAACTCTAACTGGCATACTTATGGCAACGTGATTCTAGGCAAATTATTTAGCCTCATGTACCAAGCAACTCTTTGAGAACCTAAATTACAGAAGTGGCAACTTCTACTATCAAGTGTCTATCAAACAATGTTGATAAGCACTGGCAGTTTCCTTGAATTTCCTAAACCCAATCAAACTTCTTTGATATAGAAATGTGCTAGTTTTTCAGGTTTTAATCATCTCAATAATACTACTGGATTGTCATCCATCTTTCTCCTAGGATCTTCAAAGCAAAAAACAGCTTGCAAGCCCACTACTTTCCGATATAAAACTATGATGATAACCATTTGGAGGAGGTGGGCATGGGTCAACTCAAAATCTCAATTAAAGACTAGTCCTTATCTTGTCACCCTCATAACACTACTTTTTTGCTCTTATGTAGGCAAAATTCTACTTAGGGTACCTACACTAAAAGTCAGAAGCCAAGCTGCATTTTCCCTCCTAAATTCAAATTCTACAATAAAACAGTAAACATACTGTATATTAAAAAAAATGTGGATCATGAATATTCGTGTTTTCCAAACTACAACAAATTATGTCATATTACCTTCTTGAGAAGCTAACACATCCAGAAGTATGTCTTATATTCCAAAAAGAAATTCTGCATAGGAGAGGAGGAGGAATTTATTATGACGTGCCTGACTCTGTACTAAGCGCTTTACAAATATCTCATTTGTTCCTTACAATTTTGGGAAGTAGGTAAAATTAAACCCATTTTACAGATGAGGCAACTGGAAACAAACAGATTAAGTGAGCTAGCTGCCCAGGGTTCCACGACTGGGCAAGTGTCTAAAGCCAGATCAGAATTAATGGATATATATTACATATTAATCATTTCCCAAATTTTGTTTGCTGTTTCTATCCAACATCAATTGCTTTTGAAGAATCATTCGCTTGACTTGTTGATTACATAAAAGGTAAGCAACTAGAAACTGTACTTTTATAAGAGAAGTACTTTGGAGAGAACAAATTAGATAGGGGTTTGGATTTTTTTCTCTTCTTTTACACTTTCTTAGAAATTTATTAACATCATTTTACCAGGAATTGTATAACCTAATTGTACTGCCAAACCGGTTGATTTCTTAATGTAAAACTGAACTAAAAGTTAATCTTTATATTAATAAGGAGATGTTTACTTTTAAGCTTTATTATTCACTGGATCTGAAGTCGGGCCTATCTGCCTGAGTTTTCTGATGCGTAAAAATGGATAGAATAACAGCACCTATCTTCCAAGGTAGTATCAAGGATAAAATAAGCTACTACTAATAAAGTGCTGGCAAAATGTAAAGGACTAAATAAATTCTACCAGCTTCTATTATTTCCTCCAACTCTCTTACCTTCACCCTCACAGTTTATGCTTTAAAAAGAAATCATTTCCTCCAACTCTTATCTTAATTCTAATAAAAAGTTTACTAAAAAAAAAAAAGGTTTGAGAAAAGGGCACAACTAAGTAGCTAAAAACAAGCTCTATCTACCTACCCTAATGTCTGAAACCTCTCTTAGCCTACTGTACTTCCCCCCAAACTTACAGGAGACTTCAGTCCTCCAATCCAGTCCCACTTGGGCCACATGAACCATCCGCATGGCCTTTCACAAGGAATATTCAAATTCAAGTATTCGAAGAGCTGGGCGCCTTCAAGGTAAAATCTTCTGACCACCCCAAAAAACATCTCTACCTTTCTGGAAACCCTGTCTCTCCCTCTCTCTCATTAATATGTTTCTCGAGCTTCTGGAGGGCAGGGACTTGGCTTTTGCCTTTCTTGGTATGCCCAGCGTTTGGCACGGGGCCTGGCACACAGTAGGCCATTAATAAACGCTGACTGAATGAGAAAGGTCCCCAAAGGGGACACAAATGTTGCTCCCGTCTCGCTTAGGCGTTCATATCCTGATCTAACTAACTGCATTTTGGAGAAGAGGCCTAATTTTGGTCACGCGATGACAGGAACATAGAGGCACTGCACTAGACACCAGAAAAATCAATGCGCCTTCTCCCGCAGACCGAAGAGTGGCACACCCGGCCCGGCCCTCAGCAATACCCCTAACCATCCCGAGGCTTTCAACGCCTTACCCGCCGGGACCGAGGCTCGACCTTTCGGACCCCAGGACGGCGGGGGACGAGTCGAGAGACCTCCAAACGGACACCGTGGCTGAATCGGCCAAGAGCCGGGCGGGGACGAAGCCCCGAGCGTCCGGACGCGTCCTCCGCGTCCTCCGCCCCCTCCCCCCAACGGCCCGGGCCGCAGGATCCGAATGCCCGGCGGCGGCGGGCAAGGACACCCGAGCCGGCGACCGGGGCCGGAAGCAGAGACGTTGGGCCCCCGCCCCGCCCCGCGCCGCACGCAGGTCGCGAAGCCCGGGGAGCCGGCGCGCCGGCCAGGTCGTCAACACCGCCGTTGCTAAGGCGCCAGGGACAAGTCCGCCAGCCGCCCGTCCGCCCGGCCCCCGCCGCGGCTCGGCCCGGGCCGCTCCTCCCTAAGCCCCGGACCCTGGCAGGGGGCTTCCTTACCCGAAGGGGTTGTCAGCTGGCGGCGGGGAGGAGGAGGGGCTGGGCGGCGAGGCCCGCGGTCTCCTCTCGGCTCCGGCGCTGCTGGTGGTGGTGATGGTGGTGGCGGCGGCGACTCCTCGCGCTTTCCTTTCTCTCCGTTTCTCCAACAACAAACAGGAAGTGCGTCAGACGTCAGAGCGACGCGGCGACGCTCCACTTCCCTTCCACCATTAAACCCACTGGGCTGGAGGCGGCGGCCGCGGTGGTGGTGGCTGCTGCGGAGTCTGCCGGAGACCTGCGCTTCCTACGCCCCGCCCCCGCCCCACCTTCTCGAAAATTCTCCGCTCGTCTAGGCCTTCGCGCCGGCTGGCGGTGGCCGTTGGCGCCATCTGTCGGCCGCCGAGCTAGTGGCGGTGGGCGGAACTACGCTGCGCCCGCCTAGGGCCCACCCGCGAAGTCGGGCCACTGCGGACTCCCTACTGTGCCCACCCCCCCCCTTTTTGAAATCTATACACACATACACATACACTCAGGGGCTCTTTAGGGATGTCCAAAGACCGCGGTCCTAGGCCCTCCCCGCGCTCCTCCGCTGCCCCTCCTCCCAGCAACCGTTAGGGCCGATGGGGGAGGGGAAGAGAGAGCAGTAGAGCCACCTGGGGGAGTCCGGAAGGGCCCCAGGGTCCGACTTGGCGGGGAAAACCCCTAAGAATGAAACATTAGCCGCCTGTGGTGTAAAGCGCCGGGCGTGAAGTGAATGAACATTCTATGGCATCTAATTTGTGCTAGGGTTACGTATATGCAATGGGGCTGTCGCTGCCCTCATGGAGTTTACAATCCAGGGAAAAGGAGAGAACTCTTCCCAAAAATCTGCCCAGTCCCTCCCTCTCTGTCTTTGTCAGTCTCTCCCCTCCCCCCTCCAAACTGACAAATCCGGTGGCCTTTTCTCTGTCTTCATCCTTGACATTTAAGCAGCATTGGCCCTCGTAGATCACCTTTCTGTTCTCTTCTCACTGCTCATCAGCCCCCTTTGCAGGCTCATCGTCCATTTCCTGACGCCAGCCTCTAGGTCTTCCCCAAGAAGCCCTCTCTTTTCTCCCCATTGCGCTCACTTGGTGTCTCCACCAGTTCACGCAAGTTCAGTTGTTCCTTCTCTATAGATGGCAGTGGAAGGAGCTAGGAGTCCATCGGAGTTCAAATATGACCCCGGTGACAATTATTAGCTGTGTGACTCTGGCCAAGTTACTAAAATTCCGTTTGCCTCAGTTTCCTGATCTGTAAAATGAGAATGATAGAGTAAATGAGATAATTGTAAAGCACTTAGCACAGTGTATATAGCACATTGTAAGTGCTATAGAAGTATTAACTATTTTTAATATTATTATTATTTTAGATCTATCTAACCCTGCCCTAGTCTCTGTGTGGAGCTCTACAGCGTCAATTATCTCTTGATCATTTCCAAGAGAAAATAACCCATAGGCACTCCAAATTCAACATGTACAAAATGGATTTTATGATTATTAATAGTTATTTTTATTTTTCAGGTAACAAGTTTTTTTTTTCCCCTTAATCTGTTCTTCCCACTATCTCCCAGTGAGCATTTTTTTTAAAAACTGAGAAAAAATCCCTCAGTACATACATAGGAGTACAACAAACTGTGTCCCCACTTTCATCACCTCTTTGTCAGGAATGGATTAATTTGTTTCATCATCTTTTGTATTTGTGATTTATCGTTGCACAGATCAGAACTTAAAGTCAATATTGTTTTTTCTGCATGCTGTTGTTAATATTGTATAAATTGTTCCCCTATTGCTGCTCACTCTGCATCAGTTTACAAAGGTCTTTCCCGTTACCTCTGAAGTTACATATTTGGTCATTTAACTTGGCAAAATGATTTTCCACTACATCCATATACCACAATTCATAGGGCCATTCCCAAGTAGGAAGATACCTCCTTATTTTATAGTTTTGAACTAAAATGAAAAGTTAGTGTAAATATTTTTGAACATATTAATACTTTTTCTCTTTCTTTGATTTCTTTGAGGGTATAGGCCTAGTATTAAGGTAGCTAGAACAGAGGGTATACAGAGTTTGGTAATTTCTGGACATTGTTCAAAATTGTTTCTAGAATGACTAGACCAATTCACAGGTTCACCATCAGGTGACTGTGTTTTCCTAGAGGCCTTCTAACATTTGTCATTGTTTGATTTTGTCAACCTTGCCATTGTGAAAGTTGTGAGTGGAATCTCAAAGTTGCTTTTAATTTGTATTCTCTGTTAGTGATTTAGAGCATTTTTTCCTATGATTGTTGATAGGCTGGATGTCTTCCTTTAAAAACTGCCTACTCATATGGTTTGCGCATTTATCTATTGAGGAATGCCTTAGGTTTTTTTTTTTTTTCTCTTTTCTTCCTTCTAAAGACTGATTCTCTCTATATTGTCCTTGCTAAAAGTACAGTGACTACCCCTGGGCTGATTCCACTGCTGATAGACACAGAATTTTGACTTACTCCATTTTGAACCTGAACTCCTTGGGCAATCCTTGCTCCTGCAGATGAACCATATTCATGCCAAAGTTACTTCTGATACTCTAATACCTTAGCTTACTCTAACTCAGAATTCTCAAGATGAAGAGATCTTGTACCAAATATTAAGCCATTTACTCTTCCCTCTCAATGACCAATATTATCTCAAAGAACCAAACACTTCATCACTGAGTCAAATATATGTGTTTAACCAGGTGGAAAATCTCTGTTCATACTTTATACAAGTATCCCTATGCAAATATACATAATATCTTTATACAAAGCTCAATTGTATTAATAAATAAGACCTTGTTAAGACCTTTGTGTAGTAAAAATTTATTCCCTCTCCCATATGGGATCTGGGTTAGCATTTCACATTGAGAATCCCAAGGCCATTGCCTTCCCACTTGAAAGAAGAACCCAAGGTGATTTTTCTGGTATTTGCCGGATAATTTAAGGAAACATTCCTTGGGAAGATTCATACCCCCATCCCTTGGCATGTATCTTATAAAAGTTCATTGTCCCCTTTTGCTAATACCAGAAAAAGTCTCTCCCACTTTGCCCAATAATAACTTCATAGATAGGTTTCTATCTGGGCTTAGATGACCTTATAGCATAGATAAGACCCTCCACGTGCCTTTTGTTAGCAAATCTTGAGTTTATAAGAGAAACATTCTAGTTGCATACTTTCATCCCCCATCAATCATTTTCTGTGCTCAAAGATCCCATAGCCTAACTTTGGATATGAAGATATCAAATAACATCTTGCTACCCACCAAGAACCATCCTCAAAACTCCCGTACAGGAGGAATATCTATAACACATGTTAGAGACACGTGGAAGTCCAGGAAGACATCTTCAGAACTGTTCCACCACCCCAATTCAGATCTGACTTGGAGGACTCCAGCATCCCAATTCCATCTGCAGCTCTCCAAGGCCTCTGGGGACTAAACAGATATTCTTTCATAGTTTTTAGACACGTCTTTTTCTTCTGACTTTTTCCTTTCCTCTCCTAGTGTAGATGACGAGTTGTCATATAATCACTCATTTGGAAATGCCTTTGACAGCAAAATGTAGGATCTGAACAGAATTAGAGCCCTCAAAGACAGTAAAGGGCCCTAATTTACCAAGCCATATTAAAAGTGGGTTTACAACATCTACTTTGCAACTATGGTTGAAAGACAATAATTTAATTGGTAATAGCAAGTTTTTAGATTGAACTGTAAAACTCCACACTGTAGAATTCCATAGGAATTCCTGGACAGTATGATGGTGACAGCAATGATGGGCTGTTTGATTTCCCTTAGGTCTTATGTCCTGTGACCAGCACAGTATTATGGCCCAGCAACCAGCTGAATGGGAGAGAGAGAGGGATGTATTTGATAGTCTGTTTATTACAGAACCATTTCATACAGAGCCAAAGTACAAGAAAATCACAGGATTTATATACCTTATAGCAGAGACTCTGAGGTAATTGAAATGCCAGGGCCCTTGTTTAGTCCAGACTACTCCGTACCCTAGCCCAAGGCTATTATACATTAAGACTTAATCCTAGGACCCTGTCCGAAGGCACAAACGAACAAGGAGTCACAAACAAGACTTGCAGATTAACTACCCTGAAAGTTTCTTTAGTCATTCATAGATCCAGTGAAAGCATCCACCCAACAAGATTATACTCTTTCTGCGTATCGGCCTCATAGAAGAGGGGGAGTATGAAAGTCTGGTCTACTACACTTATGTCCATAGGACATTAAAACACACACAAAAATGAAATACTAACTTAGATTAGAAAGAGTGGCTTCCCGTGCTGGGGGACACAGAAGTGCCATAGCTTCAACTGCTGATCCAAGAAAAGAGGGGCTGGCAGTATCCCAAGTCAATTCGCCAATGTTGAGATAGAATTAATAGTGCTGAAACACAAATCTAACAATGTTATTTCCCAGCTCTAGTAAAGCTCTTCCAAATCTAGCTCCAGTCTACCTGTCCAGGCTGGTTACCCATAATTTTCATTCCAGCTAAAGTGGCCTATTAACAGTTGTCTACACAGGCCGTTCCCTTTCCAATTCCATGCCTTTGCACAAATTGTGCTTCAGGCCTGGAATGCACTCCTTACCTCCAGTTCATCAGAATCCCTACTTTCTTTTAAGGTTCAGCCCCAGGCTTTTCCAGATTTCCTCCCAGTATTAGTTCCCTCCCCCATCATTGCTTATATTTACTTTGTAGATGTTACTTACAGGTGCCAATAAGGGGATTAAATTGGCAGATTAGAACTACTTTCTCCACCTCCTCCTTCCTTTCTTCTGGAAAGCTACCTTAGAGAAACCTGGCTGCCCAAACTTATCTCCTCCCACTGAGATAACTAGAAACTGGACTTTCCCTTCTTTGTGTCTTCTGCACTTGAAGGGAAGAAACTTTCTGCCTAAAGCAAAAAGCAGTTCTTTACCTTTTTATGTCTTCTGCCTGTTTGGCATTAAGACAAAGCCTATGAACCCCTCTTTACTCCTCAGAATGCTTTTTTGGTCTAAATTCACAATCGAAGGTAATGCTGAATTTCAGTTGGGGATAATTAAAATATAGTTGTATTTTTTGTTCCTATCCAAGTTCACAGACCTCCCCCTAAAATCTATGCTTGTGGTGGTCTCAGTAGCTCCAGTTAAAAACCTCTGCCTTAAGGGGCTCTACACCAAGCTCCCTTCCCCTCCCCCACCCTATTCCCAGGATTGGAGACTTTTGGACACCCAAATTTGTGTGGATTAATTAGCCTAGAGGCAGAACTCCAGACTCACTTTGAATTCTGCACGTGGAAATTTATAGAACTATTAATAAAACAAAATAAGAGCTCATCATGCCCTGAGGTAGGCCTTAACAGTGAAGCTGGAATGTAATTTCAAATAATCAAAAGGTTTAGCCATTTGTACTTGCTAAATATGACCAACATGTCAGGAAAAACATATTTCTGGGTGTACCATAAATTCATGTGAAGAAAGAACAATGTCAGTATAAAGAAGCCACTAAAAACATAAAGAAACAAATTACAAACACCTGCTAATAACAAACACGCTTGTGGAGGGGAAAAGAAGTTGGAAAGATAGACCCTTTGTGGAGCTTCCTCATAGTTCTCATAGAGGGACAGGCACTTCTCAGTGTAAAATTGAAAATTTTATTTTAATTCTATTTTTTAGACTTAGTCAAGCTGGCGTAAATTTTAATACTATCCCACTGGGTAAATCCAAACTCCTTACCTACTTAACTTCACCTTTCACTTACATTCCGGGAGAAACTTGCCTAAAGGTTAAACTTTTATCTTCAAATTACCTCCACTCAGGACTCAATTCTTTTATGAATTGAAACTCCACCCTAGTATCACCTACTTTTATGGCCTCACATTCAACCAACTTGTCTCAGTTTTGAGTAGATGCAATTAAAGCAGTTGGTGGCCAAGTATTCAACTAATACTATCACTTGAGGATTACTCCCTTCTCAAATATCCTCATTAAAATGGCTACCAATTGCTATTTGTCATACCTTTGCCAAGAGAGGTCCAAATGAGCTACTATCAAACCAATCAGAAGGATGACACACCCTGTGAAGACCCTGTCAACCCTCTCTCAGGGTCTTTGGTCTTTAAGCAAGACCATAGACTTAATTTATTGCTTACTGGATAGCCTAACTGATACATTAATCATACCCGGACCATTGTCTCTCAGTTTACCTCAATTTTCAAATGTAACACCAGTAAAAGGTCAGGTTATTTTAACATAAAGCCAAAGATTAAGGCAGGTGGCTGCCAGAGTTTACCCTTAGAGCAAAATCCTAACAAGCATAGTAGTCCTGTGGTTTTCCTGCCACACCACTAAGAATCTCAGCCTCATCTTCCTTCATTCTATGTCTGTTCCCTCAAATGTCTAGCTGCTTTTTAAATTTCTTGCTGTTGACTTGCCCTTTTGTAACCTTCCAAACTTCCTTGACTCTAGTAACTTCACTCTGCTAAACCAGGCCATGTTTCCATTGTTTTCTGCCTAGAGAATGTTCTTCAAGACATAGGAGTATCCACACTACAAATTGCAGGGGTCCGTAAAGCAAGTTCTTGCAGATTTATTCTGCTATCACAGCCATCTCCAAAAGGTACCACATATACATTTGTATAAACATCTGTACATAAACATGCATACGTATTTTGTATTTACTTATCTGTGTATATACATATATACATCAGGAATCCTCTTGCTTCCCTGACTTTCAACACTCAGCTCAAATACTACCTTCTTCAGGAATCCTCCCACACTGCTTAGAGTCTTCTTTCTGAGTTTATCTTTCTTTTACATTGTATATATCTTAAAATTACGAAGTTGCTAGTGTGTGATCTCCACCATTACAATATGAGATTCTTGAAGAAAGGGACCATATTTTTGCATTTCTTTATGTCCCCAGCACTTAGCACAATGCCTGCCATTTAGTAAGCACTTAAATACAGACTTTTTCATGACTGCTCCCAATGGAATTGAAAGTTCAGTTCCTTGAGGGGAAGAACTATTTTTGTTTTTATTCAGGCAAATTATGGGCCCTTGAATGAATAAAAGGGAAGGTGAAATGACCTGCTGCAAATGGTTGAATTTGTCAGTTCTATTGATACTTTTCCTTTCGCTTTCTCCCTAATGCTTAGGAAAAAAATTTTTCACTACCTCAATTTCTCTAAATATAGCCATTTTGGGTTTCCTATGAAAAGTTTAAAAATATAGTTTTGTTGTGAAGCTCCTTGAAAATGTAAAATGCTGTCGAAATGCTATTGTTGAGCCACAATGGAAGTTATAACCACATTCTCAACTAGTTGAACATTTATTGAATTTCCTTTCATGTATGCCTTTGAGATCCATAAGTAAACGGCACTTTATTAACAATACTTTGTATATTTATAAATGCTTATTAATAGTCTCAAACTGAGAACCCCTGAGTTCATACTCTCAGTAGCCATAGTGGACTTTCCTACTTCAAAATAATTTAAAAGATTGCTTTTATTCTGCTTTAGTTTCATTTTCATTAGAACATTATTATGTCTCCCAACAGAATAATATCCATGGCATGCACCCAGAACAGTAAGGCAGTTGATAGAACTTTATGTTCACTCTAGTGGTTTTTATAAGTCCAATGCAAATGGGGACATGAACACAACATTTCACCTGACGTGTTCATTTCTAGTTATAATTGATTTAGTAGTCAACAAAAACAAATAGCTAGGTTTGTGTCTCACATCAAAACTGAGGCAAACAACAGTAAGAGTAAATTTCATTCAGCAATATGCAAAGATCTCGGCGCTGTCACACATAAACCATGTCTACAACAGCAGACATTGTTGGGTTTTTATTTCTCTTCAAGTGTTGACAACACTATCTTCTATCACGTTTCTGCATTTTATGTTTAAATAATTACCAACAGTAAAGGTGATCTAACCTTGAAATGGGGGTAACACACAGAAACATGTGAGTATAAAATAAAGAATAGCTTAAAGATATTTTCAGGTCAATAAAACTTATTAAGTCAATGAAAAATCATTTATTGAACATTTACTATTCTGCCAGGCACAGGTTTAAGCACTGGGGACACAAACAGAAAAACAAGTTAGTCCTTGCTTTCCAGGAGGTCACATTCTAATTGAAGGAGAAAACATGTATAGGAAGGTTTGGCTGCCAGGGGAATGGAAAATCCTAAGGGTTCAGTGGAAAGGTGAGCAATTAAGATTTAAGGTGTGGACGGTTTAAGGTTGGAGGTTTAGGGGTGCTTGAGACCCCAAAGTACCAACACTAATGAATTCGACTCTAGTCTTTCCTCAGCCAAAGTAAAGCAAAGTTATTAAAGATTTGCCATATTGGGTGGACAGACTCTTAAGGAGGTTCAGTATCTATGATGCTTGTACTGGACAAGAAGGCCAGAATCATCTGTCACAGAGTGAGTCTGAGCCAGATCATTCTCCGGCCTTCTCTCCATTCTCATGGAGGCAAGATGGGGTCTTATATACAGAAAGGTTGTGGGAAGGAATCTAGGAGTGATCTAGAGGAGGAGTTTGGGGAGAGTTGTCAGGAGGAGTCAGATGAGGTCAGATTCCAGTGATGAGAAATTAAGGGTGTGAAGAAGCTGGAGGCTACCTGGAGATGAGACAATGGAGGGCTAGGCTAGTTTAAGAGTGAATAGATATTTTGGGAGGATCAAGGGTGGGAAGTAGCTGGACTAAGGAGGGCTAGGCTAGTAACTGGAGGTTTGGGCCACAGCCCACAGCTACAATGAAAGGCTTATGGCCTCAGGCAAATGCTTCATCAAATGGGAAGATTCAATCAAAGTTCAAGGGGGTTCCCAGAGCCTGTACCTCATCAAAGGATGCATTGGCAGAATAGTCTTCTTATCTGAAGAAATAGCAGCAAAACAATTGGTAAGACTCAGTGGACCTTAGGTTGCAATGGCAGGACAGATAAGACTTGGCAATTCTCCAGCTTGTCTAACGGATTATAGTTAGTGTCTTCTGCTATCTAAGAGTAGGAGATGGTGATGAAAGAGTCTAGTCCATCACCACAGGGAAGAGAAGAATGGTTTGAAGGGTTGTAGTAGAGTAGAGATGCTGATGGTCAGCATCTAGCCAGTCTGGAGAAGTGAAAGAGAGCTCTGGCAGGAAGGATGCTCAGAAGGATTTTCCTATAGTGCCTGCTCCTGCCAAATGGAATTGTGCAGGCCCTTCAATGCCAAGCTAAGTTTGGATGTTGTCTAATAGACAACATAGTGTTTTCAGAATATTAATCTGGCAGTGATGAGAAAATGTGATTAGATGATCTAGAAAATACATTGTAACAGTAGAGATGATAGAGATGGAGAGTGGTCAGTCAGCTTTTTTCAGTAGTTCAGATATGACTCAATTTAAAAACTAGAAAATTTGTTTTCAAAGGAAAAAATAACTTACACTGTTGTATTAAAAGTGGAAAGTCAGAGAGGGAGGAGCCAAAAAAGATCTGAGGTTTTTAGGCTAACTAGACTAATGATGGTAATTGATAATCATTGAAACAGTGGTAATAATGATGAGGTGCAGGCAGAAATGTCCAGAAAATAGTTGGAAATATGGGGCTAGAGCTTACAGAAATTTTTTTTAAATCACAGAAATTATAGTTGGAAAAGTCCTCAGAGACCACCTGACCTAACAGCCTTTGGAGAGGGAAGCTACTTGTTCTAGTTTATACAGATAATAAGTAAAAGTCAGGTTTCAAACCAAGGTTCTCTAAATTCAGATGCTATGTTTTTTCATATGATTTCCATTGAAGGGTGTCCAGTAGATCTCCAAAGTAGAGCACAGAGCTGAATATAAGACCTGGAAAATGCCTAACTAGGAAAGGAAGAAGAGGAAAAGGAGTTAGAGAATAAGAGAATTCAGGAAGAAAAACTAGTTGTCACTAGAACAGGGCTGCTGGGACTTTTACCAAGGTACTGCTATAGGATATCAAGCTTCCTTACCTTAAGAGTCAGTAATCAACAAGTTGCCTTTGGATTTGCCAAACTATACCCACTCATGACCTTTTTAATCCCCTTCAAATCGTCACAGGGATTGGTGGGATAGGGAATTGGCCCAGAGAAGGATTCAGGCTTGTGTATTAGCAGAGAAATGTGGGTGGACAGGAGAGGTGGCTGGAGGTAGAACAATCTTGTACCTCCCAGCTATCCTTGTCCTGGTTGAAAAAATTCCTTGTTAGGCCTTTAGAGAGAAGTAGAAGGTGAATAAGGATTAAGAAAAAAGTTGTAAGAAGGAAAGGGGAAGGGTGAGGGAGGGGCCAAAAATGTAAAGTAAAGGCAGGGACTTACCTGAGTGCTCCCAAATTCCCCTGCAAACAACTTTAATATAACAGCTCAAAATGAATTCTGAAATGCCAGAACCAACAAAAGGTCAGAGTAAAACAACTTAGAAAGTCAACAGGGAAGATCTGTTTCACTGGGGTGAGAATGTAGTCCAGTACTGGCCATACCCTGGCAAGCAAGCAGCAGGCTTTGGGGGCTGCAGCATCAGCAGTAGCTTCTGGAGCTCTCAGCCCACAGATGATAAGGGAGCTAAACTGATCAGGAGATTACAGGGACCCTTTGCTGACACTTGGAGCAGGACTTCGTTGCATTACCCCTACACAGTTCCAGGTTATAGTCTCAGGGCAAAGAGGAACACTAGCACATTAGTACTTTTAGCCAGAAGGAAGCAGGGACCCTGGTCATAGTTCTAGGGCAGAAAAGAGTGCCTGTGATCACTCATAGAGCAGAGCATAGGCTAGAAAAGCAGTAACCATACAAGAACTGAAAACTTACCAACTCCAAGACCTAACTCTGAAAACAGCAGTATAAAAAAACCCTGAAACTTGGGACAATGCCCCTTCCATCCTGGAAGAAGAGCCCAACTTTAGCATAAAGTTAAAAGTCAAGAAATAGACTGGAAAAACAAACAATAATAATAAAAGAACTTGATAATAGAAAGTTATTCTGCTGACAGGGAAGATCAAAGCACAAACTCAGAAGAATAAAACAAAGTGAAAACATAAGCCTTTTCAACCTCCAGAGTTTCTTCTAAGAAAGACAAATGAAATTAGGTCATCTGAGTCCATGTTTTTATTTCTCTCAATCTGATGACATGCATGCAGAACTGTAGTCAAAGAACGAGCC
>CM053585.1:486064376-486075376 GCA_028646515.1 Pseudochirops corinnae | reverse complement strand
ATCACAGAGCACAAAGAAAACTCAAAGGCTTCCCACCCCTGAATCTCAAAAGAGGCAGGAGAGCACAAAAGGCCATCCACCCTTAAGTTACAACAAAGTTAAGCTCAGCACTGAATACCCAAGGAAAGGGCCTTCTTTTATCTTCCCTCGAGGCAAGCCCTCAGCAATCTCAGTTCCTGGGGAGACAAGGCTCAACAAAGCCATAGCCAGCATCCTCATCAAGTCACTCTCTGCCTGTAGAACAGTCCCAGAACCCCTGAAAACATCAGCAAGGCCCTCTTTCAGGATTTCTGTGCAGATACCACAAGAAAATCCTCCATGAGGCCTTCTGAACCAACAGCCAGGTTCTAGGACCTCTACGACAGCAGCACTGTCCTTCACCATCAGGTGAATCTGGCAAAACAACATCAAAACAGATAGACAAAATAGTGGCATCACAGCCATGCCTCCTCAGTTCTTGGCTGTTCCGGGTGGCAGATTTCAAAAGTTCTGGGCAGTTCCAACGGGCTCTCAGCAGTCTTTCTCTCAGCAATTCAGGCTCCACAATACTGAATACTGCTCTCCCTAAGTCCTTCTGGCCTTCTATAGGCTTGGGCCTGTCTCCCAATTCATGGCTCCTCTCAGTTCAGCCCTCTTTCTTCATGTCAACAAGTCCATCCCTCAAGTGGTATTCACAAGCTCTGGGTTGTAACACTCAATCCAAAAACCAAGCCAATACAAGGGCATCTCCAAATTCCATTACCATTACAGATGCCCAGTTTATATACCTTTTCAACAGGGACTGATATCACCCCCATCATCATTTTACCTCTAGACAGAGGAAATACCCCCAACCATAGCAGACCTCTCCCAGCCTTGGGCTATCTAGACAGAAGAATCTGTCTCCACCTCTAAGCCTAAAATAGAAGACAATAGAGCTTCCATACAGTACCTTTGATTAAATCAATACAGAGCTTGGGTCGGGGTTTGACAAGGATAAGGAGATTCAATGTAATCTCATTGTTAGAAATGTCCTTCTGAAGAAAAACTGAACTTAAAAGTCAGGACTTTGAATGAAGGGGGTCAGGGGGAGCCCTGGGTCTTTAAAATGTTTACTAAGAAAAATCATTCTTCACAGCCTCAAAGAAAAATGTGAATTGGTCTCAGGCCCCCCCCAAAATTTAGGGAGTGATGAGGTACAGGCTCTGGGAACCCCTTTGAACTCTGATTGAATCTTTGGCTGAGAGAAGACTTGATTTGAATTCATTTGGCAAGATCCGGCATTGTTGGTGTTTTGGGGTACCCAAAAAAAGTCTTCTCTCAGCCAAAGTAAAACAAAGTTTATTAAAATCTTAATGAGCTTCAGTATCTATAATGTTTGTATTGGACAAGCAGGCCAGAATCATCTGACACAGAGTGAGTCTGAGGCAGATCATTCTCTGGCACTCTCACACCTCAAGGAGACAAGGTGGGGTCTTATATACAGAAAGGTTGTGGGAGGATTGGGGGGGGTCTTCAGGAGAAGTCAAATGAGGTCAGATTCCAGTGCTGAGAGATTAAGGTGGGAAGTAGCTGGAGGCTACCTGGAGATGAGACAATGGAGGGTTTGGAAGGAACAAGGGTGGGAGCTAGCTGGACAAAGGAGGGCTAGGCTAGTAACAGAGGTTTTGGGCACACAAGGCTTGCCTAATCAAATGGGAAGATTCAATCAGAGTTCAAGGGGGTTCACAGAGCCTGTACCTCATCAGGGAGGAGCTCAAATAGGATTTTAAAAATCAAGTAAGAGAGGTAAAGGGAAAAAATGGGAAAAGAAATGAGAGGGATGCAAGAAAATAATGAAAAAAGAGTCAACAGCTTGGTAAAGGAAGCACAAAAAATATTGAAGAAAATAATATCTTAAAAACAGAATATGCTAAATGATAAAAAAGGCACAAAAATCCACTGAAGAAAACCCCTTAAAAAGTAGAACTGGCCAAATGGAAAAAGAGGTACAAAAATTAACTGAAGAAAAGAATTCTTGAAAAAAGTAGAATTGGCCAAATGGAAAAGGAGGTATAAAAGCTCTTTGGAGAAAATAATCCCTTAACAATTAGAATTCCATAAGTGGAAGCTAATGATTACCTGAGACATCAAAAAACAATCATACAGAAGCAAAAGAATGAAAAAAAATAGGAAAAAATATGAAACATCTCATTGGAAAAACAACTGAACCGGAAAATAGGCCAAGGAGAGATAATCTTAAGAGCTATTGGACTACCCAAAAGCCAGGATCAAAAAACAGCCTAGACATCATATTTCAAGAATTAATAAAGGAAAATTGCTCTGATATCCTGGGGGTAAAAAAAAAAAAATTGAAAAAAATCTACTGAACAACTCCTAAAAGAGATCTCAAGACAAAAACTCTCATGAATATTATAGCCAAATTCCTGAGGTCCCAGGATAAGGAAAAAATATTGTAAGCAACTGGAAAAAAACTGTGCAAATATTAGGAAACTACAATAAGGACAACACAAGATTTAGCAGCTTCCATATTAAAGAAACTGAGGGCTTAGAATACAATATATTAGAAGGCAAATGAGCTAGGATTACAATCAAGAATCATCTACCCAGCAAAACTGAGTATAATCATTCAGCAGAAAAAATGGATATTTAATGAAATAGAAGAGTTTCAAGCATTGCTGCTGAAAAGACCAGAGCTGAAAAGAAAATTTCACTTTCAAATACAAGACTCAAAAGAAACATAAATAGGTAAACAAGAAAGAAAAATCATAAGGGATTCAATAAGATTAAACTGTTTGCATTCCTACATGTGAAGGTGGTACTTCTAACGTCTAAGAATTTAATCATTTTTAGAGAGGTTAGACAGAGGGCAAAGGTGTGAATTGACTATGATAGGATGATATAAAAAAAAATAAAATTTGAGGATGAGAAAGAGGGATGCACTGGAAGAAAGGGGAAGAGAGGTAGAATGGGGTAAATTATTTAATAAAAGAAGCACAAGGGGATGAAGTTTTACAGTGGAAAGGAATACTGGGGGGTGGGGTGGGGTGGCAGGCAATGCTTGAACCTCACACTCATCACAATTGGGTCAGACAGGGAATAACATATATACTCAGTTGGGTATAGAAATCTATCCTAACCTACAAGGAAGAAGGAAAGGAGGGAGACAAGAAAAGGGGTAAGGAACTCATAGAAGGGAAAGTAGATTGGGGGAGGTATATATAAATAAATAAATAAATAAATAAAATAAAAATAAAAATAAATAAAAACATTTTTGAGTAGGGACAGTGTAAAAGGAGAGAAAGAGAAGAATAAATGGGGGGAAATAGTATGGAGGCAAATACACTATTAATAGTCATAACTGTCAATGAGATGTCAATGGGATATCAATGGGATGAACTCACCTATAAAACTAAAGCAGATAGCAAAGTGAATTTAAAAACTAGACTCCTACAAAATGTTGTATCCAAGAACACTTGTATAGTGGTGAAGTAGAGAGGCACATATAGAGTAAAGATAAGAGGATAGAACAGAATCTATTATGTTTCAGCTGAAGTAAAAAAAAAAAAACAAGTTATAGCAATCATGATCTCAGACAAAGAAAAAGCAAAACTAGATCTAATTAAAAGAGATAAGCAGGGAAACTACATTTTCCTAAAAGGTACCATAGCTAATGAAGTAATACCAATATTAAGCATACATGCACCAAATGGTGTATCATTTAAATACTTAAAGGAAAAGTTAAATGAATTACAGGAGGAAATAGGTAACAAAACTATCCTAGTGGGGAAGGAGGGAAAAATCTTAACTTTCCTCTCTCAGAAATAAATAAGTCTAACCAAAAAATGAACAAGAAAGAGGTTGAGGAGAAAAATAAAATTTTAGAAAAGTGAAATATTATAGACCTCTGGAGAAAATTGCATGGAAATAAAATTGTATGGAAATAAAAAGGAGTATACCTTTTTTCTGAGTAGTACATGACACCTATACAAAAATTCCCCATATATTAGAGGATTAAGAATCTCACAACCAAATGTAGAAAAGCAGAAAAACCAAATACATTGTTTTTAGATGACGATGTAACAAAAAGTATTTCTTTTTACAAAAAGTATTTCAATAAAGGACCAGGGAAACATAGATTTAAAATTAATTGGAAACTAAATAATTTAATTTTAAAGAATGAGTGAACCAAAAAAATAACTCACAGAAACCATCAATAACATCATTAATGAAAATGACAACAATGAGATAACACCAAGATTTATGGGATGCAGTGCAGTACTTAAGGGGAAATTTATATCTCTAAATGCTTATGTTAATAAAATAGAGAAAGAGCAGATCAATGAATTGGGTTAACAACTTTAAAAAAACTAGAAAAAGAACAAATTAAAAATTCACAATTAAACACCGAATTGGGAATTCTGAAAATCAAAGGAGATATTAGCAAAACTGAAAGTAAGAAAACAATTGAACTAAATAAAACTAGGAACTGGTTTATGGGAGTAAAAAAACAATAAAATAGATAAACCAACAGCTAATTTGATTTTTTTTTAAAGTCAAATTACTGGTATCAAAAATAAAAAGGGTGAACTCACCACCAATGAAAAGGAAATTAAAGCAATTATTAAGAACTATTTTGCCCAATTATATGCCAATAAATATAACAATCAAAGGGAAATGAATATTTACAAAAAATATAAGTTGCCCAGATTAACAGAAAGGGAAATAGAATACTTAATAAACATGTTTTAGAAAAAGAAATTGATCAGGTCATAAATGAACTCCCTAAGAAAAAATCCATGGGACCAGATGGGTACCCATTTAAAGAACTACTAGCTCTAATACTATTAAAAAAAAAAAAAAACTTTAGAAAAATAAGCAAAGAAGGAGTCCTACCAAATTCCTTTTATAACATAAATATGGCGCTGATACCTAAGCCAGGAAAAGACAAAATAAAGAAAGAAAATTGTAAGCCAATTTTCCTAAAGAATATTTAAATTTTTAAATAAAATATGAGCAAGGAGATTATAGCAATATATCATGAAGATCATATGTTATGAAGAGATAGGATTTGTACCAGGAATGCAGGGCTATTTCAATATTAGGAAGCATAATTGATCATATCAATAACAAAAACAATAAAAACCTCAACTTTATCTCAATAGGTGCAGAAAAAACTTTTCACAAAATACAACATATTACTATTAAAAACATTAGAAAGCATAAGAATAAATGGAGATTCCTTAAAATAAGTAGCATCCATCAAAAAAAATCAGTAAACATTGCCTGTAGTGGGGATAAACTTGAAGCCTTTCCAATAAGATAAGGGGTGAAGCAGGGATGCCCATTATCACCACTATTATTCAATATCCTACTAGAAATGCTAGCTATAGCAATAAGAGATGAAAAAGGAATTGAAGGAATTAGACTAGGTGATCAGGAAACAAAACTATCACTCTTTGCATGATATAAAATAAATGTACATAAATCATTAGCATTTCTATATATTATTAACAAAGTCCAATAGGAAGAGATAAATTCCATTTAAAAATTAGAGAAAACTGCATCAAATTTATAAGTAAGTATCTGAGTCATTTTCCAATTGACAAGTGGTCAAAGGATATGAATAGGCAGCTTTCAGATGAAGTAGTTGAAGCTATCTATAGTCATATGAAAAAATTCTCTAAGTCACTATTGACTAGAGAAAGATAAATTAAAACAATTCTCAGGTACCATCTCACACCCTATCAGACTGGTTAATATGACAGAAAAGGAAAATGACGAATGTTGGAGGGGAGGTGGAAAATTAGGACACCAATGCATTGTTGGTGGAGTTGTGAACTGATCCAGCCATTCTGGAAAGCAATTTGGAACTATGCCCAAAGATCAATCAGACTGTGCATACCCTTTGATCCAGTGATACCACTACTAGTTCTGCATCCCAAAGAAAAGAAAAAGGACCTATATATACATGAGAAGGAGGATGCTTTCAGAAAAACCTGGAAAGGCTTACATGAACTGATGCAAAGTAAGGTAAGTAGATCCAGGAGAACAATGTACACAGTAAGAGCAATATTGTAGAATGATCAACTGTGACTGACTTAACTATTCTAAGCATACAATGATTCAAGACAATTCCAAAGAACTTATAAAAAATGTTATCCTCTTCCAGAAAAAGAACTGGTGAAATCTGAATGCATCTCAAAGCATACTTTTTTAACTTTGTTTTTCTTGGGGTCTTTTTATTTTTTGGTCTATGTTTTCTTTTACAACATAGCTAATATGGACATGTTTTACATGACTGCACATGTATAATCTATATCAAGTTGCTTGCCTTCTCAAGGAGGGAGGAGAGGAGAAAGGGAAGAAAAAACTGGATCTCAAAAAAAGTTTTTAAAAGAATATTAAATATTGTTTTAGCATGTAGTTGGAAAAAAATAAAATACAAAATTTTTCATATAAAAAAGAAAAAGTCTTTAAAAAGAAGAGAAAAATAAGGACATGGTCTTTCATACCCATCAGACAGGCAAATGTGATAAGACAAAAAAAGGAAAGTGACAAAAGGGAAAGCAGATTCAATAGTGTATCATTGGTGGAGCTATCAATTTGTGTAATCATTCTGGAAAGCAATCCGGAACCATGCCCAAAATATTTCTAAACTGAATATACTTCAATGCAACTCTAATACTACTACGAGTATACCCAAAAGATATTAAAGAAAAAGGACCCAAATGAAAAAAGAAATTTATAGCAGCTCTTTTTATGGTGGCAAAGAACTGGAAACTAAGTAGGTACCCATCATGATTGGGGAATGGCTGAATAATTTATGGCATATGATAGGAGATGTAATATGTAATAGAATGCAATATTCTATGTAATATGTGATAGGAATAGTATGATGTTGTAAGAAATGATGAAAGGACTGGTTTCAGAGAAACTTGGAAAGATTTATATGAACTGATGAAGAACGAAATTCATAAAACCAGGAGAACAATTTACTCAATAACATTAACACCAAGAAGACAAAAAACTTTGAAATGTTTAAGAACTCTGATTAACATAGTGATCAACCATAACTTCAGAGAAATGATTTTTAAAAAGCATACTACCCACCTCTTGATAGAGAAATGTCTGAATTAATGCAGAATGAGACAAATGTTTTTTGGACATAGCCAATGCAGGAAATTTTTTTCCTGACATGCATATTTGTTATAAGGATTTTGTTTTTGTTTTTATTTATTAAGATAAAGAAGATTTATGCATATTTGCAAATAGAAGAAAAACAATCAGTGGAAAAGGGGAGATTAAAGATCCTAGAAAAAAGAATTGGTGGAAACTAATGATGACTCAGAGAAAATGGAATTGAGATACAAGTAGAGACTTCTTCCTTTCTCACAGGAGGAAAGTAAAAATGAATGCAAGTAAAAATGATTTAGAAGTAATCAGGAAGTTCAAACTGGATAGTCTTATTCTTAATGAAGAAAAGGGTTTGGTGTCTATAGTGAGAATTTGCTAGTTTTCTAAATTAGGGAAAAAATAAAATCAAAGATTGAAGAACACTTCTGCATTTTGTTAACTAAATAGATAGAAGTAGAGACTTAATGCTGAAAGTAGAGGCCAATGAGTCAAAAACTGTATTTCCTTGGAATTGTCACCAGTTTGAAATACAAATCTAATGCTATTGGTCTCATGGAATCCCCACAAAAGTTTTGTGTTAATGATGATGTTACTTTAACCAAGCCACCTACCCTCAGTTTCCCTGTCTATAAATTGGGAGTAATGACAGCTACTGTACCTTACATGAGCGTTGGAATTAATTAGTACTTTGAGATTCCCAGATAAAAGGTACTATAAAAGCACTGAGTATTATTGTATGATCAATAACATATTTTACATCCACAATGAATGTAGGTTTTTCTTACTGAAAGTACCATCTTCAAAACTACAAAGGAAACCAGGCAGATCAGATATCAGTGAGTATCTAAAATTTCAACACCCTCTAGAGGGTGTCTAATATTAAAAAACCTGTTTCACTTTCTAGTTATCATTAAAGACTACCTTCCAGTATATCAGAAAAACTTGCCCATAGTCTGAATTGAAATCATCATTAAACTTAGAAAAAAGTTCCAGAGCAACTCTCACCAAATTGGAGAAACATCCAGTTCCACCTACAGATATGTTCTTAGAAGGGATTTTCTCTTATGAATGCATTGTTTCCAGATATCATATGAACATGTTCATTCTATTTTAGGAGTTTAAGGTGTGAATTGGGGAAGTAAGCATCCATGACATTTAACCAACAATAAACTATAATTTATTATAAAAACTCATATGTAAGTTTTTATTTTTCTGTCTAGATATTTACTTAAATCTATATCTGAAAGACATTCTGTATACTCTCAGGGGAATAAATAGTTACATAGAAAATGTTAAATAATGCTAGAGTCAAACTATGATCTCCAAGTCTAATTCTGTGGCCACTCATTATCCTGACAACCAACTGGAAAAGGAAACCCTATTTGTAGCTATAGACTGTGAAGTGAATGGTATTGCTTTGTGAATTATAATATCCAATATTTGACTTAAAGTAATTTACAAAAGTAATTCATGCTTCTAAGTAATTTTTCTTTAGTTCGGAAACCTAGAAAAAGCATCCACCAATCCTGCTACTTTTGCCTAATTGTATGCTAAAGGAACACCTAGACCTACTTGTACAACTCTAAGATTCAGTGTTATAACAGTAGTAAAGACAAAAAAGGATCAGATTTTCCACTGAAAATGTGACATTCCACTTTGCTTGTTTTCAAATCAGTTTAATTTAGGGCCTATAGAGAAGGAAGAAGAAATGATTCCCTTATCTTTTCTCATTTAACCATCTACCCTCCTAACTCCTTTTATCAGATAGTTAGAAATGTGGCATCACTTTAATTTCCTCATCTATTTTCTCTTCTAGGTTCAAGTATTCTCATTTTTTAGTGTAGTGTGGGCCATCCCATGGAGCATGCTCACAGTTGTATTTCCTGTTTCCAGTCTATAATGGAGCTTTGGATCCTTCTTCCAGTCGTGTGTGACTCAGGGCTAATGAGCTTGCCCTTTAAGATGATTGAAGAGTCCTCCTCTTGACTGAGCAGCTGGAAGAGCTGATGATTCAGTAGATGTTTAAAAGAGAGCAACCCTAGCCTTGGTCCTCTTGTTCTTTGTGGCTACAAATCATAAATAATTATTTTGAATCAGTTCTCAAGAGTAGGGCAGAGAAGGTATAGCTTCCCCTATCCCCTTCCCTGGCTTCCATTTGGTCATGAGCACATGGTATCCCAATCACATATCCAACTTAAGAAAGGTTGAACCTGGTTTAGAGTACATCTTTTGTGTTCCATTTCTGGAGTAGGTGACCTAACATCAGTCATGAGGTAGACATGTTCAGGATTGGAGATAACTTTATGAGTTTAAGAGGTTCAGAAATCTGAGATCCTGGGTCCATAGAGTGAAACTAACTTGGGAAAGGAGAGTTTCATCAGAAATGATGACCACTGAGAAGAGAATTAGTTCAAGTCCAGAGTATTTCACTAGTGGACACATAACAAGAATTGTTGGACAATCAATGCAAAAGCAAAGTAAAATATAAAATGCCTAATTAGAAATGTTATAAACTGCATTGTATTTATACAGCTTAAATATTAACCCCTTGGACAGGTATAATAGTAGTTAGATACTACTAACTCTTACTGTCAATGTACACTGGTCAGAATTTTTTGTGTTGTAGCATTTCTTTTGTGTGTAGGAAATAAATACCTGAGCCATACATGATTCATTTTGTATATTGAGTACCTTTCTGTTGCCCTTTTGGGGAAATAATAGACAGAAGCCTAAATCTGCATTTTGTGTAAGTTATGTTGCCCGTATAAGATATGTATTTCCACATAAGGTGTCTAAATATATAAAGTATGATTCTTACCTTAAAGGGATTCTTACCTTACCATGAAGCCACTTACTCTGCGTCTTCTGATGAAAAAGGTACCAGATGAGAATTATATCTTATTTGCTCTACTTCAGTTTTGCTGGGAAAGTGGCAGAATTGTTAGGTTCAAAAGCCAAAAAAGCAATTCACTTCCCAGGTTGTTATTTCTTAAAGGGGGAAAGTGGCTCCAGCAGCTTATATCCACAAACTCATAACAGACCATCACAAACAGTGTGTCATACTATACGTATATAATAATACAAATAATGAGTAAAACCTTTTTTATAAACATAAAGAGCAAACAGAAATCAGAGATCTAAGGCTTAGATACACCATAAAATCCATGAGTGAATAAGCTCTTTAGATGAGAAAGAGATGAGATCTCACACAAATCCCATCCCAAACATCTAAAAGGAAATTCCTCAGTCTCTTGGGAAGCAAGTTGGAAACCAAGGATGAATCAGGATCTTGCTTCCCCTGCATATCTGCCCCTTCCCAAGTCATTTCTCTCCCTCCCTGAAGAGAGTCTGGAACGACAACGTCTCTCTGGAAGAAGGAATTAAGATTCTCTCTCCTCACCAGTTATTTCACCAGTTCATTCACACATTCACATAGTCAAACCATCAGACTAGTCACTCATCCATAATCACACATAGTACAGGCAATTCCTCTCCCACCTAACTTGATTGGGAATTAGGTTATATCTAAATAATTTGTCCTGGGAACACGAGGGTGTGGCAGTAATGAAACAAAAAGTATGAGAAACTAGAACCTAGATACTTTCTCATTAGAGGCCAGGCTCCCCTGGGATTGAACATACATGCTTGGGTCCAGAATAGAAGGATTCCTTAGGGAGAGGGTACAGCCCCAATGTTCCAATCCTGTAAGCTCAGCATAGGATGCTTATTATTAGGCTTTTTTTTGGTTATAATTTGGTTTTTTTTTTGTTTTTTTTTGTTTTTTTGTTTTTTGACTTTTTTTTTTTAATTTTTAATTTTATTTTAGTTTGCATCATTCATTTCCACAAGATTTTGAGTTACATATTTTCTCCCCCTCTTCCCCC
>CM053585.1:486033270-486063876 GCA_028646515.1 Pseudochirops corinnae | reverse complement strand
GGCTTCAGTCTCCAGGATTCTTCCTTCAAGGGGAGCAAAATTCCAATTCTGTCTCTGTCTCTGGAATTCTTGCTTATATACACACCTCAGCCAATCCCCTTCTTCCACATCAATAGGGGCTCAGCCAATTCCCTTCTTCCACATCAACAGGGGCTCAGCCAATCCCCTTCTTCCACATCAACAGGGGAGTTCATGCCTTCTCAACAGTGGGACAGTTTGCATCTTCCACACGTAGCACTTAGTAGTGCTAAGTATCCTGCTAAACTGATTACTATTACATTCCACCCCTCCAGGATTCTTGGCCTTACAATTTCAATTTAAATGGCCACGAATCCTGGATTCTGGAACAAACAGGCACTGTACTTTGTAATCCTGCCGACTGCGCCATAATGTAATGCCATGCACCAGCTCACTTTGAGAAGAATTGTATGATTTGGCCAGAAGAGACTCTGGGCAGCTGTTGAGCCCCCTGGCTGTGAAAAACCCAGATGTTGGTGCTTCCCTCTCTGGTAACTGAATAGGTTGATGTAATGGTCAGAGGCTGGAATCCGTCTGCTGACCTGTTTTTCTGTTTGTAACTTCTGTTTGTATTCTCTGAAGTTCAGGGTGCTGACTTTTCCCCCTGAACTAGGTAAATACTATGTTTGATTAAAGTAAGATTGTTAACCCATTTTGAGTTGCTTTCCTTTAGAAAAGCAGATCTAAGAACCTGTGCTAGTAGCCGCCCTAGGTATGCTAGGGTGCTTGCTGATACAGGAAGGTGACGCATTAAAAAGATAGCTGAAAGGAGAGAAAGTATTCTGTAAAGAAGTTGTCTATAGAGAGAGTGCAACTTGAAATGAAGAGATGGCTGCCCTGGGCCCTCTCCTTAAATGGAGGTTCTGAAAAGAGCTCTCCAGTTGCAGGGAAGGGCCAAGCCTCGGGCAGAGGGTATTTCTGAGATGTAAATTGCAGGATTGGAGTGATCTTCAGGATAAAGATGTTTCTGGGCATGAATGCCAGGGGAGGGCAGCCTTGTGGGAAATGCCTGTGTGCCTTTCTTAAATGAAGGGTTTTATTTTATCTTTCATCACTGCAAATAAATCTTAATAGAGTTGAAAGGGACCTCAGTTTAGAAGTTTTTAACCTCTTTTGTATGTCACAGACCTCTTTGGTGGTATCTGGTGAAACCTTTGGATTGCTTCTTGGAATAATGTTTTGAAATGCATAAAATATTATAGGAATTACAAAGGAAAACAGTTATCAAAACCAAAATACAGCTATCAAAATAGTCTTTAAAAATCTTGGATTAAGAACCTTTGAATTCTAGTCTGACTCCATACATGAAAGGAATACCTATTGTAGCATATCTTGACCTAGTTTGTGCCTAGCTCTCTACTACTTTCTTTGAAAGTGGTATAAGATACGATTCTCTTCCCTCAAGGAACTTAAAATCTAATTGGGGATGTAATACTAATCCAAATAAGACAATGAAAAGTAAATGCCACACTGTGGAATTGAATGCTAATCTGTGGTAAACAATATGATAATAGAGGTTGGTATATTTGGAATCAGTATAGAAATATAGGATAGGCCCTATAAAACTCTTCTGACTTAGTGGTGGAAGTGCTTATCACAGGGAAAAAAGATCTATCTGTACAAAAATATTTGTGTCAGGATTATTGATAACTATGGCAAGAAACAGGAAAAAATCAAATGCATCCAACAATTAGGAAATAGTACATGAGTGTAATGCAGTCTTGTTGTACCATAAGACAAAATAAAAGAAACATGGGGAGATTTATATAAAGTGTTAATAAAGAACTAAAAGAGCAATATGCATTTTAAGCAACAGATATAAAAAACAAAATATACACAAAATTAAGGGGACACAAACACAGCGTTTAGAAAAAAATAATAAACATAATAGAAGTTTATGATTTCATGAGCAATCATTTAAAATTTTGTGCTTATTTCTTTGAACATTCATGCCTGTTGGTGGTTCTTAAATTTATAATAAGAATGTTTTTTATTATATTACAGATTAAGTAATATCAAGGGTTTAGAAAGAATAGAATCAATATAACCAAGAAGTACTTCCCTTTATTCCAGTTTATCACTTCCTTTGACTTAAATCATTCTTCATGGTCCAAGTATATCCACTAAGATAACATTTAATATTCCATTCCATTAGTATAGTGCTCATTACTGTTATAAATCATTTTAATTCTCACAGCCTTTAAAATTTTTTTTAAAAAAGCCCTTTGTACTTTTAAAGAACTTCATTGTTGCATTATTTAAAAAGTGCCTGCTAGGACACTTGATATTTCTTGTAGGAGTTGTCTTGCTCTCAAGTATTTAAGCAGAGGCTGATGAGGAATTTTTGTGTCAGCCAGATTTTGAAATTGGCAACCTTTGCCTTCTCTAAACTGTAATAGAGAATGGCTTTTGGATTTTTACATATACCAGCCCTTATTATAAGGCCATTCCCAGACTGATTTACTACTCCATATCCCCTAGTTACACTCTTGCATTTAAACTGCTATGTTGTAGAATTAGAAAGATGTTTTTCTTTAGAAATTACCACACTGACATACTGGTACTGATTTTTAAAAATGTACTATGTGTATACAAACATTCCTAATTTTGAAAATCTGAAAGTGTTTTATAATTTATATAAACAATGCTGACTTTTTTGAGGGGATGACAGATTACGTTTTTTTCTTAGCATTTTGATTTAAGCCAAATGCAAGGGATTGTTAAAATGGTTGGCGTAAGTATTTTGTGAGAAATTCTTCTCTTCCTCAAATGGCTGGATAATTATTTCGGTGCATAATATTTGTTAAAGTGGGGATAGCTTCTACTACGGTCTGAAAAAGGTCACTTGCTTAATTTATATATAAATCTCAGCTGTATATGAATCTGAAATCTTTTATAGCAGAGATCATGATGATTATAGATTAAGAGCCGGAAGGGCCTTTTGAGGTTATCTGATTCCAGTCCTCTTATTTTACAAATGAGAAAACGGAGACCCAGAGTGGTTTAAGTTGCATTTGTGCTGTAGCAGCAGGTTCAGCCTTCTTCCAAACAGCAACAGAGGCAGCATGAAAAAGCAATTTGATGTCTGGGTAGAAGATAATAAGATGGAATTTAAACTTGAACTGTTTGAGCAAATAATAGTGTGTTTGTTTTTGTTGTTATTGTTTACAGAGATTGATCACATCAAACTGTCTATTTAAGAGAATCAGTGATTATTTTTTGAATGCCTGCTGTTTGTACAACACTGTAAAATTGATTCTGTGACTGGAATCAGCTGAGCTGAAGCAATTTTTGCCTTAGGTTGGGGCATTAGTGAGAGAAAATATTGTTAAATAGCTAACATTTTAAATAGGCTTTAACATTTACAAAGTGCTTGATATATGCTATTTCATTTGGTCTTTCCCAACTACCTTGCAAGGTTGATGTTATAACCCCATTTTTCAGATGAGGAAACTGCATTCAAGAAAGGCAAAGTCATTTGCTCAGGGTCTCGTAGCTAGTAAGTATATGGGGCAATATTTGGACTCAGATCTTCCTGAATCTTGTGCAGCCTAACTGCATCTAGGAAGCAGAAAAGCTCCTGCATAATTAAAAGATCTCTCAATAACAGTTTTAATGACCAACTGAAATTTAAAAAAAAAAAAAACAAAAACAAACTCCTTTAAAAAGTACATTTCCTGAAAAAACAACAGATTTTGCATTGAAATTTGACAGTTTTGCAATGTGAGTAACGATCATGTTTTTAATATTCCACTGTGAACAAGTAGACCAAATTACAAACCTTTGACGTTTTTAAAAAAAAAAAAACAGGTTTTGAATTCTACTGTTTTTAAGATCTGATTTCTTAGGTCTGGCCATGCCTATGAATTAAGTAACTTAATTTTGGTAACAAGGTGGAATCATAGAATTTTAGTGTTGGAAAGAACTATCTAGTCTAGAATATTCCAATCTCCTCATTTTACACATTAAGAAATTGATGTCCAAAAAGGATAAGTGATTTACTAAGGTTATGCAGCTGGTCAGTGATGGAACTTCGGCTTCTCACTACCAGCGTTGTAGGTTTACAGAGTTATAAGTGGCTTCAGAGTTACATGGTCCCCCTTTTACCTGAACGGGAATCTGCTTGAAATTGTTCAGTCATGTTCTCTTGTATATCTGGAATTAATTTAAAAAACACCGAGCTTATGTGTCCTTACTACAGATCTTAGTAGATTTTTCTCATGATTTTAACCTATAAAATATTTTGATATTTTTCTGTCATTAAACTTGTTATTCCAGTTTAGGAAGAGAATCTCCAATTTAGTATACCATATGTTGTAAATGTATCTAATCCCAAACATGGGGCACACAAAGGTTCTGCCTACCTTTTTTTTTAAATTGCAGGTAGAAATGAACAATTAAGACATAAAATTGTGAAATGGTTCATAATAATCACACAAATCACTTTCCAAGAATAAGGGCTGCCTTTAACAATGTCAGAGTTGAAACGTGTTTCAAGACATTTCTCTGATGATCCCGTCTAATAAACCCGTCAACAAAAGAAATGACCTATTTTTGATGAACATATTTTGGCTTTTAGTGTTTACTTGTAAAAAAATTGTTACAGAATTTTTGCCAAGACCTTGTCAGTATCTTTGGCCTATAATTTAAAGAATTTGCCTTTTCCCCTTCCAGAAATTGGGATTGTGTTTGCCCATCTCCACTCCTGAACCATACCTCTCCTGTTTGATTTTTCACAGATCACTGAAGGTGGTTCAGGGGAGCAATAATAAGGCTGTAAAGGTAGGTTGAAGCCATATTGTGAAGGGCTTTAAATACGACAAAAAAGGTACTCGTATTTGATTCTAAAGTTATTAAATAGGGAGTCCTTTCATTTTGAGAATAAAAGTTGTTCCTTTGTTCTTTATTCCTACTTCATTTCTTCGTCTGCAAAATGTAGGGCAGCTGGTCAAGTGTTTGTTAAATTGAATTTAATGGAAATTTCATTCCAGCTCTTAAATGCTATGATTATCTTTATCAACAGTTGAATTCACAGAACATTTATTTTAAGTGTCTGTGTTCAGAGATGTTTTCTACAGTCGATGTAGGATAGTTGTCCTAAGTTTTGGGTAGGATTTATGTTAAATGATATGGTATTGTCTCTGCATACATGGAGCAATAAAGTCTAATAGGAGATAGACATATAATTTAATTAGTGTGTAAGAGAGACAGTAGAATGGAATAGACATGATTTGAATTAAGGGAACCTGAGCTTAGATTGCCATTTCCTTAACTCAATTTAGGAATATAGGGCAAGTCATTTAACTTCTTCAGCCCTTTGTTTCCTTTTTTAAAAAATTGAATTGATACTGTACAGGTCTATTAGGAGGATTGAATTTATAAAGTGCTTGATAACTTTTGTAAAGGTAGACTATAAGAGGTGCAAAAAACAAATAAAAACAACTGTCAGGTCAGAGCAGAAAAGTCCTTACCAGTTGAGGGTGGGCTGAGGTATCTGGGAACAAGTGTAATTTCAATTTGACTTCAGAAGATATGTAGGATATTCAACAGGTGAAGAAGGATGGCATTCCTGGTATAGTATTAATAGTATGAGAAAAGCTGTGGGGGTAGAATAGTGCTGCTGGTTTTCAGGGTAGAGTAGTGGAGCTGACTAGAATGTAGAATATGTGAATGGGAATACCGGTACAAGATCTGAATAAAAAATTAAAGTGGTACTTGATTGTAGGAGGCCTTTTTTGAGACTAAGCAAAGTGCTTTATATACTTTCCACAGTTGGTTATAGAGAAGAATTTTGACCTGGGGAGTGGCATAATCAGGTTAGGCATTAAGATATCTTGCAAAGTCAAAGAGGATGTGTTAGGAGGTCTTTTCTGATAAGTCCCTTTGGATGTGGTGTTGAGTGCTTGCATATACTATAGTAGTGGGAATGGAAGTAGAACAGAGGAAGATGAATGGGGAGAGATTATTCAAGTAGAAGCAATAGGACTTCATTCTTCATTTACAACTTGTTCTCTGGGAGGCTGAAAGGTGGTACTGCCGATAGGAATAGAAAATTCATAAAGAAAAACATTTTGGAAAAAGGGCAATACATTAGAATTTGTTTGGACATGTGTGAAGTTCATTCAAGTAGAGATGTAGTCAGTTATAAGTGTGGAACTTGAAGAAAGGTCTGGACTGGAGATTTTGAAGTCCACTCAGCAGTTATTAGTTGAAGCCAAGAACATGAATGAAATTACCAAGAGAAAGAATCAGTCTATAAGCATTTATTAAGTACTCGATGTGCCAAGTGCCCCCTCCCCTTTTTTATTCACTGCTAAGAGCAAAAAACAATTGAGAACCTTGGAGAGCACCATTGCAAGGTTTAGAGTGATCCCAGGAAAGCAGGAAGAATGTGGTACCCTCAGGAGTTAAGGAGAGAGAGAGAGGATCTAGAAAGATGATGTGATCAGATGTATCATTCTTCCTTCAGAGAAGTCAAGGAAAAAGCATCCTCTGAGCTAGAAGGGACTGTGTAGTCCAACTGCCTTCATTTTACAGATGAAGAAGCAGGCCCAGGGACTTCCCAGAGGCACCTGGGATGGGGTTTGAGCCCAGATTCTCTAATTTAAGAGGCATCTCATTAGAGATTGTTTTCAGTAGAGTGGATGAAAGCCTGATTAATCAGCAAGTGTTTTATCATTACTAGGTACTTTGCTAGAGCAAGGAGATATGAAGAGTAAGGGGAAACATTGACCCTGCTATCAAAGTGTGCCACCATGTGTACCAACTCTCCTTTATTTCTCTCTTCCATTCCCCTTCTCCTCCCCCCGTCCCACTCCCCCCATTTGGGGATCCTGAGTGAGTATCCTTGTAGGCAAGTGAGGAATATAGAGGGAGAGGTTGAAGATGCATGGAGGGGAGGGGAAGATAATTTCTACAATGAGGTCCTGGAGGTATGGGTATTGACTGAAGGGGGCTAGAAAAAAATCTTAGTCTTAAGGGAAATAGTACCTCTTGTTCTTCTTAATAGTAATATTTACCCCGTGTGCTTCACAAGTCATATCGTAGAGTGGTGACAAACAAATAGAAATGAGGACCACTAAACCTTACATAGGAAAACTACATACTAATTTTATGTTCTGCTGTATTACATTTTTGTTATTTTGTTTAAAATTTTCCAGTTAAATTTTAATTTAATTCTCTTGGCTTACCCCATCATAACACCCAATCCTAATAAAAACCACTAAAAAAAGAATTCTCTTTTTGTGTTTGTGAGAGATTAGTATTACCTTGACTTTGTTTTTGTCTGAACACTTTTTTGAGATCAATTTGACATTGTTTTCATGAGATAAATAGTTGTATTTTTTTTTCCATATCCAGAATTTCAGTTCAGAGGAAAAAATATAAGTAAAATCATAGACACGAAAAAGCAAACATGACTAATTTTGGCATGTATTTTAGCTGAGATCAGTATAGCATGGGATTTTGGGTTCAGGAATGGGTGTGGTTTCACATGTACTTTGGAGGTCATAAGTCTTGATTTAAACATCTCCCCAAAAGGGTAAACTAGATGCTTTTATGTAAAAATGCTTAGATGATAGAAGAAGACTTTAGGACCTGGTTTGGGGATGAGCCTGGAATTCGACTTACTTAGATAAAAGAGCCATTTTGGGTAATACAAAAGATCAGATAGTTTTGGAAGTTTCTTGGATTTTTCTTCACTGGAGTTTTAGCTATGTTGAATGGAGTTTAAGGAAGTTAAGGTAAAGTATAAATCCATGGAAGTGACAAATTAGCTAAAGTAATTTTAGGCAACAGGAAAATTCTCATGGAAAATTTTTTTAAAAAGTTGATAAGCAGTGTCTCTTGTGATGAATTCATAGCTACTACTATCATCTTTTAACCTTTTTTTTTTTGCTGCCTCACTTTCCCTTGAGCACCTTAATGAAGCAGTTAATTGGTAGCATTTGTAGACCGTTCTTAATTTCACCTTGTGACCAGAGGAAGCAGTCCTACAGACCAGAGGCATAGGAGCAGTTTTTTGTTTGGTGCTGCCTCTGACTAGCCACAGCCGATGTAATATGCTTAGCATAGGTGCTTGGGTTAAGGGTATTTTTGAAAAGAAAATCAGTTTTGAGTAGCTGTCTGGATTGAGAAATTCAAGAATCCTAGAAACCAAGAACCAAGAAAAGTTAAAACCTTAGGACTATTTCTTTTTCCATTCCACTTCCTTCAGAAGACCTTTACTGTTCTCCATTCTCTTTTCTCTCAAAACACAACTTTTCAGACCTTGAATGACATTAACATTTTCTATTTGTAGGATCATAGATTTACAGTTGGAAGGAGGGAGGATATTTGGGGTAAGGAGTGAGAGCTCTTAACATGAGTCATTCCATCCCTCATACCATTTCTTCTTTATCTGGCCTTTGCATTGGCTGATCTCCATGTTTGAAATGCATTTCATCTTTACTGCTTCTTTTTAGAATCTCTAGTTGTTTTGTTCAAATAGCACCCTCTATATGAAGGGCTCTCTGAATTTGTCCCCCCCCCCCCTCCAATTTGTTAATGTATCTTGTCCCCAAATGACCTTGTATTTATTTTATATGTTTTGGGTACATACTTATATATATAAATTCTGCCTCTCCCATTATAATGAAAGCACCTGTAGACCAGGGACTGTTTTTCACTCGTCTTTCTATCCCCAGCTTTAATGTTTGGCATTCTTCCGCTCAGCTGCTAGAGTGTAGATCTGACCACGTCATCCCGTTGGTCAACTCCGACAATGGTTTCCAGTTATATCTAGGATAAAATATAAAACCCTCTTGTTGGGCATTTTAAAGCCACCTACCCTCTTTCTAACTTTACAGTCTTATGATTGATTCTCTTCTACAATATCTAGGATTCAGCCATGGTGGCCTACTTGCTATTCCTTACACATTCCATCTTTTGACCCTGCCTTTGCACTGGCTCATTTCCATGCTTGGGATGTTTTCCTTTACCTCCTACCTCCTTCCCTGGCCCACCCCCCTCTAAAATTCAGCTCAAATCTTACCTTCAGAAGACCTTTTTATTACTTCTACTCCAGCCCCCCCACTACCCAGTTATCTTTCACTCCTATTGCATGTGTATTTTATGTGAACATAGTTATTTGTATATTGTGTTTCTTGTTCTAATGTGAGTTCCTCTAGAGCAGGGAACATGTTTCTGATCCTTTTTAATATCCCCCACCACTTAGTACAGTGCCTGGCGAGATGTTTAGTAAATTCTTGTTGATTGATGCCTGAATCCTGCCTAAATCTGCAAGATTTTTTTTATCTGAGAGGACTCATTGAACAGTTGATTTATAGTATATGTCAGTTTGTGATTATGTTTGGGGATGTGAGAGTTTCCCTTCCTAAATTATTATTAGCTTAGTTCAGGGTCTAAAACATTGTAGCAGACCAAGAGAATGTGAATCTTTGAAATTTGCTTCCTTCAACATTGTGACTTCTAGCCCTACGGTAAGGCCTAAAGTTAATAGATAGCAATATCGGTTATTGAATAATATAAGCCATCTCTCTATCCTCAAAATGGACATGGGCCAATAGACATTGTGGTGAAGTTATTCTTTAACCCACCAATTCAGAAATTATTATGATCCTATCATTTACAGAAGATTTTTAATTTCAGGACTTGTTCCAACAAACTATTAAAACATGGTGGATTACTATGAAGTTCTAGGTGTGCAGAGACATGCCTCACCCGAGGATATTAAAAAAGCGTAAGTATTCTTTTTATTACTTTAAAATAAGGTTTCGTTAGAATGCCTTTTTAGGTGGACATTTAATCTTGTTTTAAAATTCTTTTGAGTTATCTGGCTTTGTTACGAGGCACACAGCCCATTGCCTATGATTGAAGTAAACTTTTTCTTTAAATGAGTAGGGTCAGAAAATGTGTTGGTAATGTAATATGTTTGACTTTATAATACATTGATTACAGATGTCTATCTGACTGAATATTGGAAGAAGACAAGACCCCAGTTACCTATAATGAATAAATCTACTTAATTCTTGAGTAGTGGGTTTTTTAAAAATCAGTTCCCTGTAAGCTTACAGGATACCCTTATGATTGATTATGGACCATCACAACAGTAAAGGTAGATGAAGAACCTGAAAAAGTGGAGTCTGTATTTCTGCATACATGAGAGAAACTACCTGAAAATAAAGATATTTTTCATTGGAAATTTAGGACATAAAAGAGGAATTAGATTGAGTTTTTGTCCTAGTATAGTTTGTCTAATGTTGTTTGACAGGGAAATATCAAATTGAATCAAAGGAGACTGGTGGACACAATGGTGTCAGAATAGTTACAGACATATAGTTATATGGAATATCAGTTATAGGACTAATTTGTATCCAAAGGGATTACGAAATAATCCTTGCTCTGACATAGTTATACCTAACTGAACATAGCTGGAAAATGGATGAAAGAGAATATATTGTGAAAAAATATTCTACAGGGAGCTTGAATAATTCTGTAATATGAGAATGGACTCCCCCACTCCCCAAAAACAAAACAAAATATGGGGCGCCAACTATTAACTCCAGTGATTGATTAGTTTCAGGGAATCAACAGCAGTTCAGCTATTAAATAAGTGACCATTAACTTTACTTCAAAAGCATTGTTTCAGATGTTGTGCAGTAGAAGCAGCAACATAAACCATGGGACAGTTGTCACGTACACAGTATCATGTTTTCATCGATCAAATCATCAACTACTCTAATACAATTTGATGCTTGAAGTCAGAGCTTGGAATTACTATTTTTGGTCAGCATTAAAAGATTTCAATTGAAAGTCATTTCATGTTAGCTATAAGTAATTGATCCTTGAGCAAAATTAAATGTTCCGTCTCCATAGTTGGTTATATTCTCAATTGATTGAGGTTTCTTAGAACTTACTGGGACTTATTTCTTCTTTAGGATGTTAGCTTTTCTTACCTAAGTGTGGAATTGATTTAGCTTTTTATATTTAACTTTTAAAAGGATGCTACTTACCACTGAAGTATTAATAGTTCAATTTATTGTGAACTGAAAGGGCAAATTAGAGCAAACTATATTGTGCCTATAAATAGGCTTTTGTGTGTTTTAATAAAAAGGTAAGTTTTGAATAGATGTGTAGACTGAAATATCTTAGTTCTAGAGTTAGCAACTTAACTCAGTTTTAGGTAATTTATTCATTCTTTCTCATGTAACTCATTTTATTCCTGCTGAAGCTATCTTTGAAAAAGCCTAGAACTTAGCCATAGGATTCTGGCACAAGGGCCCTGATGGGTATTAATATCAGTGCTGGAGAAAGTATTGGATTTAAGTCAGCAGAGCCCTGGGTTTGACTTCTACCACTGATGATTGCCTACCTCTGGGATCTGTGGACAAATTATTTGAGTTCTCTTAGCTGCAGTTTCTTCATCCATAAAAGGGAAATAATTCCTACTCTGCCTGTCTTACAGGTTTGTTAGAAGTTTTGAATGAGATTAATGTATTTGTCTTATAAATAGAAGTGTGCTATAAAGTAGTTGTTATATTTTTGAATATTAAAAGCATAAGGTTTCTAGATCTTAGAGCAGTAGTATCTAAAAGATGCTTTGCTGTTTGCCAGTTATATAGTAAACTGTATTTCCTTCAGAAGGGTTTATTTGTGTTGGACTAGGTAAAGTAGGGCCATTGCCTCATGACCATGGGAAACTAGAACTTAATGGAATAAGAATCGCATTGGGTAGTTTTTAGACCTCTTTTCTCCATACCTGCATGAATTTTTGCCTTCTGTAGCACTGTTTTATGTATTTAGCATCCCAAACCTATTTACATTTGCTTTATTTGTAGACTATCTTGATGGACCAGATTTCTTCAGGCTCTAGTGAGCCTCACCATTTTGATACGTTGAGTTGGTAACTCTACCCTCTCTTTTTGATTTCTAACGTTTTAAGGAGATGGGATCTCCTGGTATAAAAACTTCTTTACTCATTCACAGTGGCAACTATTTGTGACTTGCCATGTTCACAGATCTATTTTTGTGAACCCAGACCTTTCTTAATCCAAGGCCAGCCTGCCTCCTGTCCCACTATATCCCTATATCAGACTGTCTCGCATTTTAGTTTCTAATCCCTTTCTCTTGTTGTTGGAGAAATGAGCATTTGATTTAAAAGTTGTAGCAGCTATCTAGCAAATGATCATCTTTGAAGTGCTTTTTATCCTTGAAACTATATTAAGCTGTGATTGAAGGCAAATTGGTTTTACACTTTCATGTGTCATAAATACCTCTCTTTGTACTGTTGTTTATTCTAGGTATCGTAAATTGGCACTTAAGTGGCACCCGGATAAAAATCCTGAAAATAAAGAAGAAGCAGAAAGGAGATTCAAACAAGTAGCAGAGGCATATGAGGTGTTATCAGATGGTAAGTAATACAGAGCTGTAATATACATTGACTGGATAGTAAAGATAATGGCATTCTAAGTGCAAGCAATATACAGTAATTTGCCTTTTAAAGTGGATTTTGGCATTATCAGAAGGAAGCACTCCTGAAGTTCTAAAATTTTCTGATTTCAAGCAGATGGGAAATGAAGATCTAGTTTTGGCAACATTCTGGAAAATATGATTTGACAGTAATAGCTATGAATGGTGTGATAGCTGGTATTTTTCCGTAGATTTATGTGATGATGCTAGACAATTTAAAACCAACGCCCACCATCTCTGGTATTTAAGGAACAAAGACAAAAAAAATGATATGTACCATTAGAATTACTTTTTTTTTGGCCTGGGTTTTTGAAAGAAAGTTTTATTTGGTTATTCGTGACAAATAATGACTTATAATTTAATACTAATATCAGTATATTTAAAAAATGGGTAATTTTTAAGGGACCATTGTCACCAACTGGGAAATAGCTATGAAGTATTAACATGGATAATTATAGAGGGAGAAGGAGGAAATAAGCATTTATATAGCACTTACTACATACCAGGCACTGTGCTGAACAAACACTTTACAAACATCTCACTGGATCTTCATAACAATCCTGCAAGGTAGGTTAGGGGCTGTTATTGCCCCCATTTTACAGTTGAAGAAACTAAGACAGAGGTAAATGGCTTGCCTTTTGAACTCAGGCCTTCCTTGCTCCAGGCCCAGTGCTGTGCCCCCTAGCTGCCACAGTCATGGACTGTTTTATTACTTCCACTAGGTATCTTGTGTATCCAGTAGGTATCTTTGTGTAATTTTTTTTTTATAATGTATACTCGTAGATCTGATTTATGATGTAGACTTGCAGAGATGGGGAACCTGCAGCCTTGAGGCCATATGTGACCCTGTGGCCCTCTAGGTCCTCAAGTGTGGCAATCCAAACTTCACAGACCGAATCCCTATCAGAAAAGCATCATACTTGAGGATCTAGAGGGCCATCCAGAGGGCCTGGAGGCCACAGGCCACCATGCCTGAATCATAGAGTATGTAATACTACACTGATTTTTCTTTAGTCAAGTAGCAGTATTTTTAACTTTTTTACTATGTAAAAGAATAATATTGGAATTTAACTTCTGCTTGTTGTAACCTGTACTACATCTAATCAGTAAATCTGCTCAGAGTTTATTTAATAACCATCTGATTTGATTATTCCAAAGAAAAGCTGAGTAGAAATATAAATTTTATTTGGATCTAGAATTAGCCAAAATTTTATAAGCCATTTATATTTCATTTTGCTATTTAGTAATAATGAACCAGTAATATTTAGTAATTTAGATATTTAGTAATAACAAACCTTAGAAATTTTTTTCACTCATACAAAGTGAAGACATCTTAAAGAGAATTTAAAAAGGTGTTTTCTAATGCCTCTTTTTGCACTTGATTTTGCTGTGGAAACATAGATTTAGAGAATTCAAAGTTATCACTCATTTCCCCAAATTAGTAGTTGTATAGCTTGATTTTTCCGTACTCAGAAGTCTTCACTGCTGGATTAGAGCTAAAACCTGTAATTAATTTTTTTTTGTTACTTGGGTGCTTTCTAATAATATTACTATTAGATGACACAAATAAATGTAAATAGCTAAGGCATGTTTTGATGAGTTTCAAATTCAGGAAGTAATAAAGTATTATTTTAGACCTTCCAATTTACAAGATGTAAGTTTTGTTTTTAAAGTAGTTTTCAATTACTACTAGTTCTTAGGTATTGAGATTGTTATCATTGAAAGTTAAATCCACTGGCCTGGATCTTTGTGAATGAATGCATGATTGTTGAGCACATAACCAGTGGTTTTACTAAAAGAATAGATGTGGTGTATCTTGGGATACAAAGCAAGTGCTATTGCATATCGTCAAGCTGAACTTCTAAATGGAAAACTACGGCCTGATAGTCCTACCTCTTTGGTGTGAAATGGTCAGTAACTGTGTGGCTAGTTTCATTCAGAATGGACAGTTAACAAACTTTCTTTTGTATGCAATCAGATTACAGGTCACAGATTTGATTTATTTAGCATGGCATAGGATATTTTAGCATTCTCATTCTATTATTTTTTGTGTGTCCTGAAAGAAGTAGCAGTGAGTACTTAGGTAAAGTGGAATAGAGAGGAAGAGCTTCATTCTGTTCTTGGCTAGTACCTTAGCTCTGGGACTACTTAATCTCTTAATGTCCCCAGGCAAATCTTTTAAGACTATAAATTGCTACTTGGATGGGAAATGAAATCATAGCTTTTGTGTTGCTTCCTCCTCTTCCCTCCCTTACCAACCCCAGTGAAACAGCCTTGAATTTTTCTTAATATATAAAAAGGTTTAGAAATACAAATGAAGTATTTTGAAAATTCTTAATTTTCATGTTTGAAATGTTAAAGATATGTGTGTATAAATTTATCTAGAATATTTGTATCCTTGATTGTAAGCTTGATATAATGTTAATGTTTCCCAAGGGAAACATTTCTGCTCCTCACATATGGTGCTCCATCTTTCATTTCTGTGCTATTACAATGGCTGTCCTGTATACCTCTAATGCTCCTTTTGCTCACCTCTGCTTTTTAGAGTTCCATATTTGCTTCAAGATAAACCCAAACACCTTTCTGAAGGAATCTTTTCCCAGTCTCCTCAACTACTTACTAGTCCTTTCCCCGCTAACATTACCTTGTATCTGCCTTGCATCTCATGTGCCTCTTTATATACTTGTTTCCACCATTATAATGTAAGTTCATGGGCCATTTTTTTTTTTTTTTTTTTTACCTTTCTTCATATCCCCATAGTTCCTGGCACATAGTAATATATTAGTAAGTGTATCACACAGCCCCTGGTACATAGCAATCACTAGATGTCTTCTGTGTAGAAAAGACACTCCAATCCAGTAAATATTGTGTACCAGGCACTTTGCTAAGTACTGGGATACGATTAATAAAAACTAGTCCTTGCCCTCGAGGAGTTTAGAGTGGGGTGGGGGTGGGGGAACAACACACAAAAGGAGACAAGAAAGTGAGGGGAGAACTGGGAGAGCCCCAACCCTGGGGCATCTTGTTCAGTGGAGGCAAAACCATGCAGAGCTACAGATGCAAAGTGGAATGAGTTAAGAGTTTGAATGTCTGCCCTCTGTAAGGGAAGACGTTGGGAGGAGTTCAGTAATTTGCCCTCCCAATGGGAGACAGGACTGAGGAGGGAGGTGAATGGTGTCAGTGAGGCCTTGAGTTAATCATGCCATGGTAAATTTAGGAGTGATGGGCTTTATCTATGAGGGGCATCTTGTTTTGTGAAGTTGAAACCAGACAGGGCAGCCTATGAAAAGTGGAGACCACAAGTCGCACAAAGTATTATACATGAAGAGTATGCCAAAATTCATAGTGCAACTTACTGCAGTATGGTAGAAAATGTAGAACTCCATGTTTAGGATAGTGATGCAGATGTTCGAAATGGAAAAAAATGAGACAGAAAAGAAGATAAACATTGATGGTGAATGGAACAATGTGCGCAAGCTAATTCAGAAAAACATTTGATGTTTTAATTAGTTCATTGTTGCTAGAAAGTACAAATGCAGTAGAATTCATTCAATAAATAATCATTGCTTTAGTTAGAGTACATGTTGTCATTGTTAGGAAGCTTTCTGCACATTTTAATGATAATCTCACTTCTGTTTCCCTTTTGTTTGAATTATTCTTTAAGGTGAGTATTCAGATGATTCATGTTTCATAAAGCATGTCCTCTCCCTCCAATAATTACTCCTTCCAGCCACCCCAGATCTCAACTTTAACACAATTGGTTTTGCATGTTCATCATAATTCACTGTAAATAGACCAGTGTCTTATACCCCTTTTAGGTTGAAAGCTTCATGTGATCAGAAACTCTCTTCATCGCTTTGGGTACTCTTGTTAGTGATGAAGAAATGTGTGTATCTATAAATTTGGGGAGAGGGTTCCAGCCATTACCTGATGATCATCTTCACAGCATTTTAATAATAAGAAAAAAACTACTTACCCCATAACTTCTTGAGAGATACATTAGCAGGTTCCAAGTTTTGGTAGTTTATGTACTTACTCCATCAAAAGGCTGCACTTCTTTCAAGAGCCAGACCTCAATATGGAGAGGCTTATCCCCAGTGGGGATTTCACACCAAGCCAAGAAACAAAATACAAAATGACTGCCTTGCCCCCTTTGTCTTTGCAGGTCATTTTATTTTGTTGTAGTTGCCAGTTGGCAAAATAGAGGGATTATAAAGTGCTAAAAATTACACAAAGTGTATATAAACATTAACTTTATCGATAGTACTCTAAATGGAACATTGTCTAAATGTGGTTATACTGAGAATACAAATTACCTGTCTTGTATTTTCAATATAAACAAAGTTTAATATAAGTATGATTTTCAAAAGTTGCGGATCTACAGATGGATCACAGATTCCCTTTGAAATGTTCTGAGTTGCCAGGGGCACTGAAAGGTTAAGGTAATCAAAAATGTCCCCAACCCATCCCCATATCTCAGAGGCAGCACTTGGATTCAAGTCTACCAGAACAAATCTTGTTCTCTAATCAGTCTAACATGCATTTACTTTTAAAAATAAAATGGAAGGCCACTTTCATTTAATTCTCATATTAGCCAGAAAGCTTTGGCCTCCTGGAATTCCTCAAAAATTCTAAATCGTTTGAGTCCATTTCAAATACCACGGTTTTTACTAACTCCTAAGATAGATCCATTTTATTCTCATTTATGCTTTGTAAAATAAGACAGTGACATATAGTAAGAGTTCACTTGTGTTGTCAGCAAGGAAAATAATGTTATTGTTAAACTAAAAAATATACATGAGATGTTGATGGATGACTTGAATTAATAAAAGCGTATGCACAAAGAAATTCCAGGTCTTTAGGGTGAGTGTCGTGTGTATTGTATGAATGCTCGTTTAGAGTCAGAGGATGTGTATTTTCAGGTTCTGATTTGGCTATTCAGTATCTCTGTGTTTTTGAGGAAGTCATTTAACATCTTTTGGTCTTGATTTTCTCAACCGTGCAACTAGGAAATTAAACTAAATGACCTCTGGAGTCCTTTCTAGCTCTCTCTATATAGATTGAAACATTAAGAGGAAATCAAAGAGATTTTTCCTTCTTCCAGCAACACTATGAACTTTGAGCTAATATGATTAAAGCTGGCTAACCTATGTTATCATACATGTGTATGACTAAAAAAAAAGGACAAGTCATATAACAAGAATAAGAGATAATCAACGGGTAACATGCATGGTTCACTGATAAATCTGTCTTAGGGGATCCACCCAAGATGTTGTCTGGAGGTGGCTATATTTCTCCAGCTCACAGAAACCAACCATTGTGTTGGTAGACCCCTTTGGGGAGGACACAGATAATACTAGCATAATTGGGGCTGAGGGGTGTCTAAAACACACACACACACACACACACACACACACACACACACTTTAAAGTTTACGTGTTCACTTTCACCCCTTCCCCAGCTTCCTCAAGGATGCATATGCCTGGGATCGTCCCTTAGATGATGGAAGGAGGGGAGTTTAGAATAGAAACCTGACTGACTCCCTCAGGTTCTAATCATGGTGGTGGTGGTCTCTCGTCTTTTTCGTTCCTCCAGAGTCATATGTCCTCATTGGGGTAGATCTCTTAGGCTCCTTTTAATTTTTTTCTTCGTCGCCTATGGTACCTTGTACAGTGCTTTTCTTGGGTACTGAATAAATGGTAATTGTATTGAATTAGATCTCATTTGTTGCCAGTTACCAGCATTTGCAGATATTGAGACTTTACCCTCTGTCTTCTCCAGGTCTACTAGAATTTGATTAAAAGATGATTGGCTAATCAAGAGGGGGTTGGATTAATTTTTAAAATTGGATGTATTGATTAGTCACTGAGCATTATTATATGCCAGGGACTCTGCTTAGTGCTGGAGATGCAAAGAGAGGCAAAAAAAAAAAAAAGAAAGAATTCCTTCTTTTAAGAGGGAAGGAAGAAAGGAAACAAACATTTTATTATGTGCTTGGCACTGTGCTTTTTCTTCCAAATGCTTATAGGCCTTTATTAGCTTTGATGCATTTATTATGTTTTGAATTATATCTTATGTGTATGTCTTATCTCTTCTCATATTTTATTCTAGTAGTTGGAGAAAAGGGAGCTTGTTTTATTGATATTTTAAATTTTTTCTTCCATGATTTTGAATTACCCTAAGCTGAAATGAGTAAGCTTATTAACTTCTATAGCAAACCACAATTTTTTTACATCTTTATAAAATTTCTAATATGAGATACAGTGTCCCTTTGCTGCAGGTCTTTTTGTTAGGTTAAGTTTCTTTAAAAACATTTAAAAAATATATATGAGAGTTTACCCAGCAAATCCTCCCAAACCCCTAAAATAAATACCTTACAAAGTATATTCCCCTAAAATGTTTATTGAGACAAGGAGGCATGTCACAGTACTTATAGACTATTAGCCCAAAAAGACTCTCCTTGACCACTACTTATATTTATATTATAAATATAATATATAATGATATAAATGTAAATTCCCCAGGGCAACAAGGATCTCTTTGCTTTTGTATATGTAATCCCAGTTTAATACTATGTTGACTCAAAGTAAGCTCTTAATAAATACTTTTTCATTCTTTTGGTGTATTAACCAGAGTTTTGTTGGTTTTCAATTTTTTGATTTTTATTTAAAGCCTTAGTTCTTAAACTTTTCTTTTTTGCTCAAGCCACACTAGGGAGAATTGGCAGCTGCTTGAGCATGTTGCAAGTGTAAGTTATGGATAATTGGAGGTGTATATTAACTTCTGAGAGCCACAGATTCTGAGTGTTGTCATTTTGTATCATGTGTTCAATGTTGCTTTTTTCCACTCATGCTCATTTCATTGTTACAAGTTCCCCCTCTTGCCCCCCCAATCCTCTGAGGGCTTTATAGTCATCTTTCTTTATAATGCTATGTTTTATTACATTAATAGAATGTAGTTTGGTCAAACATTGCCTCTTTATTTTATGTTTTTTTTCTTGCTTTTTATTCACCCAAGTAAAGTTGGTATGAATGCTCTTGTACATATAAGGAACAAACTTTCCTTTATATCTTTTACCTTGGGGTATAGTTATAATAATGGAACCTTTTCTGGGATAATTCTCAATGCTTTTTTAGAATGATTGAGCCATTAAGCAGCTTTATTAGCTGTGAATTGGCATTCCTGTCTTCCTTCAGCTCTTCCAACAATGAGGTGTTTACCATTGTATCCTAACTTCACTCATTAGCTTGGAAAACTGAGGGTTGTTGGTAAAGGGAAGAACTGGAATTTGGGAATATCTGACTTATGAGCTGTGTAACTAACCAAAAGCAAGCTCTCTAACTTCTCTGAAGCTTAGTTTGTTAATCTTAGTGCCGTCTCTTCCCCTGTTGCCTTGTATTTAATTTGTATATATTGTGCCTGTACTTCTATATTTGTGCTTTCTCCTTTAATGTAGTAGAAGCTACTTGAGGGTAGAGACTGGTTTCATTTTTCTCTTCCTTAGTGCCTAATATGATTCTTGAGATATATATATATATAAAATAGGTGATTAAGTGTTGATTGAGCTTTAAAATGAGAATAAAAATCACCTGTATGACCTAATGTATGTAAAGTATTTTGAAATTTTCTTAGGATTGTTTTATTTTCATCATTATTAGTGAATTTGAACATTTGTAAGATGAAATTTGATGTTTTTTGTTTCTTTTGAAAACAGTTCCTTTGATTACTTGTTTCAAATTTGGTGCTATGAAAAACATAAATATTTGTTTATGGATGTTTAAGGACAGTATATATAATTGGGAAAACATATTTTCTGTTACATTTGTGGGAAAAAAGGTATATATGCATCTCAGCTTTATTTATTTGTTTTACCATTTAGCCAAAAAACGGGACATCTATGACAAATATGGAAAAGAAGGATTAAATGGTGGAGGTGGAGGAGGTATGTTGACATTTCATACCAAAAATAGTCTTTTTTTTCAACTTGAATTTTGGCTTTTAAATTATTATGAGTGGTATTGAAGGTAAAATCATAAACTAGATCCTAGAATTTATTATAAATTAGTTAATGTGTTTATTTAAAGCTAGAATGTCTTAAGAAAAACTGAACACTGTGTATAATGAATGACCAAGCTTGGACCCAAATAAGAATTGAGAGGATGCCACTCCATGTCTTTGTAAAATTGAGGAACTTTGGGTTTGTGAGCACCGTTATAAATACGTAGGTATTGGAAACGCTGTAGCCTTCATTTAAACTTTTGTTATTGATGTTTTTGTTTTTATGTGAACTTCATTTCCAACTGCATCCTTCTCCTCCCGAGAGCCATCACTTTTAACAAAACATTGAAAAGAGAAAGAGGGGGAAAGAAAGCTTAAAAATATCAAAAAACACAATTGCTGACAAATCCACGTTCTACAAATACAGAGTGGTATCCTCTCAGTTCACTTCTTCTTGAGGGGTGTGTGTGTGGGGGGGGCTGAGGGGGGTCTACATAGAAATTTAAAGTTTCTTTGGGAGAAATACTTTTATTAAAAACCAGTTTTTACTAGTTACTTTGGAAGTAGAAAATTACTTTTAAAGAGTAGAAAGTATGTATGCCACACATTCTTAATTTAAATTATAAACTTGATGACTCCTAGCCCATACTACTAGACCAGTATAATTCTTAAACATGGTTTCTTTAGCCAAAATCAAGTCAATAATTGTTGGTACACTGTCTCAGTGTGAAATTGAACAGCTTAAGTTTGCTCAGTACTGTAGTAGTGACCATGAAATTTCTGAGTCTCCTCTGGAGTATATTACAAAATGTGTTAAGAGTTGTATGTATTACAGATGTTAACCAGATGAATATGGTAGTTAGTTTTCCATCTCTACTGGGAAATGTAAATTTCGCTGTTGTACAAATTAAGGCAGGTCGTCTTAAAACATATGATAAACTTTTTGAAGGTAGAGAAGCCCAAGTTGATGAATTACTAAGTGTTACTCTCTTCCATGTAGGGCTGTAACTATGCCATGTTTTCCCAAAGCAAATGATACTTCTTAGATACAATATACTAATAATTATAAACTCAGTTTTCTTAAACTATTTCTACAGGTGGAAGTCATTTTGATAATCCGTTTGAATACGGATTTACATTCCGGAACCCAGAGGATGTCTTCAGGGAATTTTTTGGTGGAAGGGACCCATTTTCATTTGACTTCTTTGGTAAGCTATTGGTTATGGTACTGTGTCTCTGGTATGATGGCACTATACAAAATTTAACAATGTTTAGTAAGACTTTCTTAATCCAGTTCTTTCCATTAATTACAATTATGCCAGTGTTTTAAGGCTTTCTATTCAAAATATATGGAAAATTTCTTACTGTCTTTTTACTTATTGCCTTTTATAGAGGCTTTTGACTTTTTGAAACAGTCGTCATTGGTTTGAGACAGTTGATGAATATGAATTTTCTTGAATTTCTTTTGCCAGCTTATGAGTGGGAAAACTTTTAAGGATTCAGGTGTTGTGCACATATGTTGGTTCCCATTTGGAAGACTGGTTCTTGGGTTAAGTGTATGTGTTTGCCATGTGTATAGAAATCTCAAGTCATAGCTTAGATATTCTTCAGAAGCAAACTGAATGCTTGTCTGACTTACCAGTAATGTTCTTTTTTTTTCTAAGTTTGGTGTACTATTATCTTTAGGTCCAGTTTTGTGAAAAGGAGAGTTGGAAGTGATATCGCTAGATCCAGATCCTGTAGATGTTCTTTGAAGTGAGAAATTAGTTTTATAATGAGAGGTAGTGTTTGATTAGGTTGCTTCTTCCTTGATAGGATTATGGAATTCAGCATCAAGTAGGTCTCTTGTTCATCTTTGTTACTTTCTAATATCTGCCTGGATTATTAAAAAAGAAATATTTACTAAGCGCCTATTCTGCAAAGAACTGTGCTTTGGCTGTCCCTCAAGGCTTGTCAGATACCTAATGTCAGTCAGCATTTTGCTGTTAGTGCTTCTTCCCATTTTTCCAGTTGGCTGTTTGAATTGTCAGGGTGTTCAATGCTTGCGCTGTCTGTGTTGAAGGTCAGGGTTGAAATTTATGCTGCTACAGCCACTTTTGTCTTCTGGCTCATTGAAGGGGAAACACACCCTGTGTTTACCCCTCATTTCCCTGGAGCCTGATTGGAAAGAGTGATCACCATCTGGAACCCCCTCCCCCCAGAAGGGAAACAAGAAGAACAATTCTGTCTACAAAGAATACAGGGGAAAAGCAGTGGAGGCCCCTGCCCATCATAGGCACAGAAGAGGAATTAAATCATCAGCACTTCAGGTAGGTAATGGGTTTTATTTATGGTGCAACTCTGCAACATATTGTAGTGTTGAAATGGAAAGGAATTCCATCATTTACTCTCATGATCCCACACTTTTACTCTTTTAAACAACCTGAGAGGAAAAGGGAAAAACTGTAGCAATTGCTTGCTATTTTCACTTACACAAGTAACAGCTAAAGACCATGTACATATCTTAAAGGAGCTAATATTTGTGGCCAAGCAGTACAGTGAGTAGATAGGGAACTTGATAATCCTTTTATTTTGAAGGATGTTCATGTCTTAGTTTTGATTACAAGTATAAATTTATGTGGGAATTGACTGAGATTTGAGTATATCCAAATTCCAATATGTGAAACTTAGACTTGAATCTTCATATTATAATTAATGGAGGCTGCACTTTGTTCAAAGAAATTATTAAAATAGATGGTAGAAAAACAAGTAGTGTACTAGAACTAGTAATTGCTAATTCTGTCAATAGAAGTTTCTATGTTTCTTGCTGTCTTTAGCTATAAGATAGAGTTCTTCAGCTGCACATTTCTTTTTTTTTAATCTTTTTTTAGAGGGCAGTTGAGGTTAAGTGATTTGCCCAAGGTCACACAGCTATTACGTGTTAAGTGTATGAGGTCAAATTTGAACTCAGGTCCTCCTGACTCCAGGGCTGGTGCTCTATTCACTGTGCCACCTAGTTGCTCCCCCAAGCCGCTCATTTCTTAGGGGAAAATGAAGGTGAGGGCAGAGAATTTTTATAAAATTTTTTGGATGGACTATCTCTGATGTAACCAGCTGCCCAATTTTTATGAAAACCTACATTATACTTTGAATTCTCATCTCCAGGGAGTAATTTAGTTCTGTTTTTCCCTTCGAGGTAGGGTAATTCGACCAGGTTCCTGTTTAATTCTGGTCTGTCATTAGACGTGTTGAATTTAGTTTATCTTTAATGGTATAAAAAGAGTGGGAAGTGTTATTTCAGTAATGACTGGTTTCTTTTAAACCCCATCTTTTGATTTCCATTTAGGAGAAAAAAGAGGTTATATGGCTGTGTCAACATAGTTAAAATGACCTCTTTCTAACTTGTTTTTCTTGAGTAATTAATTTTCTTTTGTTGGGGATAAAAAAAATTTAGATTATTTCATGATATACTTAAAATATGGATCTTTTAAACTAAAAATTTGTGTTATTGCCAGGGAAGCTTAGTATTTATATGTATCAGTATAATTATCAATTAACATGAAGGAACCAGTACTTACAAGAAAAAAGTAATTGGTAGTAAAGAGTAATTATATTACATGTTAACAAAGATTTTCAGAGAAGTAGCCAATTTTTAAATTGTAATAGAATGTTCAGGCACTCTTTTTCTTAAATACCTTTTTGGGTATTTGTTTTCTAATGTATCTTGTTTTAAAAATCCCTTTGTTATCCTACTGCTGCCTGCCCCCTTTTTATATTTATGACTTATATTAGTTTGGCAGTGACACTTCTTCAATCCATTCTTATAGGTCTTCTAGGTGGCTTCCATTTTCAGTCACTAAGGATTTACGCAAGGGAAAAGAGGATGCTTGACGGCTTCCACGTGTATGAAGTAACTGTCCATCCTGCTGGTGGTATGTTTAGTGTAGATTTGGGTGAATTCAGGGAATATCAGCTTTATTTTGAAATAGGGCTTTTTTTCTTATTTCCACGATGCAGGAGACTTTTTTTTTTTAATCCATAAAGCTATACTTTTAATGAATTTGCAATATTTTTCCTTTCATTCATCCCACAAATTAATTTTTGAAGCCTTTTTGATTTTCTTCCTTGAGCTCTGATGTGTGTGTGCATATATGTATTGTTCCTTTCAAAACTGGTAATACCAGGCACACTTCTGAATTATTTTTTATTAGATTATCAGTACCTAGAGTACAAAATCCTGTTTAGGTGCCCTGCATCATAAGCAGTGTGGAAAATTAACAAGATTAGGAAGAAAAGCAATCCTTGTTTTTGGTTGAAAATTTTAGAGTAATATTTAAGGACACGATACACGTGGTGGTTGGCAGTAATTCTTTTGATTGAGGACAACATAATATAAAAGGGGTTTAAAATTATGGCAGTAAAAATTTGGGTTAAATGTTAGGATGAGCTTTCTAACTTAGAAATTGATAAGGGATTAGGTTCCCAGTGGTTTAAAGATTCATATTCTAGCCGTAAGATCAGCTCTGAAAACTGTTCAGTGGAGAGGTTGTGCCTGTAAATACTTACCTTTATGGTAGGGTGGTAGACTAGATGACTTATCTTAAATCCCTTCTAGACAGTTAATAAAACTTAGGCGTTGTGTCCATGCGTTTACCATGATGTTAATTGGAATTTTTTAGTTTTAAAGGATTATACAACTTGGTTTTGAATGATTTAGCCAATTAAATACTTTAATAATGATGTCCCTGATTGTACCATAAAAAACAATTACTGATTTTTCTCCCTGTGAGCTCACAAATGCTTATCCCATAAAATGACAGCTAATTTGGGGGTGGAATGAGTGTAGTTTGTTATATTACTTGCAATTATCACCTATTTTTTAAACTCATTAAATAAGCGTAGGTATCATGATCTAAAAACATTTGTATAGGGTCGAAAGTGTTCACAGTGGGTTTTTACTTAAACATTTCCCCTTAATGTTAATTTTTTAGCTTTGGGAATAAATAAGCTAGTAGTGAATTGGAGAAACGTAATAGGAAGAAAAAGAAGAGAAACATAGGAGTTGAGGCCATTTGAGAGCACAGTCTGAGTTTAAGTTTAATGTTATGTCTTGTGAGCCATGATTTAATAAAGATTAATATGGCGAGTCATTTTACCCCTACCAGGATTCGAAGAGCTGACCAGTGAAGAATTGGAAGCTAATGAGGAATTAGATCAGCCTGGTTTTGATGAGAAAAGTGATGGGTTTGACGAAGTTCTCAGTGAAGATAGCAGTGAGGTTTTGGATGTGGTGTCCAGTGAAGATGAGCTCTGTGTTTCAGGACATCAGTGTTTTGAAGATTTGACCAGTGAGGAACTGGATGTTATCTCTAGTGAAGAGGAGCCAAGTGAGGTGAACAGTCGGGGCCCTGGGGAAGTGCTCAGTGAGGAATTGGAAGTTGTATCTAGTGAAGAAGAAGCAAGTGAAAGGCTTCCTTATTATGGGGATATGGAAGAGCTCAGCGAAGAATATGAAGAACTGCTCAGCGAGGAAGAACATAGTGAGGCGGAACGTGAGGCACTACTGGTTTAACAATAAACATTAAAAGAAAATGTGGGTGATGTGACTCTTTTGTTTCATAAGATACTTGTTACTAGAATTCTGTAACCCATTTATTTAGTAACTGAAATAAATAGGGAAACTCAGCTGTCCTGAACACAGAAGAACACCAGGAAATAGGGGGAAAAAAAAACCCCAACTCAAAAACAAACAAAAACCTTTTGAGGACCCAGAGTAGAGACCACATAATCCAAGCATTTAAGTCTCAAGAATTTTAGTATTTATTAGGAAAACCCCTCTTCCCTTCACTTTTTTTAGCCTTTTTTTTTTTTTTAAAAGCCATGAAGTTGTTAGTTTGTTTTTCCTTAGCACACAGACTAGAAATGGGGGTTGGGAAGGAGGCCTGGCCCATGTCTGCAATAAAAGGTGATGTCTGGAAAGAAAAAAAAGTTTTTTTGTTTTGCTTTGTTTATGTCTTTTTTAAAGACAGGTACAAGAACTCAAAGAGAATTGGTTAAGAGCCATCTTTACTACTTAGTAATAGCCTCAGAGGGCTTTGTTGTGTTACAGTGTACTATGGTAACAGATGCTTGTAATAAGGCAGTTGTTTAATCTTTATTGATGATTTAGTTTCCTTTTTTTATGGAGAGATGCTTGTCTTTTCTCTCTTTTCTTTCCATCCCCTTTCCTCTTCCTCCTTTCAGTTCCTCCTTCCCTTTCCCCATCTCTCCCTGTTCTGTTTCTCCTTCTTTACCTCCTTACATACCTGCCTATGATTATCCATCATGAATGATTAAAATAAAACCATGATAAAACCAAGTAATATCAAACAGCTCATTCACCAGTGATGGTGGGGAGAAAACAGGCAGTGGGAAGCCACTTAATGTTTCTATACTCAATTTCCAGTTCTGTAAAATGAGATACTTGGATTAGCTCTCAGAGGTCATTTCCAGCTCTAAATTCTGACCTGAATATGTTCTAATATTCTATTGATGGGGAAGGTGATTTAGGTACATTTTATTTTTCCAACATGGAAATACATCACATGAGAAGAAAATAGTAGTCCTGAAGTTGTTCCCTTACCCTTCTACCCAATGATACTTATTATATAATGAATCATATTATTAAAGCAAGCAACAAGATTAGTTTACTAACTGCATCTAAGAGCCATCTGAACCTCCCTTTGGCATTGCTGGCTGTTAGTGAGAGACTTGGGAGCATTTAGAATTTGAAGATGTGGTTGAACTGTTCTCTATTTGCAGTTTCCCAACTTTTTTTTTTTTAAACAGTTAATACCTCTTCCCCCTTTTAATATGACTACATTAATAAACCCTACACGTGATTAAAAACAGTTTTGAAGACTTCAGTTATGTCTCAGTATTAAGAGTTGACAAATGTTTAAAATCTCAGTTGTAATGGCTAGGAATTGCTATTTTTCATAAAACTTACATTCATCTCCTTTTTTTTCTTAACTTGTAACTATCTTCATGAAGAATTAGAGTTCATCCCAGGAACAGGAAGAAACTTAAAAATCTGCTCTGAGGTGATGTTAGTGAGAATTATTTAAATAAAAGTTCAATAAAATAGTCTGATATTTACTTCATAGACAGTGCTTTTAATGTCTCTGTGCATTGTGTCTGTGTATTTTTCAACAAGTACTTTGACTGTATTTATATGCAATTTGATTGACATAAGATCAACTACCAAGAGAAACCTTGCAAGAGCCTACTGGTGTCTAAAAATTCTATGTTTATATGAATGTCATAGAATTCTAGGTCTTCACATGATATGTGGAATTCATTGTAAGATCTCTAGTACCAGTCACTTAAACCTTGGGCTCAATTAAGGGTTTAAATTTTGTATTGTTCCTTGAAAAGTTCAGGCAATTTTAGGAAATGATTTTAGTCCTGGTGATTATTATGAATTGTGGAGGATTTTATTAAATGTTTCTGTTTTATTATTATACTGCTATTTATAACACCTAAGACGATTTGCAAGGAAGTACATAATAATTTGTGGGTATGAAAGAAGTAAGAAAGTTGAACTAGGAAACTGGAAGGAACCAAGGTAACAAACACCTGGATTTATCTGAACTATAATTTACCTTTCAGATAAATTGTCATTCCTTCAAATAGTGTGTTTCTCCTATGAAAAAAAGCAATTCTTACTGAGAATGAAAAAATATTTGCTTTATGACTGCATAGATATTTAAGTTTAAAACTTTTAACTTTAAAAGTTAGCTTTTCCTAAGGATTTGGAGACCATGTTGTGACATTTTATTTTATTGCAGAATAAATTTCTTTTAGAAAATATTAGTGGGCATTATTTATTTAAAATGAAGTTATTGTTATTAGCAAGGTGTTCTAGTTTTCTACCTTTTCTCTTAATGTTTACTCACCTGATCTTTTCAGACTAGAGATTGAGATTTGTATTTTATTATTTACTAATGAACTGCTTAAACCTTCCATTTCTGAAAGTTTACTGTTTTCCCTTCCTGAGTCTTTAAGAAACAACCAAAACTTGAGGTTTTAAAAAATTATTTTTGAGTTTGTCAAGTATAATTTCTGCATGGTTTCCAATAAAATTTAATTAGATTTTAAATAGAGTATGTGGAATTAAATAATCTTTACATTACTATTGACCTATAGATAGTTTAAACTGTCTCCACTCATGCGGATTATTATATAATTTGTAATATAAATATTTTAGCTTTGTCTAAACCCTTATTCCACATAATACTCTACTCCCACCATGCTCTCTAACAAAGTGTGATAGGTTTGGATATTATGTGGTACCTATTTTTCCACCATTTTTAAGGAATAATAGAACTTTTAGGTAAATAACATTCTTCTAGAAATTTTGGTAACTAGCACATTCTAGAAACCATTTAAAGGTAAATTATTGAGTTTTGATCTTCCAGCTTATACTCAACTGATTTAACATAAAAAGTAGCACATTAAATGAAGGTATGATTTGGAGATTAAAAACTGCCTTATCTTGTTTTATTTGCAAGATAATTCTGACTTCTGTTATTTTGATTAGGTTCTTTTTCCTATAAAACTTGTATTAATCTTAGTAGATTTCTTTATATATTTACATTTTTCTTTAAAATCTACTATGATTTTATTTGTGCAAATATTTTTGTGAGCTTTAATCTGGACGTCAGAATCAGATTTATTTTAGCCTTTAAATTGTAGAGTAAGTCTTAAAGTCAAAACCCCAAGTTTTGCTGTTAGCTTCTATGATACCACATGGGAGGTTTTAAGATAAAGGAGAAAGAATGAACAAGAAATAGAGATTTGGGATCAGCGATATAATAATCATTGAGAAATTAATGGTCAGATGATTTAAAAGGGCTATGACTGACATTATGGATAATTAGTTGCTTATTGATTTGATGTTAGTGGTACTGGCAAAACCATCCAAGCACAACTCTTTCCCATCCCCCTAAATGTTTTGTTCGAAGGCAGAAGAGAATTGACCTGGATGCTGGGAGGCTGGGTAAGGACTTAAATCTACCACTTAAAAAGTGAGTTACTCTGGATAGCAGCTTGTTATCTTTGTGTCACATTTTCTTTTGTGAAGTAAGAGTTGGACTAGGTGACCTCAGAGGTTGTTTATAGTTCTAACAAGCGATACATTTATTTTCTTTAAAAAATGTTTGTTTAATGCTTCAAAATCTTAATTCACTTCCTGTTAACCTTTCACAAGCATCTCTATTCTCTCCCCTTCCCCCTCGGTGCAGGACTCTCTTCTCTTTTCCCTTTTTATCCAAGCCTTCATTACCTGGGCTGTTAGAATAGTGTCCTAATTGATCTCCTCCCTTCATCCACTCTTTCCCTCCTTTTTTTCTTCCAGAGTTGCCAAATTGATAATTCTTATATTACCCCCTTGTTTAGGAAACCAGGTTTCTCATAACATTCAGTGTAAAATACCAACTTTTTGATATTTAAAACCCTTACAATCTGGTTCTAGGCTCATTACATTCAGCCAGATAAACACCCTTAATTTTAGCCCAAACTGCTTTCAGTTGACTATCTCCCATGCCTGGAATATTTACTCTGGTAACTTCATCCTTTGGAATCCCTACTCCCATTCAAGGCTTAGCTCAAGATTCTCTTGTCGACTGTTACTTATTTTGCATATATCCTGCCTATCTCTTATTTCTTTCTCGGGAAAAGAAGTATCTCCCCAGTAGAATGTCAAGCCTTTGAGGACAGTGACTGTCTCATGTTTCTGTTGTTTCACAAATGCACAGCACAGAGCTTAGCACAAGGCATTACTTGTCTGGTTATTATAAGGGAGCCCTTTATCTTTATCATTGGTTGTATTAGTCATATCTAAAAATGTTTCTTCCCTCATTTCTCATCCACCGAGTCTGGAAAGACTAGAGGTATTAACCTTTTATTGAGGGTCTTCAGTGAAAGACTTAAGTATTCTTGTTAAATAGATCTTAAAATAGGCCAAAATTTGATAAGATCATGCAAAGTTGTGTATTTGTAATTTAAAAAATAAAAATTTCTGTTATCTGCCTAGAATGTGTTTTTCCTATTTTTTAAAAGAGAATCATGTTGTTTATTAAGATGGATGTAAGTTTATTAAG
>CM053585.1:486014335-486032770 GCA_028646515.1 Pseudochirops corinnae | reverse complement strand
TAAATGAATGCACTATCTATATTTCTTATGTAGAGAGCCTGTTCTATTTTGTGATTAATAACTATATCAGCATATTTATAGTTACTGTAGGCATTGTGAATACTGCATTGCTGATACAGCATGTCGCCAAAGAGAATAGGGAGTGGTGTTTTAAAAAGAAAGCATGGCTAAAGACGGTTTTGCTTTTTCTTTTCCTTTGTATCACTGGACTTTAGCACAGAGCCAGTCACATAATAGGTGTTGAAAGAAATGCTTGTTGATTAATTCATTGATGGATGAGCATGCCTGGAAAACCTAGTGGGCCAGGAGTCATATGAAATATTGAAAGAACAAGAGGGAAGTCTCCATTAGTGAATCCTCACTGGGGACTAATGGACAAATAGCACTGAATAAGAAGTCAGGGATGGGCTGAATTCTGTTCTGGCAGAGAATGCCTTCACATTAATGAGAGCATAGGCAGTAGTATATACTCCTCTCTCCTTTAACTTTGTGGTGGATGAATGGCAAAGCAATTGGCAAAGCAAAGCAATCTTTCATAGGGTCATAAGTCTAGAACTGGAAAGGACCTTAGAAGTCATCAAGAAAACAACTTTGCTTGATTAATGAGGAAACCGAGTTACAGAGAAATTAAATGATTTGTCCTAGGTCACACCCAGGTGGGATTTGAACCCAGGTCTTTCTGACCCCAAGGTCAGTGCCTTGTGGTTTGGAGACACTTTCCTCATGCTAGGACTCAACTCTGTTAGAGACTCCGAGGGATGACTTAAGAATGAGCTTTGAACTCTTTGGAGGAAAGGTTCTTAGCCTTTGACCGTCAGTTCAATTTGACTCCTCTTACAATCTGTAAGACCCCTTCCAGGGACACCAAAAGTCACCGGTCATGGGCTCATGACTCACCAGAGTCATGAGGTTCTTTGTAAAATAATCCTTGGGCTGGATTTAGGAATTAGGCACTAGAGAGGCTCAAAGAGGTTGGTCTGGTTTTCATTCTCTTCATTTACTATGCTCATTGTGACCAATTACCAGGAATTGGGGTGGTCCAGGAGACACTTTCACCCCCCACCCTTCTACCTCTACTGTGTCTGGAGCAGGTGTCCACTGCTGGTCCACAGATGGGCAGGGAAGGGAAACCAGTAAAAGACCTTCGTCTGCACCTGTTCCATGTGAAGAAACCCCAAGAAAGAAGGAACCTGAGGCAGAGGCTGGGCAGACCCTGAAGTTACACTGCTTGCCTCCCAAACTCTCTAAGTGTAGACAAACAAAAAGCCTAGGACATTATTCCAGCTACCCCCACCCCAGCTGTGGAGCAGCTGATACCAGCCTTTTCTCTGCCCTAGTTTCTATTGCATGCAAAGAATTAGTTCCCATCTCATTAACTTGGACAATAATTCAGGAATGAAATTCCCATAAATCCATTTTCAGTGTCATAACATTACTAAAATTACCGTATAAAATAAACACCAACAGAAGGGTGGCTATTTCCTTAGTAGATTGATGGTGGGAGTTGCTTAAATTAATTCACTCAATCAATTAATTGCTTTCAGCTTATAATGAATAATCAATAATGCTCAAAAATGGAAAAAATATGATGCTTCTATCAGAGTGAGTTTTACCTCTCCCCTAATGCAAAGAAACTAATCTAACACTGGGAGAGAGGTGTGAGATCACTAGCCCCAAATAAAATGCTGCTGCTTCTGAAACTCGCCACGTTTTAATGTTGTCTGACTCGGGGTTTAAACACAGTCTGGTTTTGCAGTCCCAAGAACACACCACATTTATTCCTGCCTCTATTTCCCTCATGCCTTCTTACCTTTTTGCCTATTTGAATTTTCTCCATTCTTTAAGGCATTGCTCAATTCCCCCTTCTTTCCTGAATTCTTCCCTAACCACCATTGTCTATTGGCCACAATTTGGAATGTATATACAGCACGATGTAGTGGATCAAAAGTGAGCCTTGCTACTAAGAAGACCTGGGTTAAAGTTTGCTTCTGACAACTATTAGTTGTATGTACATGGGCATGTCCCATGGGACTCTCAGTGCCCATTGTCAACCCTATATGACTGTAAGTTACAGAAAAGATTCTCCTCACCAGGAGTTGTCCACACAGATGAAATCCCAGGTCCTGCTCCCCCATTCCCAATTCATATGTATGTAACTTTGTGTTGTTTGCCATTGTTTACATATTTTCAAGCACTCTCTTCCTAAATGGATTGTAAACACCTTTAAAAAGACACCCTGCCTTATACTCCTACAGGGAGGGCATCTCTATTTATCTCCCTCTGAGTTGTAGCTTGTTGATTAATTAAAGGGCTAAGGGCACTGAGAAGGACCTATGACACCTGGCAAGAATAGAGTGGAGAAACCCCAAGAAAAGCAACAGTTAGAAGAAAACTAAGAATTATCACCATTCCTGGTCAGGAAAAGGCCAGTGCTGTGTAGGATACCAAGGAGGAAAAGCAAATCCTGGCCTCCTCCCAAGCTGGGGCTCCAGGACTGGGATGTTTTGGAGACTGTACTGGTTCCTAGGGGAAGATGGGACCATTAGGAAGACATCTCAACTCTGTGGTCTCCAATATTTGGCCCTTCTGTAACCCTTACTGTGTAAATAAGACTGTCATGTTTTAAAGCTTTGTGAGCCTGAGTGTTTATAAGAGGAGCTAGTGGTGACCCTTGGCAGAATGCCAGGTACAACAAGGAATACTGGCTGTTTTCATAGATCTCTAAGTCTCTACATAACACTGGATTTACGTAACAGTGTTCAAATTCAGTTAAACCCTCAAAATGTTAAGTAGGTACCCACTGACACCCTCATTTACTTGTGGGGAACTGAATGTATAAAAGTCCTCCTTTTTCTTCATAGTTATAAATTCTACCTAAATAGCCTTTGCATTGAGGTGAGGAAAAGAGAGTTATACTGGAGATAGGGGTGGTTCATGCAGGCTGATGCTAGAGACTGATTTCTTTTGCAGTAAGCAAATAGTACAGAAAGGTTTTATTTTACAAGCTTTTGTTAGGAGGCCTTAAATCCCTAGTAACCTCAGTGATTAGAACCATGACTCAGGGCACCAAAAAAGAAACTAGATAAAATGCAGATTATTATCACCATCTTCTGGGACTTTGTGGACTTTAGCTTCCAAATTGAGTAGAAGGGAGAATTTTCCAGGGACTCAACAGGGAATAGACCCATGTTATGTTTGCTGTACATTCTGACTGGTGCCATCTAAGTGCTGGGACCTGTTTTTTTTTTTTTTTTCAGTTTTCCCATTCGCATTAGTCTTGGCTGTCTCTTTGACCAGATTCTGAAGTTTATCTATTGACACCCATTTCCTTTTCCTTATTCTTCTATTGTGGAGCCCTTTTCCCCAGACAACTCGTGTCCTCATGCTATCCCTCAAGCCACCTGCTCTCTCCTTTATCCAAAACCTCCATAAACTAACTTTTTTTGGATAGGAAATGATCTGTGTTCTGGGCCTATCCTTCCTCCCTTCCAAAATGGTTCTTAGGCAATGGATCCATACTATTTCCTGTTAAGGTGTTACTGGCTTATAAAAGGCTCAATCTGCTATCCTTTCCAAGGCATCTCAATTTTAAGAAAAGATAGTGCCCTGAGCCAAAGGAAGGAACAAGCAGTTGTGTTAGTTAGTAGAAAGAACACTGAGCTGGGAGTCAGGAGATCTGGGATGAAGTGTCAGCTCTGTCATCTAGTTCTATAATCCTGGGTACATGCCTCTGGGCTTCAATTTCCTTATCTGTCAACAAGAGGTCAGAACTCACCTACCCCAAGTTTATAAAATATGGAGATCAGACTAGATCATTTCTTTCTTTTTAAATTGTTTTTTCGATTATTAAGCATTTATTTTTTTTCTCCCTCTTATCTCCTTTCCCAACTGAAAATAGAAAACAAAAAAAAGTAACAAATAAGAACATGGATGAGATCATTTCTAAGACCATTTCCATGCCAATTTTCTCATCTATGTTGTTGAGTCATTTCAGTCATGTCCAACTCTTTATGACCCCATTTTGGAGTTTTCTTGGCAAAGGTAATGGATGGGTTTGCCATTTCCTTCTCCATCTTATTTTACAGATGAGAAATGGAGGCAAACAGGGTTAAGTGACTCACCCAAGGTCACACCACTAGTAAATATCTGAAGTAGGATTTAAATTCATGAAGATAAGTCTTCCTGGTTCCAAGCCCATTGCTCTACCCACTGTGCCACCTAGCTACTCTTTCCCCTCTGTATAACTCTTTTTGAGACTTGTCTTCACATAGATTGAGGGAATCCTCAGGGAAGGTAAGAGTAGGGGACAAGCAGCCTTTCCCAAGCAATATTCTGCAATGGACCACATCTTTATCTTTGTAACTGACTAGCAAATGTAGAAAATACAAGATTCCACTGGTTTTTATTATGAAAAAGCATTTGATTTGGTGAAACAGAATAATACCACATTAAAGACTCTCTTCCAACAATCATCATCTATCAACTTCATTCTAGAGGCTTTGAAAGTCACAACAACAGAAATAACCTTGTTCAATAACCTTCTTATGATGAACATCCAGGTATGAAATAAATCAGATGTATGTCTTCCAGAGGTGTTGTGCAGAAGCAGTAGCACAAAGTCTAACTTAAAGAACATTTTTCTATGAATGATAAACTCCTTCAGATGCTCCTGCTTGTGGATAACATTGTGCTGGTTGCATTAAGCTCTGAAAAATTGCAGAGCCTCCTGGAAGAGATCTGTTACCACTCAAAAGGATTTGGCTAGACCATCCACACAGGAGACACCAACTGGATGAAGAATGTTTATTATCCAGAAAACAATATGTATTTGGATGAACAACCTAGAGAGCATATTCAGCAGTATGTAATATCTAGGTCAGACAGTACAAATGAGCAAATTGGGCCCAGAATTGAACAGGAAGAAGAAAGCAGGCTTGATGGCTTTCAGGAAAAAAAAAACCAACCGTCCTTTAATGACCCCCAAGCTTCTTCTACAAACAAAGGTTCAACTTTTAAATACCAGCATCCTGCTAGTTTTGCTGGGATGCAACAGTCTTGAAAGAATTGAAAATGAGTGTCCTACAAAGGGCAGTCTTTTAAGCAGAGGCACAAAGTGGGTATGAGTAGGCTGACTAATGAGGAACTGAAAGGAAAAGAGTAGTAAAGAATTGTCAACAGGAAAATTTATGACAGGAAGAGACAATGGACTGGTCATGTGTCAATGGCAAGGGATGACAACCGGACAGCCAGAGTGCTCCAGTGGTACTTTGTCAGTGTGACTAGAATGTGAGAGAGGAATAAAGTCCACATTGGGTAGACTCTGTTTGGTGGCATCTTTATGGTGGGCTGTGAATGAGAGTCAAGTCGCATGTGATAGGCAGGCATAAATGGGTTTCACTTTGTTTCATTGGAGGGACCGTCCACATTCGTGAGGTCACAAATCTATCTGAATAATTACTGAGTTGGAGGACATGAGAAATATTTCTGTTCAGATAATATTTGTTGGTATCCCTCAAATTTTGCCATCTAGATAAGCTGTCACCCCTAAACCCTAGCATAGAGATGACTCTATCACCAGCTGAAGCCAGTTTTCATTCTTACATATGAGACTCCCTCTCCCCTGCAAACCATTCCAAAAAGGATTGGAAGTGCCAATGGAAAGGTGAATCAAGGTCAAATAAGTCTGTTTTTAAGTTCTTCTAAGCTTGGGTAACAAGTTGTTTCACAGTGATTCTCAAACAGATGTATAGCATTCCCAGCTAGCCATACTAAAACCAGTTTATAATAAAAGAAAAACAAATTAGCCACAGTTTTTTTTAAACCCTTGCAGGAATTGCTGGTAAAGCATTTTGTTTGAAATGCCAAATAGCTCAGCTGTGGAACAGAGTTCGGGCCCCCTCCAACCATCCCAAACATCTGCTGGACTTGGCTGGGCTTTTTCAAACTTGTCAGTTCTCTGACAAGAGCCTCCTTCCTGGAGAAAACAGGAAAACCCAGGTGAGAAGTGGGAAGGTGCACCATGGGTGATTCCTAGCATCCTCTGTGAGCTCAATCAGACCCTGCCTGGAGTAGGTTTTTTTTTTTCTGCACTATTCTCCAAGAGCTCATCCTGGAATTAGTCATGAAAGGGTTTCCAAGCTCTGCTGGCAGCTAATGTGGCTCCTTCTGGCAGTGCTCCGAACATGGCCAGCATGAAGTGGGTCATTAGAATGAATGCTTTCTCAGGCACTCAGGAATTCACATTGGCATAGATTGTCCTGGGGGCATTAAAGAAGTGTCCAGAGATAATAAGAGCTTGGGTGGTCTGATGAAAAGAGGCCTGGACCAAGGAGTTAGGAGACCTTTGCATGAGACCTGGTTTTGCCACTACCTGTGTCTGTCAGGAAAATGTTTGATTACTCTGGGCCTGATTTCCTTGCTTGCAAAATAAGAATCCAAAGAACCTGGATTCAAATCCTTCCTCTGAAGCTTACTATCTGTGTGAATTTGGGCAAGTCACAAGCTCGCTGGGCCTCATTTTCCTCATCTATGAAATAAAGGGGTTGGTTTCTGCCATCCCCTTGACCTCCGAGGTTGCTTACAACTCTATGGATCTATCATCCCGTGAATACATGTTCTTTCTCTACCCCTCAGTTACCTCACAGGGAAACTGGACTGACAAAGGAAAGTATTTCTTTGTTTTGTTTTTTAAGTAAAAATTATATGGCAATCTTCTTCCAAAGAGTTCAAGACACTAAGTTTTAAACATGGAAGCTTCTTCTAGAAGGTTATAAAAGAAGCAATCGCTTCCAAATTTGGGGGGAAACCATCTACCGTTTTTCTTGATCATTTCAAACAGTCTCATAGAATTTAAAACTGGAAAGGACCTTTGAGATCATCTAATCCAACTCCTTTATATAAGAAGAAAGAGAGAGCAGAGATATTACAAGATTTGCCCAAGATTACCAGCTCCCAGGCGATAGAGTGGGGATTTGGGCCTCCATCTCCTTGTTTAACACTTTGTTCTTCATGATTCCCATGGTACATTTTAAGTAGTACAAATCACAACTTACCCACCCTCTCTCATCCTGTGCAATTATTTTTGCCCAGCCTCCAAAGCATCCTCCATAGAGGAGGAACCCAGTATGGTAGAGACCCTTCTTCTAGGTCTTTTAGCATTTTGTAGGTAGTGGTGCAATATTTGGACTGGCTACCTGTTATTCCTTGCTCTTGCTATATGTCCAACCTACCTCCTTTTCTAGCTCTATATGTATCAGGGACCAAAAGTTTTGCCCTCTTCCTAACCTCTAGGTGCCCATGTTGGGAGAAGCCAGTGCCATCTCCTGTTTCCTTCCTGTATGATTTGAATAACCTATCCAAGTGACCTAGGAAAAGACAGGGAATAAGGGCTTCCCTCAACCCCAAGACTTAGTGAGAAGACCTAACAAGAGATGTACTTCTCCCATGTGCTGGAGGAGAGAGAAGACAGGACAGTGACTCATCATAAACCTACTTGGGATTGGAGACTTGTCTACATAGTACAAGAAGGAAGAGTTACTAGCTGTGGTTTGGGGTACAGAAACAATGATGTGAGAGTTCTGAGCTACAAAGAACACAAAGATCTGTCTTCATATAGACCACGTTAAAGAGCTGAGTTCCAGTAAGAGGAGTGCCTGGAGAGATGAGTGCCATCTGCTTAAGGAGAGCTAAACAACAGAGAGCAGCAAGCAGAAGGAGAGCTGAATAGTTTCTGCAGAAAGAAACAGCAATTTCTAGAGGAAAACAGAACTGATTGACCTACAGAGGGCAGCAGCCACAGATGGGCCCAGAGAAGAAGGGACAGAATGAGATCCAAGCAGCAGGGAGGAGGGGCCGAGAAGGACAGTCCTGGCAGGGAGATAGCCACCACATGTTAGGAGATAGAGAAAGACAGCAGATGGGAGCACTGAGAAGGGGCAATGACCCCCAACACCTGCTGAGAGCAGCAGATGGTAAGAGCTGCTCAGAGCAAGCAACATGTCTCACACAAAGCAGTCATAAAGGGAGCCACAGTATGGGGGGGAATTCTGACTGCCCCAAGTGGAATCTTCACCAAAGCAGCAATGAAGATCATGGTGACTTGGGGAGGGAAGGTCTTGGGGAGGGAAGTGGGGGGAATTATTACTTTCTAGAAGTTCATATGAGAGTCCTATCAGTTTCCAGTAGCTTACAGATAATGCCGTTTCTATTTTAAACCTTGTGAGCCCATATGCTTGTTAGGAGAGCTGGTAACTTCCTTTAGGTTAGGTGGTGAAGTTTCAGAAGCTAGGTTCCCAGATCATCTGGGCGTAGGCAGTGATTAGGAAAGAGGCAATATCACAGGATTATTGTGAACATCAAAGAGCTTTGTAAACTTTAGAGTACCATATACAAATCAGTTGTTAATATTCCTGTACGGTTTTTTTGTTTCTGATTGTTTGTTTTGCTTATTTTATTATTTTGTTCAGGAAAAATAAATGAAAAAAGTTTTTTAAAAGAACAGAAGAGAATCCAGTGGCAGGAATGTTCAGGCCTTCTGAGAAATGTCCTCCAGATGCTGAGCCAATCACCGGAAATATCTTAGATGAAGGAGATTCTGCATTTCAAACCTCCGCGTTTAACCTTAAGCATAGTTTAACCCAAGCTAGAGTTAACCTCCCTATGGTTTAGGTTCCTCATTTGTAAATGAGAATAGATAGATAAAACATTTATTAAGTTCTTACTGTAAACCAGACATTGTTCTAGGCTGTGGAGTTTTAAATAAGATAGTCCCTGCCCTTAAGGAGTTTATATTCTTAGGAGGGAAGTCTTCTGTAAAGAGGAGCTGGAGAATGGCAGAGAAGTGTCATGAGGATCTTGCAGCAGATAAAGAGGAGGGGTCTTGCAGCAGATAAAGAAGAGGAGGAGGAAGAAGGGAAGTTGAGAGAGTCTACATGTGAGCAAAGTGAAACACAGCTGGAATCCTTCCTAAGATGGTGGTCCCAGAGAGGGAGTCACTCATCAGGAGGGGAGGGCTTCAGGGAAGAGGTTTATCCAAGGTGACGATGCAGCTTAAAAGAAGGAATACCGAGAGGGTCCAGGTGTGAGGCTGCTGATGACGCCCAGGGAGCAAATCAGAAATGAGGTTTAATCCCTGGGTCTCTGACAATAAGTCTTTTTTGTGATTCATTTGTTTCAATTATGTCTAACTCTTTGTGACCCCATTTGGGATTTTCTTGGCAAAGATACTGAAATGGTTGGCCATTTCCTTCTCCAGCTCACTTTACAGATACAGAAACTGCGGCAAACAGGGCTCAGTGACTTGACCAGGGTCACAGAGCTAAGAGGTGTGTGAGGTCACATTTGAACTCAGATCCTTCTTACTCCAGGTCTGGTATTCTATCCACTTCACCACCTAGTTGCCCCAAGGATGAGGAAGATCTGAGTTCTAATTTGACTTGCCGTATATCTAAGCAAATCTCTTTACCTAAATTTCCTAAACTGTAAAATGGGCCTCATAGCACCCCCACTCTCTCAGGGTCAAGTTCAATGAGATAATGTTTGCAAAGTGCGACACACAGTGGACTCTTCATAAATGTTTGTTCCTCTCTGCCTGGACTGTACAGCCCCTAACTGTGGGCAGATACTGTTACTGTGACCCCCTTTCCAGTCTTCTTATATCTCACTTCTACCACATGCTCTGAGATCCCTCCATCTCTCTCTCACAAAACACTCCATCTCCAGACTCTGGGTCTTTTCATGAGCTGACCCTTCCAGGCCTGGGATCTTCTCCCTCCTCTTCTCCGCTTCCTGGCTTCCTTCAAGCCTCACCCAGAATCCCCCCTTCAAAGAGAAGTCTTTCTCATTCCTCTCAATTCTAGTGGCTTTCCTCTGTTGATTATCTCCAGATGTAGCCTGTCTGTGGCTTATTTGTATCTAGTTTTTTATATGTTGTCTCTCCTATTACACACCGGAGGCTTCTTGAGAGTGGAGATTATATTTTTCATTTTTTGTATCCTCAGAGTTTAGCCCAAGGCCTAGTGCATAGTAGGCAGCTAATAAAGGCTTACTGAATGGCATAGTAGGCTTGTTAGTTGATTGATATGGCCTTAGTAAAGAACCAGTATAAATTGCTGTAGTTAAAAGAATTCATCATCTGATGATCAGATTTCTAGGGATGAGCATCTCTAACTTTAGACTAGTCCTAAAATAGTCCAGCACCAGACTGGAACTGAAAGTTTTTCCAGTTTCACAGGAAAGGCCAGAGCTTAGACTCCAATAGTCTTAGAGAACGCAAGGTCAACCTCACACGATGATGAGGCCTTAGTTTAAGACTTCAGTGGAGGACAACTCTCATTTAACTTTATAACTCAATTTTCAGAGTGGGTTGTACAAGGTCAAGTTTTATTGAACTATAAAACAAATTTAAGCTGTCAAATGACTTAAGATAGAGTTTCCATTATTTATATCTTCAACAAAACAATTGGTCATATTAAGTAATCTCTTGTCCATGAAAATAATACTTTGAAATAAGAAAGAACATTCAGCAGTGGAAAAAAAAATCTTATGCTCTTTAGTCACAAATGAACAGATTAGAAAATCCTATTGAATCTCTAATATACTATTGGGGAGGGCCTTTGACAAATAACCCTTGCGAACCTGAGTCCCAGCCTACCAGATACTGGTTTCATTCAAAGTTACAAACTCCTTGGTCATCTAAAACCTTTCAAAACCCAGATCTGTAGAAATGAGAGGCTCATCCCCAGAAATCTGACGGTCTTATTACACATTACTGGCCTCCACTGTCTTTCTTTTTGTTTCTGTTTATACTTCCAGTGCTTCGCACGATGCTTGGCATATTGTAAGTACCTGATAAATGCCTGCCTTCCTTCCTGGACAAAAAGATATTCCTTTTCCTATCTCCAGACTTTTGCCCTGGCTGTCTCCTATACCTGCAATACTCTCTTCGACTCACCTCTGACTTAGAATCTTTGTTTTCACACTTCAAGTCAAGTACCACTTTCTACATGAAGCCTTTCCCTGACCCACCCAGCTGCTAGTGCCTTCCTACTCACATTACCTTGTATTTATTTTGACAACCAAAGAAACAATCCACAACCAAAAAAGAAATCCTGAACTTGGTACAAGCTGTTTCTCCCAATAGAATATAATCTCCTTGAGGGCAGGGACTGTTTCATTTTTGTCCTTATAACTTCTGGTACAGTGTCTAGCGTGAAATAACTGCTAAATAATGGCTGTTGACTGAGCAATTGAATACTGTTTGAGAAATTCCATGTGCTTCTCTGGATTGAGGGTAACATGTAAATTATGATAATGATGGAGTTAGCATTTACTGAGAGTCCCCAAAGTTGAAGACTTTAGCTCTTTAAAGGCTTGAAAGCATTTTATACATGTTATCTTTTTTATTTTTGGAGGGGAGAAGGCAAGGTAATTGGGGTTAAGTGACTTGCCCAAGGTTATACAGCTAGTTAAATATCAAGTGTCTGAGGTCATAGTTGAACTCAGGTCCTCTTGACTCCAGGGCTGGTTGCTCTATTCACTGTGCCACCTAACTGCCCCTACATATGTTATCTTGCTTGATCTTGACTATAACACTTTGAGATGGAGGTTGTTATAATTTACATTTTATAAATAGGGAAATAGGCTTAGAGATGTGAAGGACTTGCCCAGGGTCATACAGCTAGTGTCTGAGGTGGTATTTGAACCAGGTTTTATTGACTCCAGATCCAGTGCTCTATCTCCTGTATCATGTCAGAATTTAGCTGGATTCTCCTTATTTCATTTTGACATTTCCTTATTTCTTGGAGGCACACAGGTGACAGCCAGCAGTTCAAGGAGGACCAGAAGAGGAATCTAGGCAAGTTAGAAAGATATAGAATGCCTAAATAGCCAGGGGACTGAGCCCAACAGGGCTGGGAAGAAGCATAATAGTGTTTGCAGTTCAGCAAGTCAGAGACAAAGAATTTTAGAGCCAGATGAGACCTTGAGGATCATGTCATCCAACATCCTCATTTGACAGGTAGGGACACTGAGGCTTGGACTTTCTTTCCTCTTACCCAGAAGCAGCCACATAGCTGCAGAGAAGCTAGCATCAGAGAAGGAGCGCTGGACCCCTGCCTTGTTTTATGCCATCTGCTGGGCTCTACAAGACTCCGGATCTGCTAGGATCTAGGTCAGACCAGCCTGACTGAGGCAGAGATGTTCCGATCCTTTAATTTAGATGTGCTTGAATCACACACATAATTACTCAAATGAGTGCCCAGCACACAGAGATGCAGACCAAGGACTTCAGCGGGACAAGGTCAGTACTGCCCCGGTAATTGATTACGTCCGTCAGGGAGCTAGAAGCAGGTTGGCAGCCCTCAGCAGGTTTTTGGTCCAGGTCTATGATCTCACTGGTGTAGGGAATGCCTTCCCTCACCAATGTGGATCAGCAACGCTTTCCAAACTTCCCCATCATTATCTAGGGCTTCACCACCCTTCCCATCACCCAGCTACACAAGCTCAGTGTCATTTTGGAACCCCTTGCTCTCACACACCCCACAGAGTCAAGCAATTGCCAGATCTCATCATTTCCAGCTCCACAACCCATCTTGCACATGTTCCTCCTCCTCTCCATTTACACAACCACAGCATTTTTTCAGGGCCTCACTGCCTCCCATTTGTTCTATTGCAGGAACTTCCTAATTGGGTCTCCCAGACTCCCATCTCTCCTCTCTCCAATCCATCCTCCACACAGCAGCCAAAGGAATTTTTCTAAAATGCAGATCAGACCAGGCCACCAATGTGGATCAGGGACTGTGCCAAGTGCCAGGGAAGGTGCTGAGTCCTCTACAAATATTATCCTTTATCTGTAGGGTAAGGGCAACATGTTACCCATCAGACTCAAAAGATGATGTGGGTCAAAGGCTTCACACCCCCAAGTCTATAAAAATTAATGCAGTTATCTGCACTCATTTTAGAGAATTTGACTTTGCTGCCTCCCCATCACCACCTCCAAGTTGAAAGGCTTCTGTCAGGACAATCAAAACCATTTCCAAGGGTTATGGGTTCTCACCAGAGCTAAGCAGAATAAAGGAATCCCAGCAGCCTAAGTAGGAGCTAATGCCACCTCCTTTCTCTGCCCTCCAAAGTGGTGAAAGGAAGTTGTCTGGAGGTTCCCGTTCCAGGGTTCATTGTCTTGTTTATGAGGGATCATAAATGACTGGGTATCTGCATTATTGACAGCTTTGTTTAGAGGTCATTCACCTCAGTTGACTTGGAAGTGCCTTAACATCCTGCCATAATTAGTTCATTAATTTGCCAAATCCAAGGGTTTTTTCCATCCCCACTCCCACCCCCAACCCTGAGGTGTTGTACTTTAAGATTCCAGTTATGCTTGAGACGATCTCCTTCCTGGACTGAGCTGTAGTCGGTTTCTCTACGATAATGAAAGGAAAATTGCTTTCAATATTTTTCTGCTGCCGTTGTCCAACCCTTATTGAAATAGATTAGATTAAGAACTCAAGACGAGTATTACTTACTCTTGTGTCTTCCTTCAGTGCCTTGGATGCAGTAAGGGCAGGAAATCAGGCCACTGATATGGAAAAGACACTCCCTCGACCAACGCAGGTGCAATTTATAATCCATGTTTGCCCAGAGCATCCAAAGGTTAGGTGTTTCACACAGGGTCACATGGTCAGTATATTGTGGAGATGGGACTTAAACCTACTTCTTCTTGGCTTCAAGGCTGTTTTTCATCAATCTTTTGTTGAAGGAGCTAAGTCAGTGAGAGGCAAGAGTAATGGAACTAGGGGTGGGTTCGAATCCTACTTCGGATACCAGCTGATAAGCAAATCTTTTTATTGCTTGGACTATTTCCTCCTCTGTAAAATGGTGTTAGTAACACTCGTACTTCCTAGTCTCACAGTGTTTGAGAATCTGCAAACTTTAGAGCACTATATTCATGTGAGTTATTATTAAATGTTGGATTGAATAAACTTCTTGCCACAGATGATTAAAACACTAGCTGACCTGTTCTACTCTGACCTGGTTTTTGGTTGCCCAGAGTGTAAATCCCTGAAAGCAGAACTCAGGAGGTATATAAATTCAGTTCAGGAACACATTTATTAAGTATGTATTATATATTAGGAGCTAGAGATACAGTCTGCAAAATGACAAGTGTCGCCCCTCAAGGAATGAATAATCCATATTAAAAAAAAAATAAAGGGGACATGGGAGGGTTGTTTTCACTTTGCCCTCTAGGAAACCTGGGCATGTCAGTGATGCTGGGACTTGGAGAACATTCCAAAGGCAAAATACTGCTAAGACTTTTTGTAAGTGGTTCATGTAATGCTACCTATGCATCAAAGGCTCTATAGAATCAACTCATATTCCTCATGGACCCCTGGATGAGAATTTTTTTTCAAGCCAATCATAGATCAAGTTAATGAAAGTGAGATAGTCAGCCTAATTGCTGATGAAGGTCTGGCTGCAAGTAATAAGGAGGAACTCACATTAAGTGTAAGATTTGTTGATCATCTATAGATTGTTAGAACTCCTTGGGTTTTAATAGGAGACTTATATGCCTTTGAACCTGCCTGAGCAGAACAGAATGTAATTTTCCTTGCAGGTTTTTGGCTGCAGTCACAGTAGGCCATCATGTGCCAGGCTGTGTTGGGGCAAAATGGAAAGATAGGATCCTTGGACCTAAAGCTGAGAGGGGCCTCCATGGCTCCTTATTTTATAGGTGAACAAGTTTAAATGCTTTAAATGTTTTAGGAACAACTAGGATAGAGCACCAGGCCTGGAGTCAGGAAGACTCATCTTCCTGAGTTCAAATCTGGCCTTAGACACTTACTAGTCGTGTGACCCTGGGCAAGTCACTTACCCCTGTTTGCCTCAGTTTCCTCATTTGTAAAATGAGTTGGAGAAGGAAATGGCAAACCACTCCAATATCTCTGCCAAGAAAACCCCAAATGGGGTTGTGAAGAGTTAGACATGACTGAAACGACTGAACAACAAAACAAAGTTTAAATGTTTGCCAGAGGTCACAGACACACTAAGTATTGAAGACAGGATTCATGCCTATGTTCTCTGACTTCTTTAAAATGTCTTTTTGCTACCTTGTATTGCCTTCCCAGAGGTGACTATCACCTATCACCTGTCACCTCCTGAGTCAAGTTCAAACTCCCTGGCCTAGACTCCTACAAAAACTGGAACCGTTTTTTCTACTTTTATCTCTAAGAATGACTCTTATTACTCCCCATGCCCCAGATTAAGAGCTAGAGGGGGACTCAGTGACCATCTACCTGTCCATTTCAACCCATTCACATACAGATGAGAAAAACGAGGCCCGCAGAGAATAAGTGACTCCCTTCTTGCATTAATTTTGTGTTTATTCTGTGTAATACAGATCCCCATGGTCTTCATTGCCAGGAAAGCCACGTAACTTAGATTTTACCCCTTCTGGGGGGTGGGGAGGCTAGGCAGGGTGGTTCTCCAATATAATTAAGGAGATCAGGAACCCAGACTCTCTGCACATGACAGATTCCCCACCAATAAACATTATCTCAGTTGTAGGGAGGTCTCTTGTACCCTAAACCTCTCCAGGTCCATTTAGCTACTAACAGTTGGATTAGGTCTTTTTTTGGGAGGTGGGGGAGAAAGACAATTGAGGTTAAGTGACTTGCCCAGGGTCATGCAGCCGTCAAGTGTCCTGACTCCAAGGCTGGTGCTCTGTCCACTGTGCCACCCAGCTGCCCTTGGATTAGCTTTCTCTTGGTTGCTGCTGTTGTTTGTCCTACATTCTCAAAGAGAATCATGACATTAGGGAGGTGACGCCATGACATGCAAGTGGCTTGGATTTTAAGTGAGGTAGGGCTGTGCAAAGGCACCAGCCTCACATTCTCCTCTGGGGTCATCTGGGTCCAGGGCCCAGATTTGGATCAGGACAACTGGAGACGACTCAGGATGCAGTGGGGGACCTTGGCCTTTTCAAGCTGAGGTCTTTAACAGGTCTCTTAACGGTTTGACTGAGGCAGCACCCACTTATTAAGCTTTAAGATTAAAGCTTAATAAAATGAGGTGAAGAATGGTCTCCTTTAAAAAAAATAGACCTGGGGAGGGGAAGACCCTCAGGCTTTCTGAGGAAAAGAAAAACTATTGTCATTTACAAGAAATATTTACTTTGAAAGGGATAATCACAAATATAGAAACTTATTTCCTCCCTCCGCCATGTAGGAGGCATAAACTTCCTTACATCTCAGTCCCTGGGGAGGAGAGGAATTACCTTCCAGTTTAGCTCAGTTTCTATAGCACAGTTCCAGCTTCAAGTCCCAAACCTCCTCAGGCTTGAGTCTCAGGCACTCTGCTTTCTCAAGGCTTCCAAATAGGTCTGCTTTCCTGTACCATGGCTCCTGCAATCCCAAGGTCACCACAGCTCAAACTCCCACTCTTATGGAGATCACTTTTGGAACCTGAAACTAAAGACAAACAACACAGCACAGAAACAAATACCACCAGGCCCATTTCTTGGAGCAGTGGATAAAAGAGAGAGGGCAGAAGAAGGCCTTTCCTTTCCCTCTCATGGGTTCAGGTCATGAAAGTCACACTCAAGAGTTAAGAGTTGGGAGACATAGACCAATATCTCATACCATATATCAAAATAAAATGAAAATGGGTACATGATTTAGATATAAAGGCTGATACTATAAGGGCACTGGGAGAGCAAAGAATAGTTTATCTGTCAGATTTATAGAGAACAAGAGAAAGTTATGACCAAACAAGAGATAGAGAACGTTATGAAATGAAAAATGGATAATTTCGATTACATTAAATTGAAAAGTTTTTGCGCAGTCAATGCATCCAAGATTAGGAGGGAAGCAGAAAACTGGGAAAGAATTTTTATAACCAGTGACTCTGATAAAGACCTCATTTCTTTATGTATATAATTTTTTTTTGGAGGGGGGAAGGCAGAGCAGTTGGGGTTAAATGACTTGCCCAAGGTCACACAGCTAGAAGTGTGTCAAGTGTCTGAGGCTGTATTTGAACTCATGTCCTCCTAACTTCAGGGAGGGTACTCTATTCGCTGTGCCACCTAGCTGCTCCAATAATCTACTTTTTTACATTGTTTTTTTTTCTTTTTGGAGGGAGGGAAGGCAAGGCAATTGGGGTTAAATGACTTGCCCAAAGTCATATGGATAGTAAGTGCTAAGTGTCTGAGGCCAGATTTGAACTCAGGTCCTGCTGACTCCAGGGCTGGTGCTCTATTCACTGCCCTTAAAGGCCTCATTTCTTTTTTTTTTTTAATTTAATTTAATTTAATTTTATTTTAATTGGCTTGTTCATTTACTTTTAGTTTACAAGATTCAGTTCCTCAATCCCTTGAGTTTCGAATTTTCTCCCCTCCTTCCCCCACTCCCCCATGGCAGCATGCAATCAAGTATAGGATCTGCAAATACTTTCACACTGGACATTAGTCTGGTTGTATAGAAGGGTTGTAACCAATGGAGTGAACAGTGGGAAAAAGAAAGAGAACCAAATATGAGAAAGAACGATAGCAAGTAAATTGCTTCAGTCTCCATTTAAATTCTGTTCTTTCTAGATCTTTCTCTGAATGTAGACCTCTCCTTCCATCCTGAGACTTGTAGAGTTGTCTTATGACCTTGCGTTGCTGAGAAGAGTCCAGTTTATTAAAGTTGGTTGTCACATATACGATGTGTCTGTGATTGTGTACACATTTTTCCTAGTTCTGCTCTTCTCACTTAGCACCAGTTTGCATAAGCCTCTCCAGGTGAATATGAAGACCATCTCCTCCCCATTTCTTATAGCACAATAGTATTCCATTACATTCATATACCACAGCTTGTTTAGCCATTCCCCAATTGATGGGCATCCCCTTAATTTCCAGTTTTTTGCCACCTTTATTTGCAATAAAGGCCTGATTTTTAAACTATAGAGAGAACTGAGTCAAATTTATGAGAATACAAGTCATTCCCCAGTTGATAAATGGTTAAAGGATGTGAGCAGGCAGTTTTCAGGTGAAGAAATTAAAGCTATCTATAGTCATATGAAAAAAATGCTCTAAATCACTACTGATTAGAGAAATGCAAGTCAAAACAACCCTGAGGTACCACATCACACCTATCAGATTGCCTAACATGACAAAAAAGGAAAATTAAAAGTGCTGGAGAAGATATGGGAAAATTGGAACACTAAGGGGCAGCTAGTGAATAGAGCACTGGCCCTGGAGTCAAGAGGACCTGAGTTCAAATTCGATCTCAGACACTTAACACAAAAACTAGCTGTGTGACCTTGGGCAAGTCACTTAACCCCAATTGCCCTTAAAAAAAGCAAAAAAAAAAAAAGAAAATTGGAATATTTTTTTTTTTATTTACTCATTTACTTTTAATTTACAAGATTCAGTTCCACAATCACTTGAGTTTCAGATTTTCTCCC
>CM053585.1:485985022-486013835 GCA_028646515.1 Pseudochirops corinnae | reverse complement strand
AAAGAAGGAAGGAAGGAAAGAAGGAAGGAAAGAAGGAAGGAAGGAAGGAAAGAAGGAAGAAAAGAAGGAAGGAAGGGAAGAAGGAAGGAAGGAAGGAAAGAAGGAAGGAAAGAATGAAGGAAGGAAAGAAGGAAGGAAGGAAAGAAGGAAGGAAGGAAAGAAGGAAGGAAGGAAAGAAGGAAGGAAGAAGAAAAAGAAACCCTTTAAGTTGTATCTTCCCAGATTTTCCTGCTATCTAGAAACTCTTTTTGAAGTCTAAGGTTTTAAGGGGCAGCTAGGTGGCGTATTGAATAAAGCACCAGCCCTGGAGACAGGAGGACCTGAGTTCAAATGTGACCTCAGACATTTAACACTTACTAGCCATGTGACCTTGAGCAAGTCATTTCTCCCCAACTGCCCTGCCCTCCCCCTTCCAAAAAGCAAAAAATAAAATAAACTGTGGTTTTTAAGAAATGACCTGGTATTCTATTTAGAAAATATTCTTTTACATAATTTCCTGATAATGATCCTTCATATTTGCATCATAATTTAAGGTTTACAAAACGCTTTTCATACAAAAACCTTATGGAATAGAGAATGTGAGAATTATCTTTCCCATTTTACAGATGAGAAAACTGAGTTTCAGAAAGGTGAAGTGACTTGTCTTTGGCCTACAAAGCCTGTTAGTAGTTGTATGTTCTAACCTGGGTTTCCTGTTCCCTATTCACTATTCTCTTCACTATAACATTGTCAATACACCTCACAACTCTCAAGTCTTGCTCCATCCCGTTTCACTGTGAAGAAAGGACTATCAGTCACATGAGGAAGAGCGACTCTTCTGCATGGTGACTGGATGGGATTAGGGTTGAATTTTGTGGCCATAGAAAAGTTTTTCTCTGTTTGAAACTAACTCTAGGAGGATTTGGCATCCAAGCCTTTTCCATATAGTATGTTAAATCCAGGGAAGAGTTGCTGAAACTCTCTCTACAGAGTCTTGAGTCTCATAGCCAGTCCCTGCCATGAATTTCACAAGTGTCAAGGAGTGTGATGGAAGCAACTGCAAGTCCATGGCCTGCCTAAATGGTGAGAGAAAACCAACAAATTTAACCTTGATAGCCCTACATTTTAGTAAACTTAAAAGTAAACTTTACCTTCTAACTCAGAATATTTAGAATATTCTCCAATTTGGGCTGTTGTTCCATAGTAATCCTAGCACTTCTGGAACCTTGGATGAGTACTATAAAAGCCATCTGGGACAGATTCCTAAAAGAACCTCCCAAACTTAGGAAAAGTTCATGTGAGAAGGTGGATATAAACCTAGGGCCTCTTAATAGGATCCTCCCCTCTGGAAGAAACTGCCAGCATAGTGCCCCATGGTGAGGAGACAGATGCCAGCATGGCAGCCTTCGCAGGGAAAGACCGCGGGTAGGAAAGCTATCTCTGAGGTTGGGAGGGCAGGACAAGGAGTGGAAACAGGCTGGGGAAAAAAAAGCAACTTGGGGTACAGACACTGGTAGTGGGGGAGGGATATTAAACATGCCAGAGGGAGCTACCTAGTTTAACTAACTATTCATGAGAGATATTGTGCCATCATGGATAGAGGACTGACCTTGGAGTCAGGAAGACACATGTTCAAGAGTAGCCTCTGTCTCATAGTAGCTGAACATACCTATTCTTAACATCTCAATGCCCCAGACAACTCTGTAATTATACAAATTACTCAAGAGTTGTCAACCTGCTTTAGGGGAGAGAATTTCTTAAATTAAATTTCTTAAATTCTTTCTTAAACTGGATTTTAAGAGAGAGAGGTATCCTTGCTAAGGAGGTGTTAAACCCAATAGTCTCTATGTGTTGTTGAGTTCTCTCTAAAATTCAGCAGCCTGGAGCAAAGCTGGAACAACCTGGGCCATTCTTTCTAGCTCTTGCCGCTCAGACCAGTTTTTAGAAGCCCAATCCAACTAAAGCTTCCTGGCTAGTTTTTTTTTCTACTTGATTCTTCTGAAAAGTACAGCCTGCCATCTTATAATTTGGTTTAAGCAAACAATTGTAGACTGGGCCATAAAGAAGGTCCACCCCACCTTAGTTATAGTCCTACATGAAATCATGTTTTTATGAAAATACTGGAACTGGACTATTCTGGAAGTCATAAAACTTGTGCTTTCATTTTATACATACTGTTAACTTGCTGTGTAAGCTTGAACAAATCACTCCCCATCTCACTTCCCCTCGGTTGCCTCTTATGTAAAATGAAAAGTTTTGGACTTAATAAAATCTCTCCCAACTCTAACATTCAGTGTTTCTAAATTTCTTGGTATGTGACCTTGGATAAATGTTTTAATATATTTGACGCTTATTGTGGTGACATGAAACAATTCACTTAACCACCTGGATTATGTGGTTTTCTGATCCTTTCTGATTCCAATATTACATGATTCTAAGAAAGGGTTCCAAGGCCTAAGACCTACTGCCATGCCACTAGAATAGGATAAATCTAAGCAAAAATGCCCTTTACAACATCTTTGATAAGATAGCATCCAGCCTCCACTTAGGGATGGGGACCTGATTACCTCCCACAAGATCACAATTCACTTGAAATGGTTTTAATTGTTAGGAATTTTTTAATATCATAACTGTCCAAGAGAGGCAGCCCAGTATAGTGGCCTGACAGCTGGTCCTGAAGCTGAGAAAACCTGATTTCCGGTGCTCTGGACAGTTCTCTAAGGCAATGGCAAAGAAGGTGCCAACCTGCACTGGGAGAGAGTTTCCTCACTTGGGAGGTCCCTATACTAATGAAATCATAGGTTAAGTCTCTTAAGTCTCCTTCCCCTAACCAGCTCCAAACTCCTTTATAACTTTCCATTCTTTCTAGCTCTTGCCTCTCAGACCAATTTTTAGAAGTCCAATCCAACTAAAGCTTCCTGGCTAGTTTTTTTTTTTCTACTTGATTCTTCTGAAAAGCATAGCCTGCCATCTTATAATTTGGTTCAACCAAACAATTGTAGACTGAGCCATAGAGAAGGGCACTGCTTCAGTGTATAAATGTACTCACTGGCTAATAATAGGTCTCAGCCCAAGCCTCACTTGTTCATTGTTTGGGTTTTGATGGCTTACAGTGAGTATAAGTAGTAATTGTTTCTGTTCTGGGCAGAAACTCTGAGGTCCTTCCCCTCCCAAACTGATCCTTTTGTGAAGGTAAATTAGGCCATCTTTTGTCTCCATTCTTACTAGCCTTGAATCACTGAATGGGTGTTGTCTCAGACAAACTAAGACTTGGGAAAGATCTTAGCTTAAAAAGGCCAAGGACTCCCACTGCATCCTGGGCCATCACCATTTGTCTTGACTTATGTCTTGTCACTGGACTCAGATGACTCTGGAGGAGAGAGTGAGATGGATGATTTTGCACAGCCCTGCCTCACTTAAATCCAATTCCTTTGCAAGTCAAGACTTCACCTCCTGATGTCATTGGTCCTCTTCCAGAAGAAAGAACCAACAACAAACCACAATGCTACCTCCAACTACCAGGAGCTGGGTAGGTGAAATCAGAAGCTGGATCAGGCCTGTGTGGCTCAGAATACTGCAGACTGTTTGGGATTCTGTGGAACTCCCATATTCCTTGCGTCTCCTGGTATCTGAAATTTCCAGCTGGTCCTAGACCAGATCTCTTCATCTACCCCTTAAACTCTGGAATCACTTAGAGGTAGCTGATTGCACAAGGATCAAGCACAAGGGAATCAGAGAGAGTTGAGTTCAAATCTGACCTCAGACACTTATTGGCTGAGTGATCCTGGGAAAGTCACTTAACTTCTTTTTGCCTCAGTTTCTTCAATTATAAAATGGAGGTAATACTAACACTAGTCACAGATGTTGTGAGGATCAAACAGAATCATGTTTTTAAAAGCACAGGGCTCAGCACATAGTAGCTACTATATAAATGTTTATTCCGTTCCCTTCACTTCATACCAGAGCATGTTTCCCATTTGGACTCCACCTCTCATCTCTGCCCAGCCAGGCTTCCTGTCTTAGCAACAAGTATCAATGTTAATGTGTCCCCCTGGCTCTACAGCATCAACCCAGTGCTTCTGGTCTCCTTCCTCAGGGAGGGCTCTCTGGCTACAGATTTTCCTGCTCAGTTCAAAAGTCTCATCTGGTCCTATGGGAGTCCCCATGGGGTTGGGCAGCTCTGATCCCTGGTAGACCCCATTCTAGGGTCCACCCACACACAGGGCCACTTGGAACACTGTTCTGACTAGTTCCTAACAACTTATACACAGCTTACCAGGAAGACAGGGGATGTTGTCCTGCTCCCCAGAAATTCTCTGAGTTGATGGAGCTAAGCAGGTATATTGATATTTCTGATAAATCTGCAAACTTTTTTGAGACTCAGATTTAAATGTTCCCAAACACATGGCTCATATAATGATACTCTTACAAGGTAGATCTATAGTAAATATCTTGAATTGGGATTGGGATTCAGGAGACTTTAGTAAACTAGCAGCACACTAAGGAAATGAAAGACATAAAATTAATGTACCTAAATCCAAATTGAATGAAATGAAATTGTGTGTTCAGTCAACTGATCCTTGATCCCAAATGGGCAGAAACACAGTTGCTAAAAATGAGCCCCCTAAACCTTCACCACTGGGGAGTTCCTTCAGTATTTCAGTGTTTGCAGGAGTTGGGTTTACTGCTGATCCAGGTGGTGTAAGAATTAATTAGGACACAGTTATAGGAAACATATTACAGCAGGGTGAGGACAGGACTTTGGTCCTCCCTTATATACAGAACAGTTTCCTTCCACATGTAAGCTACATAGGTATTAGATGTTCCACCTTCTACCTGTCCAACTTCCAAGAACTATACACTCCATATGGACAATGTGGTGTCAGAAACCAAACTTCAAATTTCAGTTTACAGGAGTTCTTGGGCCTTGACACTAGGATTCTTATCTGCCCACAAACCCATGAGATTTTTTTCATGCATGTTTTATCTATGGGTTTACAGCATTTGTCAACAATGTCAAGGAGAGGGGTGGTATGCAGATAGCAAATAGGCCCAAGAAATTCCATATCAATGATAAAAAAGAATTCAGTGCAGCATTTTCAAAAACAAAATAAGAATATCAAGACAGATACCATATATGCATCCCCACACCCAAATGTTTGTGTATTTATGCATGTATATGTTTTCCTACTCTAAAGATTTTCTGAACAAAATAACATAACACATAAATAATAAAATAATATAATAAAGAATATACACACATATACACACAAAAATTGTCATACTGAAGAGGTATAGGGTTAGGGTTGCTCAAGAACCCAAAATACCAACATGCTGGGTACTGCCAAATGAATTTGATGCAAGTCTTCTCTCAGCCAAAGAAAAGCAAAGTTTATTAAAAGTTCGCTTGTATTGGACACACAGCAAATTGTTGTAGAAAATTCTATGGCGCTCTCACACATGGAGGCAAGATGGAGTCTTATATACAGAAAGGTTGTGGGAGGAATCTAGGGGTGGTCTAGGGAAGGACCCTGAGGAGGGTCTTCCAGGAGGAGTTAATGAGGTCAATGAGTGATTAAGGGTGGGAAGTTGCTGGAGGCTACCTGGAGCCAACAGACAATGGTGGACTAGACCAGTTCAAGGGTGGAGTGATATTTTGATAGGCTCAAGGGTGGGAAGTAGATGGACAATGGAGGGCCAAGCTAGTAACAAAGGTTTGTGTAGAGCCACAATGAAAGGCCTATGGCCTCAGGAAAATGTCTCCTCAAGTGGGAAGATTTAATCAGAGTTCAAGGGGGTTCCCAGAGCCTGCACCTCATCAATACTAATAAGTCACATAAATATACATATACATATATCTGTTAGATAAACATATATGAGCAGATACACGTGTATATATCTATGTGTGTACTATCTATTTGTAATATCATTATTGATTTATAAAAGTTAGACAACTGTCGTCAAATGTATCAAATATCCCTGTTTGTTTCTTATTGAACAGATGTGGCCCTTAGCATTTTTTAAAAGACATATATTCATTGCTATGTCCACAGAGCTATAAAACTGTGCATATACTTCGATGAAGCAATACCACAACTAGGTCTGTATTCCAAAGAGAGCATTAAAAAAGAGAAAAGGACTCACATGTACAAAAATAGTTATAATAGCTCTTTTTGTGGTGACAAAGAATTGGAAATTGAGAGGATGTCCATCATTTGGGAAATGGCTGAACAACTTGCGGTATATGAACGTAATAGAATACTATTGTTGAAGAGGTTAGGGGTTAGGGCTAGGGGTGCTGAAGACCCCAAAATACCAACATGCCAGGTCCTGCTGAATGAATTTGACTCAAGTCTTCTCTCAGCCAAAGTAAAGCAAAGTTTATTAAAAGTCTGCTGTATTGGGTAGACTCTGAAGGAACCTTGGTATCTGTGACACTTGGATTGGTCAAGCAGGCCAGAGCAAGTCTGTGCTAGGTCACTCTATGGCTCTCTCACACCACATGGAGACAAGATGGGGTCTTATATACAGAAAGATTGTGAGAGGAATCTAGCTGTGGTCTAGAAGAGGAGTTTGGGGAGTGTCTTCAGGAGGAGTCAATGAGGTCAGACTCCAGTAATGAGTTTGGGGAGGATCTTCAGGAGGAGTTAATAAGATCAGACTCCAGTAAATAGTGAAGTTGCTGGAATCTACCTGGAGACAATGGTGGGCTAGGACAGTTCAAGGGTGTAACAGTTGATTTGGGTATAGATATTTTGATAGGCTCAAGGGTAGGAAGTAGATGGACAATGGAGGACCAAGCTAGTAACAAAGGTTTGGGTAGCATCACAATAAAAGGCTTATGGCTTCATGCAAATGCCTCATCAAATGAGAAGATTCAATTAGAGTTCAAGGGGATTCCCAGAGGCTGTACCTCAAGGATTAAAGGAGAGCAAGGGGGTTCCCAGAGCCTACCTCATCATTGTTCCATAAGAAATGATGAGCAGGTAGAGTTCAGAAAAACCTGGAAAGACTTACATATACTGAGGCTGAGTGAAGTGAGCAGAACCAGGAGAACACTGTACATAGTAACAGTAACATTGCGAGACGACCAACTCATCAATGTAATGATCTAAGACAATTCCAAGAGACTCGATGGAAAATGCTCTCTAAGTCAGAAAAAGAACTATGGAGTTTGAATACAGATTGAAGCATACTATTTTCTCTTTTTTCCCCTTTCTCATGGTTTCCCCCTTTTTTTCTAATCCTTCTTTCACAACATGACTAATGTGGAAATAAAAAACCAACCATTCATTGATATCTTATTTTTATTTTACGTACATTCCTCACTGTTTTCATCCCCCCCCTTCCTTGTCCCTGGAACCAGTTCTTTATAACAATGAGTAAATGAGAGAGTAAAAAGTCAGCAAAAATAACCAATTTATCAAGAAAGCATGATATTACATGCAGTGAACGTTCCACACCTGTAGTGCTCCTACAGAGTGCCTTCCTTTCTGCAAGGAAGCAGAAATGCCTGCTTCCTTCTCTTCTTTGAGGCAAACTTGGGCATTATAATTTCACAGCATTAAATTTTGATTGTTTTTATTGTTCACTTTTGGTTGTTTTACTGTTGTTCAATTTTGGTTGTTTTGCTGTTCTTTCTATTTACATTATTGTAGTCATTCTATATATTTTTTTCTAATACTTAGCACAGTGTCTGGTATATAGTAAGTACTTAATAAATCCTTTTGACTTAATGTCCTGGTTCTGCTTATTTTCTGTTTCTCTGTAGTTATCATTTTAATAATTTACTGTAGCACCATAATATTCTATTCCTTTCATACATCACAATATGCTAGCCAATAGGCATCGACTTTTTCCCCCTAGATCTTCACCATCAGAAAAAGAGCTGCTGTACATATTTGGGTATATATGGGGTCCTTTGTTTTATTATTGACCTCCTCATGATGTATGCCCAGCAGTAGGATCTCTGGATCAATCCATGTAGACATTTTTGTCACATTGAGAGAATTCCAAATTACTTTTCCAAAATACTTAGCTGCACCACACAAAGTTAAATGGTAGGACAGGAACTAGAACTCAAGCATATTAGTGTACCTATATTTCCACAACCCCTCCTACATAGATTCTTTTTATCTTTTGTCATCTTACCAAATTTAATTAAAGTCAGTTAAATAAGTTAGTTAATAAAAGGAGATATATTTAGCCATAACAAGAGGGCTATTCAATAGGCATAGGTGAAATGGTTAGGGTTAGGGTTGCTCTGGAGACCCCAAAATACCAACATGCTGAGTCCTACCAAATGAATTATACTCAAGTTGATGAGGTATAGGCTCTGGGACCCCTCCTTGAGTTCTCCTTGAATCTTTGAGGTACAGGCTCTGGGAAACCCCTTGAAGTCTGATTGAATCTTCCCACTTGATGAGGCATTTTCAGAAGCCATAAGTATTTCGTTGTGGCTGGGCCCAAACCTCTGTTACTAGCCTGGTCCTCTATTGTCCATCTATTTCCCACCCTTGAGCCTATCAAAATATCAATCCACTCCTTCACTGACCTCATTAACTCCTCCTGAAGACCCTCCCCAAATTCCTCCTCTAGACCACCCCTAGATTCCTCTGTATATAAGAATCCCATCTCCCTTCCATGTAGTGTGAGAGCCTCACAGAAGGCCCTAGCACAGACTTATTCTGTGACAGACCTACTCTGTCCTGCTTGCCCAATGCAAGCATCACAGATACCTAGGCCCCTTAAGAGTCTACTCAATCTGTCGAACTTCCAATAAACTTTACTTTTTTTTGACTGAGAAGACTTAAGTCAAATTCTTTCAGCAGGACTGGGCATGTTGGTATTTTGGGGTCTGAGGCAACCCTAACCCTCTTAGTGGGTAAACCTCTTCATTTTTATGGTTCCCTGACCAGCGAAAGAAAAGTAAAGTTTATTAATAGTTCATTAAAAGTTTGCCATATGGGGTAGACTCTTAGGGAGCCTAGGTATCTGTGATGCTTGCATTGGGCAAGCAGGCCAGACTAAGTCTGACACAGACTGAGTCTGTGCTAGGTCATTCTATGGTGCTCTCACACCACATGGAGGGAAGATGGGGTCTTAGGTACAGAGGAATCTAGGGTGATATAGAGGAGGAGTTTGGGGAAGGTCTTCAGGAGGAGTCAATGAGGTCAATGCAAGGGTGGATTGATATTTTGATAGGCTCAAGGGTGGGAAATAGATGGACAATAGAGGCCAGGCTAGTAACAGAGGTTTGGGCCCAGCCACAATGAAAAACTTATGGCCTCTCCAAGTGCCTTATGAAGTGGGAAGATTTAAACGGAATTCAAGGGGTTTCCCAGAGCCTATACCTCAAAGATTCAAGGAGAACTCAAGGCAGGGTCCCAGAACCTGCACCTCTTCATTGGTATTGAGAATACCACCAGCTGATTCAGTTGAATGAAGCTCCCTCTTCTGAGTTGTCCAAGATGATCCACTAGCCAAGCATCAGAGATTGTGTCTGGGGCTCCTTGGGTTGTTTTGTACTCAGGAATCCAGGAAATAAATGCTAACAGTCATAATCTTTAATCTCCTGAGCTAACCACATCCCTAGGATGGTCTCAATAATGCCTTCTTAAGGAAAAACTAGTCTAACTTTCATGGGGGCAGGGGTTAGGATATTGCTTCTCCCCCAGCTCCTCATGCAATAAAATTACAGAAGGATTTGTTTTAGTGTTTAATATGTTGCCTCTATTCCTTCTTTGGTTAAGAGCTCAGTCTCTAACCTCCCATATCTGTTAAAAGTACATAATCTGCTTCTCTTCTAGTTTTCTTAATGGCATGACAGTTAGTAATCAGATCACATATCCATTTTTACTACATTGTGGCACGGAATCTAAGATGTTAAACTTTAAGACTTTCAAATGTAGCAAGCTGTTTTTCTTGAATCTATGAGATAGGTCATCAAACAAGTAAAGAAGACTAAAGAAAGGCCACTGGTACACATTTCAATAAATCAAAATATTGATGCATCATATATGTATAAACAATCGCAGTCCCTTCCCATTTTGGTGTATCTTATCTTTGTTAGTTGCCATAATCAGAAAAATGTCATCATTGATGGTCAATCTTGTGGTGATTAAAGTTGATCACTTAGCTCCTGGTGAAAAGACTCTCCAAACTTTGCTAGGATGAACTTTTGTAGGGCCTAGAACCAAAACCCTTCCAGTTTTGTAGCACCTCCCTGACCTTGTGCTCTGCTCTATTCCTTTCCAGAGTTCAGAGTCACCCCATACTATAATGAGGAAGTAACATAGGACTCTCCCAGAGGAGCTATGTAGGGAAATATGCTGCATGACTGAGGTATTACCTATTCCTGTCAAGACATGCCCTATTTTGCATAGTTTATTTACTTAATATGCGCATACTTGGCATTTACACATAGGCTAGTTATTTCTGAAATTAGCAAAGGAGGTGAGCCATAGCCATCAAAGCTTTGTACAGCCATTCTAGAAAGTACCTTTTAATTAAATTCAGGCTGTATAATGAACTTTGTTGATAGCTTATCAGAATCAATTAGCTAAGAAAAACTGGAAAGACTGCTCACATAGGATTTTCAACTTGGAACCACAAGACTTTAAAGAGAATTGAAAACAATATAAAACCCAGCTTTTACTGACATGAATCTGGAATCTCCCATTTTTCTTTTAAATCAGGTACTTTCCTGACTATCTAGAGTAGCAGTCACTGTGATACTTCCAAGTTTGTAGCAATTAATGCCAACCATTTATTAGAAATGAGATTATATTATACACACTATCATTTCAGTAGAAGCCTGCATTTTTATATTCCTCTCCATAAATTTCTAGAAATCACACCCTATGCTGCTTGGCCTCTGGGCATAATCATATATCCAGCTTCTCCTGTCTCTCTGATCAATCCCACAATCACTAACCTCTCAAGCAAGAAATTTAAAATAATTTTTGATTCATCATCCTTCCTTCTCTGCTGCCAGTACCATTCTGTCCTAACAACTTTCCATCCCAGCTTTTCATCTCTCTGATTGGTCCAAATCTTCGTCATCTCTCACTTGTCCAATAGTTTCTTCTTCCTTATTAGACTCTCTCATTTCCAGGACTGACCTCTTTAAATCAGTCCTCACTTTTTTTAAAAGTTGCTTCCTATAATATCAACAAACCACTTGCCTCTACACAGTTCTCAGGCATATTGTATCTAAGGTCTAAGAAATCGGATCTGTCAAAGTCACCTCACCAAGCCGTTCCAGACTGCCTTCCTTCCTTTATTATTATTGTAATGAAAAGATGATTATAATAACAATGTTATTATAAGTAAGAATTCACACTCATCTAGTACTTCATTTTAAAATAACAATTTCCTCACAACAAATCTGTGGGCTAGATAGCTCAAGGATGATGACCATTTTACAGTTGAGGAAACAGAGGCTAAGCAATTGAGTCACTTGCTAATGGTCACGTAGCTAAGTAAATGTCAGAGCTGTGATTTGTGCCTGGGTCTCCTGACTCCAAATAAGTCCCATGCTCTTTCCAATATAACTTTCATTTTCCTGTTCTTACATTCCCATCACCTTGCTCAGGTCAAATAGAAAAAAGAAGACTCAGCAGGCATGAGAGCCATTTCAAGTATTTGAAGGATTGCTGTGTGGGAGAAGCGTTGTTCTACGTGGCTCTAGTGGACAAATTGGGAGCTGCGGTTGGAAGACTGAAAGAAGCAGATTGAGGTATGATGTAAGGAAAATTGTCGTTATAATTAGAGCTATCTCAGTGTGAAGTTATTGCCATGGGAGGTAATAGATTCCCCCTTCATTCAAGAATCTTTACGCAAAGGCTGAATGACCAATATCAGGAATGTGACAGAAAAGATTCATTTTGGGGTATGAGTTAGACTCGATGTCCATGAGTTCCCTTCCAACTCTGAAATTATGTGATTCTATGAAATCTACTCAGTGTCTCTATTGTCCAGTTACCCCACTCTTACCTCCAAGCTATCTCCTATACTGTTTTATAACACTTGGATTTTCCTACATTCTAATCCTCATTGTTCAGTTGTTTCAGTTGTATCTGACTCTTCATGACCCCATTTGGGGTTTTTTTTGGCAAAGATAGTAGAGGAGTTTGCCATTTCCCTCTCCAGCTCATTTTACAGATGAGGAAACTGAGGCAAATGGGGTTAAGTGACTTGCCCAGCGTCATACTGTTAGTAAGTGTCTGAGGTTGGATTTGAACTCAGATCTTCCTAACTCCAGACCCAGCACTCTATCTACTGTGCCACCTAGCTTTCCCTCTGATGTGAGGACTTGCTAAGCCCTTTTTAGGGCTATTATCTGTCTTTGGTATCCACCTCTCAGCTGTATCTCACCTGTGACTCCAAAAAGCTATAGTATGCACAGTGGCTACATCCCAGTAAAACTGTCTTGGCAGATGGGCTAAACCAGGGTTGAACCAGGTTGAGGGTAACCACATGGCTTCAAATCTGTCATTGAGCTAGAAGTATGTCTGCTCTAAGCTTGTGAAGACTTTCCCAGGTAGAATGGGTGGATGAGAACAATTTGTTCAAATTTACACACTGAATGAAGCTGAAGGGGGTGCTGTGGAGAGCTTGTATTTACCTCCCAAATGTCTTCCAGGTCCCCCTACAAGCTAGGGAGAAATATAGGTAGTGCTTCATTAGAACACTTTGCCTTTGATTATATCATCCTTGGTAGATTTCCCAATGAAGCTCTATTCAAAGTATCTCTCATGCTCCATATTTTTTTTTCTGTATCAGCTATATAAACACTACAACCCTATGCGCACTCCATGACTTGGTCAGTTCTTAACATTGGTGAACAAACCCTTAACAGTTTCCTCACAATGAGAAGAACCTCCAAATGAAAAGATGAATTCAGTTAACTGCTCTGATATATAAAGGCATTGAGGGAGTCACACCAGTAGATCAGGACAGTAGAGTTTTTTTCTTCAAAGTAGCAATCAAATGGATCTCTGAAAGTACTTCACAGACCAGATGAGCATTCTTTGACTATGTATACAATGGATATTGGCCTTTCCTGGGGCTGTATTTGAGATCCTACAAAGCCCACCAGACAAGTCCTCATGGGTTATGGTATCCAATAAAAATGATGTTTTTCTTCATATTCCCCTGGGGTAATGTAAAAGAAATCACATGATGAAAATGTCATTCACAGCCGTGTATGCTCCATGCCCTATGTTGCTGTGTGTGCCCTCTTACCACTGCTCCCCAAAGAGACTACCAAGAGTTCAGAAATGCAGGATTCAGAGAAGTAGGGCAAGATCAAATAAGATTAACATGCTTTTATTTTATCCTCTTTTACTGGTAAAAATTAGGTGGCCAGAAAACCCCAAAGGGGGTCGTGAAGAGTCAGATGTGACTGAAACAACTGAACACCAGCACTGGTGTGTATTACTGTAGGAGACTATTGGGAAGCCTGTTCTCACAACATTTCCTTAGATCCTCAGCTGAGGATACCAGTTCCACACTTGCAGGAACGTTTTATAACTCTCAGTCTTTCTTTATCTCTTCCTGGCATTCTCCCTACACATGCAGCAAGATGGCAGAGTGAGTTGAGAGGCCCAGGCCTCTACAATCAGGAAGACCTGAGCTCAGATCTGGTCTCAGACACTTACTAGCTATGTGACCTCAGGAAAGTTACTTAACCTCTGACTACCTCAGTTTCCTCACTTGTAAAGTGGAGATAATAATAGCATCTACCTACTGGGTTATAGTTAGGATGGAAAATGATAATGTGTGTAAAGTGCCTGGCACATCGTAGGTGCTTCATAATCTTCTCAATCACTCTCTTCTCACCCTTTCCAAATGTCTACAATCAAACCTTTCTAAAACACAACCCTTGATCAAACCAGCACCAATGCTTCCTTTCCACACTGAGGCTAATTCCCATCCCACAAGCAGCAGTCATTGTGAGGTCACTTCCCAAAGCCTGTAAATAATCTCCCAAAGTCATAGGAAGTTACATATTCCTCCAGTCTTGGATGTACCTATGGGTCCCTCCTTTCCTGAATGGTCCCCTAATATCCTCAATACCTAACACACCAGATTTCTACTCAGAAGACTGTGTCGGATCTCAGTTCTGCCACTCCCTACTAGAGTAAAGTTGAACAAGTTGCTTCTCTGATCTGTAAAATCAGGATAATGATACCTGTATCACCCGACCTAGGGTTGTTTATGAAGATTAAATGAGATAAGATGCTTCCAGATCTAAAGCTATGATCCTGTTCAAAGCTGTCCTGTAAAACTGAGGTCAGAAATGTGAAAGTTGGATGAACTGAGGTTTTCAAGGAAAACTAAGGGTCCAAATGGTGTCTCCATGGTTTTTATTTTAGCTATAATTGAGGCAAAGAGGAAGTTCACAGTTCAGGGTGGATGGGTTGATGGTAACTGAAGGCAGAGATTGCCACATCTTCTGTTACTGTTTTCTCTGCCAAGAAAAGTGACCTTTGGCCTGAAAAGGACAGAATAAAAAGTGACTCAGAGAGAATTGATGCATAAGATAAGTAGGGAGACAGTACAAAAATATCTTGATGCTTTTGATGAATTCCTGTCATCTGGCCCCGATGAACTTTATCCCGGAGTGCTGGGATACTGCCAGGTGTGACTGCTGAGCCCCAATCCATGATCTCTGAAAGACTGCGGACAACCACAGAAGTTGCAGAGGCAATGTTAGATTCAAAGAAATGGAAAACTTTCCAAGAATTAGACTTCTCCAAAAGTGGAATGAATGCCTTGCTTCAGGAGATTGTGCACCTTGTTAGGGATTTTCAAGCAGAGACTGGAGCACCACTTGCCAGCTGTGTTGTAGAGGGGATTATTGTTGAACTTAGACTTCAGACCCCTTAGCATCCAGTGTTATATTTTTCTGTGTAAAGCACAATATTTCAATTTCTACACTATTATCATCTTAAGAGCACCTACTGCCATGATGCACCTCATTTTTGTTGTTGTTCAGTCATTTTAGTCATGTCCAACTCTTCATGACCCCATTTGGGATGCTGGAGAGGTTTGCCATTTTCTTCTCCAGCTCATTTTACAGAGGAGGAAACTGAGGCAAATGGGGTTAAGTGACTTGCCCAGGGTCACATAGCTAGCAAGTGTCTGAGGCTGCATTTGAACTTGGGAAGATGAGCCTTACTGACTCAGGCTCAGTGCTCTGCATGCTATGGCACCACCCAGCTGCCCTGAACTGCACACAGAAGACATCTACTAAATCAGGTTCAAATCCCCAGGTTTCTAATCTCTTTGTTTCTTAAAAACAACCTTTACCAACTGTGACTCAATCTTTAAAGGCTTTGTAAACTTGTCCTATGGGGAAGGAGGAAGTGATCTCAGAAGGTATTCATCAGAAAACTAGCTTCTGTTGACTTTGTAACATCAACTCCATGCAAATTCATTCCCCAATGATGTCATATTAGCCCAGCAGTACAGCTGGATTCATGAGACACAGGCTTCCCCACAATCTGCCCTTCTCTTTTCCCAGGAATCCCTCACAAGGCAAGGAAAACGTCTTAATAAGCCTAAAAGATAAACAACTGTTGCCTCAGGAACACATGAAACCTTATAGCATTTGGCTCCTCCCCTTTTTCTCCAAGCACTGAATGGGGATGGAGGGAAAGAGTGGGTGGTGTATTCTGGTAAACATTAGACAACTGGCTCTCTGGGGGGAAATGTACTCATTACATGCTTTTGAGTTCAGATGACATTATCGACATTTCCCCCATCATTTTCTTGACTCTTAGCAACCAACAAAACAATAAATCAAGCCTTGATTTGTAGTGTTTGCTGAGTTCCAAGGTGTAAAATCTCACATTGAAAATTGAAGTTAATTCTCCAGAGTCCAGTTCAAGCTGCTTCCAGCAGATGCCTGACTATATGGTTCTGCAAATGTAGTGTTGCAAACACCCAAGGAGGAAACTCCATTTCTCCCTTCTAAAATGTGTTGCCTTTAGGCTGGACACTACCTGAGGGAAGGTGGACCTCTTTGGACTCTTATTTCCTCAGTGGCCCAGCTATGGGCCTTTTCTGCTTTGCTCATGTAATCTCAAAGTCTCCTAACATCACCATTATCACTGCTATTGACACAGTTAATTCTTTCTTGAAAAAGCCCCTGCTGAATGATTGTACATGTTTAATCTATCTCAAAGAGGAAGGGAGGGAAAGAATTTGGAGCTCAAAATTTTAAAAAGATGTTTAAAATTCTCTTTATATGCAATTGGGAAAAAATAAAATATTTAAAAATTCCCCACTGAAGTGAGAAGAATCAGGAGATCATTGTGCCTTGTAACAGCAATGCTGTGATGATGATCAGTGTGAAAGACCTGGCTACTCTGGTCAATATAACGATCCAAGACAATTCCAAAAGGACTCAGAATGGAAAAAATTTATCCACCTCCAAAGAGAGAATTGATGAACTCTGAGTGCAAACTGAAGGATAATTTTCTCACTTTCTTTATTTTTCTTGCTTCTTTCTGTGATGTGGTTAATATGGAAATATATTTTGCATGATTTCACATGTATAATTGATATCATATTACTTGTCTTCTCATGGGAGGGGGTTAAAGGGAGGGAGAGAATTTGGAACTAAAAATGTGAAAAGAAAAATGTTAAAAGCAAATAAATAATAAATTGAAATGTCAAAATTAAAAAGAAAAAGAAAAAAAAATTTCCTCTTATAGAAAGTCTGCCCCAAATTGAGAGTTCTCTCTTCAGCTGAGAAGAGAGCTCCATCTCTCTGGTGCTACAATTCCCAGAACTCACAGTTCAGTTTCAGAACTTCATCTGGACTCTTCTAAAGAGGTGGGGATAAAATAATTTGTCCCTTTAAGACACAGTCCATCTCTTGTTCATGGAGCAAACCAAGAGTACCTGACCTGACCTACATGCTTCCTTCTTACTGTGTACCTTGGCAGGGGATTGAAAACCATGCGGTTAGACCAATAAGCAGAAAACGCCCCCATAGGAAGCACGTGGGAGCCAGGAAGGCAACACGAACGGAGAAGTCACAACTTCTTCTCTTTACTGAGGCTGCTGCTGGCTCTGGCCTCGACCCACCCCCACTGCCAGCACAGCCACTGATATCACCTGGTTGTTCAGGTAATAGCATGGAGCTGCAGGATGCTGAGCTTGGGGAGCTCAGCCTGGTGGCCAGGTTGCTCTCTGCAGCCACCCATTCACTGGTCCTCTGGACCAAGGCTGTTCTCTCCTGTCACTTGCAGGCTTTCTGCTGACTTGTACCTACCAACATGGATCTTCTTGAAGGACAAACAAGAGTCGTTTAGGGTTTTCAGGAGGACTAGCACCTCTGGTGTTAGGGCTTGCCAAGCCTTTCTCAGGACTGCTCATCCACCTCTGGTGTCCATCTGATTCACCCAACTCTCACCTGTGGCTCCAAGAAGCTGTAGCATGCTCAGGGGTCACACCCAGGTAAGCAGTCTTGGCAGACAGGTTCCACCAAGTTGAGGGTAACTAACGGGCCTCAAATCCATTGGTGAGTTGGGGGGTGTCTGCCCCAGGCATGTGAGGATACCCCCAGTGGAATGGGCGGATGAGAATAATTTGTTCCAACAGTCATGAAGGTTTTAGCCTTGGTCAGAGTTTGGTAAGGCATTGAAGACGCCAAGGTCATCCACTGCATCCCAGGTCATTGCCAATCATCTTGACTTCTGTCTTGCCACTGGATTTCAACGACTCTGGAAGAGAAAGTGAGGCTGACAACTTTGTGCAACTGCCTCACTTAAATCCAATTCATGCTCAAGTCAACACACCACCCCGTGATACCGTTGGTCTTCTTCGAAAACAAAGGCCAAGCAACAAGAAGAACTATATGACTCTTTTCTATTCTAAAGGAAACAGTTGTTGTTTTCTCAAATTTATTTTTATTTGTTTATTTCCGAGGGGTTTGAGCTATCTCAGGAGAGCCCTTTAAGGAAGCTCAGGTTTCCAAGAGGTGATAGCAATCAAAACGTTCTAGGCCCGGGTGATAGCAGGAACAAAGACCTGGTGCAGCTAAGTCTGAAAGTTACAGACAGTGGGTCAAGCTAATGAAAGCCCTCAGGCTTAGATTAAAAATGTCTTTTAATTGGTTTTGATTCTCTCTAAAACTGCTACTCTGCTCGTTCAGTCTTTTTTTTGACTGTGAGAAAATTAGTTGCAATTCTTCAATTCCCATGATGCTAATTGTGGCCCATGCAAATCACCACTCCTAGGATATTCAGTTAGCAAGACTGGAAGGTCAGCGCCGAGTTAGTGATATTTTGTTCTGTATTCCTACTTAACAAAAATGCTACTCCACTTAGAAAAATTGTAACATTTGTTTAAACAGTGCTTTGAGGTTTACAAAACACCTTACATACAATCAATCAGCAAGCATTTATTAAGTGCCTACTATATACCAGTCATTGTGCTAGACTCTGAAAACACAAATACAAGTGAGGCAGTCTCTGTCTTCAAGGAAGCTTTTGTTCTACTGAGCATACAACATGTACACAGATTTTAAAACTTACAAGATACATCCAAAATAAGTATTCAGTGATTTGGTGTGGGACACGAACAAGAGGAAAGGTCTCTTGAAGGAACTAGCATATGGGCTGAATCTTAAAGGGTCTCCAAGACGTGAAAGTAATCAAAACTCTCTGCATGGGTTGGACCTATGTGGGTTGGACAGGGAAGTGATTGGATGTTGGGAAATCAGGAGGCTATTGCAATAATCTAGGTGAGTTGTAATAAGGGCATGGACCACAGTGGTTAATTAAGGTACAAGAAGACATACAGGGAAGGGATACTGAAGAGATGGAAGAGGCAAGATTAGGAAATCAATTGGAGAGGATAAGTAAGACTAACAAGTCCAGAATGACCAGACTGTGAGTCTGGGTGACTAGAAGAATAATGGTGTTCTAGGTAAACATAAAGAAGGAGGGCTGGATTTAGGAGGGAATATAATGAGCTTTTTTTTGAACCTATAAAGTTTCAGACACCTATGGGACATTCGGGGAAGACTTCAAAGTAGGGTTTTAAAGACTAGGTAGTTCATTTGGGAAGAGGGGGGCAAGAAAGAGAATCATCTATAGAGATGATGAATAGTACAGATTGATTTGAGGGTGTAGGGAGGAGAAGTAATATGATGAGGGGGAAAAGTGGTGGTGCTAGCTTATGGAAAACATTGAACGTCAGCTTGAATTTTATCGCATGGGAGAAAGCCATTGAAAGATTTTTAGCAAATGAAAGACACAACCAGACCCATGCATAAGGAATTCATTCAACAAGAGATACATAGGTAGAAAAAAAATCAGCATTCTTTTTTTTTATAAAAATTTAATTATTTTTAAATTTTCAACACTCACTTTTTATAAGATTCTGAGTTCTAAAATTTCTCCCCTCTCTCCCCTTTCCCCTCCCCAAGAAAGCATGCAATCCGACAGAGGCTATACATGTATGATCATATCAAACATATTGCCACATTAGTCATGTTATATAAAAAGAATCAGAACAAAAGGGGAAAACCATAAGAAAGAAAAAACAAAAAACAACAAAAGAAAGAAAAAATAGCATGCTTCAATCTGCATTGAGACTCCATGGTTCTTTCTCTGGATGTGGATAGCATTTTCCACCATGAGTCTTTTGGAATTGTCTTAGATCACCAGCATTCTTTTCTAAGCACCAGGAGTAAATTGTCCTAGTAAGTGAATATTTGCAAGGTTTAACCTGAATCATGATCTAAGAAACATGAAATTATTCTAGAATTCCAAGATGCTATTTGTCATTTGAGCCTTGCAACAGATATCTAAGGTTAGATGAAAGGTATTTTCCATTTTATACATAAGGAACTGAGAATCAGAGAGATGAAGTGACTTGCTGGTGGTTACAAAGTCAGTGAGTTTCAGAGGCAGGATGTGAAACGAGGTTTTCATGACTCCAAGTTTAGCACTATAACTACTGCACCATATTGCCTATATTACAAAGCAATATTTCAGATTAATTCCAGACTCAGAACATGACCTAGAGTGAAAAGGGAACTAGAACAGTTTTCAGTACCAACCCTGATAACAGCCTATCCACTTATTGATCTTCCTCCCCACATTACCCCCCAAGCTTAAACCAGTTCTCCTGGTTGACCACCATTTTGGTTTTTGGTGAAAAGAATAAAGAGATAGGGCAGAACTATAGTCAAGGTACAGTTTTTTTTTTTGAATGATCCCCTTATAATTTCTGGGAAGTGAGCAAGGGGTGTGTTGGAGCCAATTCTGACCTACTCTAGGTTGTTCAATTTTCAGTATGATCATTTACACCTCTGATATCTCAAATGCTACAAATCAAGGAATGATTTATTGTTTTGCTAATGGTCTATATTTATGAAAATGAGGGGAAAATGTTAATAACATACATTAAACTTAAAAGAGTGTCATGGGTATATTGTTCTTCTTCCGGGAGAGCTGGTTATTAAACATTTACCAGCTCAAGTTATCCAGAACTTCCAAGTAACCATGGGAGTTACCTAGAGACAAGATATGGGAGAGAACATAACAGATTCATTGATACTCCTTTCCCTATCCCACCACCTAGATTCTTATCCACCCACAACACACCAAAGATAAATCAGGTAGTACTTTCTTATATACATAGTGTGTTTCCTTTTCAGGGAGGTGCTTTCTTTTCAAAGTTAGGTCCCAAGAAGCTCTACCAATGCTCCAAATATCATTGTCCTAGGACCTCTATATCTTGGGAAGAAGATGGATGGGACAGTGAAATGAGCACTTTGGAGCCAGAGGACCTGGGTTTGAATCTTGACTGCCACTTATTCAAAGGTCACCTGTGTGAAATTGAGCAAGCACATTCATTTTTCTGGGTCTCAGTTTCCTCATCTGTAAAATGAAGGAAGTCGGGCTAGATCACTTTTAAGGTCTTTTCTAGCTCTAACTCCATCACTCTAGAGACCAGCCTTAAGAAGACTGGCAAATTAATGGCCTTCTGTCTTCACTTGGAAATCACATGAAATGGAATGTGTTTTTTACATTAATTACATGTTTCATAGAACCTACTGTACTGGTTTTCTTAAATTGTCATTATGAATTATGATGATCATAACTTAGGATGCCATTGCCACTACAGTTTCAGACAATCCAATCTCTTCTAATAGATGTGCCTACCATATGTAAAACTGAAAGCCAACTGCTTTATTTGTGATCTTTTTCATCCATCTCACTGAATACTTAGCAAAACTTTGTTTTGGATAGAAAAGTCAGGTTAGAGACTTATGCTTTGCTCCATTTTCATCACTCACAGTCTTTGTGCCTATCTCTGGTTCTGAGGCTAGTCCTAAAAGTGTTCAACAGTCATCGAGAGACTACTTGCTACTGGATCAGTCACCAAGATGACTGTCACCCAATGGATGATGCTTAAAGGGAAGACCTTCCATAATGAGCAAAAGAACTAGATTTTAAGTCATAAAGACAAACTATTTGACAAAATTTGATGTTAGAATCCTAAAGTCACGTTCCCTAAGGGACCCAATAATAAGCAACTGACACCACTGCCAAAAGACGCTTAGACCCTATAACCAAGAGCCTTTCCATATATCTTTTCCTATGATTTAGCCTCCCTTGAAGATACTTTTGGCAGATTGAAAAGAAAAAGTAAAAGAAACACAAAAGAATAAAGGAGATAAACTATAGTATATGAATATGATCATCTTTGAATATTATTGTGCCATAAGAAGTGACAAAAGAGATCATTTCAGAAAATCCTGGGAAGTATGAACTGATGCAAAGTGAAGTGAACAGGACTAGAACAATTTCTACAAGGACAATTTTAAAGAAGAAGAACTTTGAAGACTTAAGTCCTCTGATCAAAGCGATGACCCACCACGACTCTGAAACACCCACTTTTATAGTGTCTAAGTTCAGAATAAAACAGCAACGGCAAAAAAAAAAAATAATCCACTTGGTACACCAAGTGGTGTACCAAATCCTTGCAGGGATTTATGATCTTATCAAAGTGAGTATTTCTTTCAATGATGCTGATTTCAACTCATCTATGCTTGTCTATAATATGGGATTCTTGTCTCTATCTTCCTATAAATTCTCAACAATGTATGTTGAGGGTGGGGGTTTTGGGGGCGGGGAAGGGTATAACCAACATGGTCTGGACTTTCCTCTAGTTCTCTTGATATTGCGTGGAAACCTGTGGAACAACTTGGCTTACCCATCTATTATTCCTCACTCTTGACACATGACTGGCCCACCTTTTTTCTAGTCATAAATCTCTCCAAGGACATCCTTTAAGCTGCTTCTCTTGCAGCCAAATTAAATAGCTAGCTGAATAATGCATTTTATTGGTACCTGATAAGAGATGATATACTCTCATTTCTCTATTTGTTTAAGTGTGCTTGGTAAGTAATTGTGCTATATTAGGTCACAACCATCAATCAAAAGACCAGAGTTTTATGCAACAAATGCCTTAGAAATGCACCAGTGAAATCAGCTGTGCTGTCAGGGTGCCATACTATAGGAGCCCTTTCCCTAATAGCCTTTCCTCACCAGTAGAGAAATCTTCCCTATAAATCTAAATCTCAGAAGAAAAATAATCTTATGACACTATGGTGATACTAACATTACCCAAGATGGGGAATTTCCTACCTAATAAGAATTCCAGTAAGAGAGGGTGTATCATGCCCAAGGAAAATTCCATTGATGGAGCCTTTACCAATGAAGGGACTTTTGGTGGGGGAAGGAGAAGTGAGACAGGTCTGGAGAAATTGACCTTAGCAGAGGTTAGAAATCTTTGTGGAATTCAGAACCTGGCAATAAAACAACTTCCAGGCACATGGAAAGACCTTCAGATTGGCTCAAGGAAATATAGTTAGTTCCCTCCTCATTTCAATGGGATAGTCCTCAATAGGCTAAGCAGTCATTCCACTGGCAAAGGAAGTTAAAAAGGTTGAATCCTAGCCCTTCAGTGTTGAAAGTGCCCTTGGAGGTCATATAGCTGAAATCCCTCATTTCACACATGAAGAAACTGAGAGACAGAGAATTCATATATTAACTGATAGCGAAGTTGAAACAATGACCCACGTTCCCAGATCGTCAGGTGAGTTATCTTTCCCTTAAACCATGCTGTCTCTCTAATGATGCACCTATTCTTCCCATTAGGGAGGTCCTTCCTCTCCCATCCAATACAATCTATCTCAAGACAGGCTTTGGCTTCTTCTTCAGAAGAAAAACACAGAATGGAGCAGAGCACCACCTGTTAACACTCCCCAGTCTGGGATGGCTTAAGGGTGGTTGTGCCCAGAGGCAGAAAGTAGATGACCTGGCAAGGTCCATTCCAGCCTCAGAATCTAGTCAGCTGCTCTGCTAATGACTTCTACACAGAACCTGCTCAGCAGACTCAGCAGGATGTCAGCCATTAGAGAGATCACCCTTCACTCTATCACCAGGACGTTTCTCCTCGAAGGGATGCTGGAAGGGTGTGCAAACAAGTCATCAGGCTAGATGATGAAGGGCATCCGACACAGCAGGACGGAGACAATCTTCCCTGGGGAACAGGGACCGCTGATGTCAAAAGACAACAGAAAAATCCAGAAGACAGGCATCAGACAGGAGAAGGGTGCAACTTGTCTGGAGAGGGGAAAAGGGAGTGCAAGAAGTCCCTGGGGGTGGGGGCTGGCCCAAGGCCAATTGTAAAGTAAGAGAAGTTTGCCCCACTTCTTCTCATCCTGTTCCCTGAGCCTAAGCACCTTTGCCAAGTTCCAGAGCATCAGGGTATAGATTCCCAATAAAGTGTTTGTTGATAAAAATTTAAGGTGCTACCCCTCCCAGGGGCATTTATATTTTATTAGACTTTTTTTTTAGTCTACTAGCCCCCCAAACGCACAGAATTTCACTCTAATAGTGAAATTTCAGGCCAACAAGGGAGATGTGTTTGGCCAAGAAGGGCCTTCTCAGAACCTCACAAATTATACTTTGTAGACCCTGGCCTACTCCACTTAGGTATAAAGCTGGTCCTGCTTAGAGGGCAAGGACAAAATCCATCAGGCCCCAGTCACCAAAAGGTAGAAACCTGAGCCTAGCATAAGGCTTAATTTAACCATAGTTGCCTTTGGAGAAACACATTGCCATTACATCAGAAGAAAAGGAACAGATTGAAAAGTAATTTTCAGGTGGGGATTGATAATAAACATAAAATAATAATATTACATATCATATAATAATAAACACTCTAGGAAGGCATGATGGAGGAGAATGAGCATAAGACCTTCAAGTCAGATAACCTTCCTCTTAATAGCTGAGAGATTTGAAGGAGAAGGGAAGTGAAGGGAAGAAGCTTTTGTTAAGCACCTACTATGTGCCAGTGCTAAATGCTGAGGATACAAATAGAAAGGTAAGAGTGTCTCTGTTCTCAAGGGGCTTCCAATCTGAGGGAAGAGACTATACCTGTGGAACAGTTATTTAGGGGTGCCAGAGGCCAAATGACTTGCCCAAGGTCACATAGCCTACTTTGTCAGAAATACTATTTGAACCTAGAGAACAAGTGGAAAGAGTCAAACAGGGCTGACCTTTCAGAAAACTCTAGAGTGCTATCATTACCCTTCTGAGACACTCATTGTGGACATGGGAGAAAGAATATTTTGTTGTTCAGTTGCGTTAGATTCTTTGTGATCCCATTTGAGGTCTTGGCAAAGATAGTGAAATAGTTTGCCATTTCTTTCTTCAGTTCATTTTTAGATGAGGAAACTGAGGCAAATAGGGTTAAATGATTTGTCCAGGGTCACACAGCTAGTAAGCGTCTGAGGCCAGATTGGAACTTGCAATTTCAAGTCCAGCACTCTATCCACCATGACACCTGGCTGCTTGGAAAAGGGTCTAGATTAAGACTGTAAACCTAAATCAAAGGTCAGATTGACTAAAATGACAAAACAGGAAAATGACAAATGCTGGAGAGGATGTGGAAAAATTGGAATACTAATGCATTGTTGGTGGAGTTGTGAACTAATGCAACCATTCTAGAGAGCAATCTGGAGCTATGACCAAAGGGCTATAAAAAAGTGCATACCCTTTGACCCAGCAATACCACTTCTAGGGCTGTATCCCAAAGGACTTATAGAAGTGGGAAAAGACCTGTATGTACAAAAATATTTATAGCAGCTCTATTTGTTGTGGCAAAGAATTGGAAATCAAGGGAACACTCATCAGTTGGGGAATGGCTAAACAAGTTGTGGTATATGAATGTAATGGAATACTATTGTGCTATAAGAAACGAGGAACAGACAAGACTTCATAATAACCCAGAGAGACCTGTATAAATCAATGCTGAGTGAGAGAAGCAGAACCAGGAGAACTTTGTACACAATTACAGATACATTGTATATGTGATGACTACTTTGATAGACTGGGTTCCTCTCAGCAATACAAAGCTAGAAGACAACTCCAAAAGACTCATGATGGCAAGGGATATCCTCATCCAGAGAAAGAACTACAGAGTCTGCAGATTGAAGCAAACTATTTGCTCTTTCTTGTTTGCTTTATTTTGTTTTGTCCCTTCTTTCTCATTGTTCACCTCATTGGTTATTCTTTACAACACGACTAATGTTCATTGCGAAGGTATTTGTAGAACCTATATTTGATTATATGCCACCATGGCGGGGGAGAGGGGAAGAGAGGGAGGAGGAGAAAATTTGAAACACAAGGGATTGTGGAACTGAATGTTGTAAACTGAAAGTAAATAAATAAATTCAAATAAAAAAAAACCTAGGTCAAGTCCCTCTTGGCTCCAGCACTTACTTACAAGCCTCAGTTTCCTAATCAGCAAAACAGAGGTAAGAGTTATTGTGATGAAAGCAGTTTATAAACTCCAGAGTGCTAAAGAAACATGAGGTGGTCTTTGGAGAAGGAGGGAATTAACTGGGAGGGAGCCAAACATCGAGATGAAACACAGTGAGAGGTGAGGGAGGCCCAGGATGTCTCCTGGGATGGAGGACATTGGGTGGTAGGGCACCAAAAGGGAGCAGAGCATCGGGAGGGAGGCTCAAGCCTCAGCCCCCCTCCCTACTGAAGCACCACAGTAATAATTACAGCCGCAGCAGCAGCAACTAGCATTTAGATAACACTTCAAGGTCTGCAGAACATTTACAAATATTACATTTGGTCCCCATTTTGTAGATGAGGAGACTAAGGCTCAGAGAGGTGAATTACCCAGAGTCCCAGAGAGAAGGTGGTTCACTGCAGGGGGAAGGGTGTCTTGATTCTCCATTAAGTGCCTAACACAACAGCAACAATGAGATATCTTCAGATCCTTCCCTTTGTGGCAGGAAAGATGAGGCAGACTGAGCCACAGGGTGTTTGGGAGATCAGGGAGAAGGTGAAATAGGGAAAAGGGCACAGGCAAACTTGATGTATTTTAGAATTTTGCTGTTAGTCAATCTTGCCTTGGTTAGTTCACTACACACAATAGGAACTCAATTCAACAAAATGTTGGCTGGTTGACTAAAGATAGACTTGTTTTCCTGATTCTTAAGCCTAACTAAGAACAGCTGGGAACAGAAGAGTCCCCTGCTTTTTCCCGGCTGGCTGTTTATTATGCTTAAAAGGGATTGAACTAAGTAAGGCCTGACCAGTGACTGAACCTACTCAGTGTTCTTTTCATAGTTTATAGAGTCAAGTCCTGAGTGTATATTATTAAAGTAATAGTTGGCTTTTATAGGTCTGCAAATGTGTTGTTTTATGCAAAAAGTCAGCCTCATCTTGGATTCTGCATTTCCTTTATCCATGTTGACATGCATTGTCATAGATGCCCAATTTTCATTGCTTACACTTTGTGCCTGATTTTTTGCTTGTGTGGAAGGTATCACAGGAAAGGCACTAGCCCACCATGCAGCCAGAAACTGGGTCAGGTCTAGGAAGGAAGGTATGACTCAGGTCTGAGAAAAAAGAACCACAGCTTCCTGTTAGCAAATAGCCATTGTATGACTGTCTGGTTTCTAGATCACCTTCCTTAATGTTGAGGCCTCCCTGAGGGTTAGTCCACCAGTCAGGCTCAGGTAATAGTAGTTAAAAAAGTTTTTAAAATTAAATCATAGAGGCTGAAACCCTTCTAGAGCAAACTAGAATCTTCTGAATCACAAAGGATTTGCTGTTAGGGGATGCGAAGGACAACTGTAGCTGCTTACCATTCTAGGTAAACATGTAGAGAATTTCTTCTGGTGAATACAGTTCAGAAAAGCTTCATCTTAATGCTGGTCTCGAGCAGCTAAGTGATGAAGTAGATAGAGTGACTGGCCTAGAGTCAGAGGGGCCTGACTTCAAATGTAGCCTAGGACATTCATTGGCTATGACTCTGGGCAAGTCACTTAACCCTCAGTTTACTTCGCCTATAAAATGAGCTGGAGAAAGAAATGGAAAACCACTTCAGTATTTTTGCCAAATGCATCTCAGAGAGTCAGACATGACTGAAAATGACTAAACTAAACAACGCTGGTCTCAGAGGAAGAGATCTGTCACCTCTTTATTTTCTGTGCTTTTAAGTAGGCTTTGGGATACAGTTTGATCCAATATTTATCTGAATTCCATTTTATCTGTTTGACCTTGGGCAATCAATCACTTAAGAAAGGTCCATTAAACATTTTCTATCTTCCAGGCACTTTGCTAGGTACAGGGACCTAGACCCTGACCACAGGGAGCTTACATTTGAATATATGTATAAACATTTGTAACCGTGGTCTGATCTGGGCTGGTTCCAGTAATGGAGGCACCCTTGGGGGCCTTTAGAGTATGTCCAGATGGTCTAAAATGGAAGTGTCTTTATCCCCTCCTTGGCCAACTCTTCAGTCTCTCTCTCTCTCTTTCTCTCTTTTTAGATAATTAATTAATTTTTAGTTGTCAACATTCACCTCTATTAGATTTTGAGTTCCAAATTTTCTCCCCATCTCTCCCCTCTCCCCCACCCCAAGACAGCATGGAATTTTATATAAGCTCTACATATATATTTATAAATATTTCTATTTTTCACATTAGTCATGTAGTAAAGAATTAGAACCAATGGGAGAAACCATGAGAAAGAAGAAACAAAAAAAGAAAAGAAGAGAGAGAGCAAATAACATGCTTCAGTCTACATTCAGACTCCTGGTTCCTTTTCTGGGTGTGGACAACATTTCCAGCATGAGTCCTTTGGAGCTGTCTTGGACCCTCGCATTGCTAAGAAGAGGTAAGTCTACCAAAGTCAGTCATTGCAGATTGTGGCTGCTACTGTGTACAGTGTTCTCTTGGTTCTGCTCACTGCACTCAGCATCAGTTCATGCAAGTCTTTCTAGGTTTTTCTGAAGTCTGCCTGCTCATCATTTCTTATAGCACAATAATATTCCGTTACATTCATATATCACAACTTGTTTAGTCATTCCCCAACTAATGGGCATACCCTCAATTTCCAATTATTTGCCACCACAAAAAGAATTTCTATAAATATTTTTGTACATGAGGGTCCTTTTCCCATTTGTACGATCTCTTTGGGATATAGACCTAGAAGTGATATTGCTGGGTCAAAAGGTATGCAGAGTTTTATAGCCCTTTGGGCACAGTTCCAAATTGCTCTCCAGAGCGGCTGGATCAGTTCACAACTCCACCAACAATGCATTAATATTCCAATTTTCTGAATATTTACAACCAATGTCTCTGATAAAGGCCTCATTTCCAAAATTTACAGGGAATTAAGTCAAATTTACAAGAATACAAGTCATTCCATTTAAAAGGGATGTACATAGAAAGAGGATGTGGGTATAAGTGAACTATTCTGAAGA
>CM053585.1:485966344-485984522 GCA_028646515.1 Pseudochirops corinnae | reverse complement strand
ATTCAAATTGTTTCTTCTTGGCTGCTTGTAATATTTTCTCCTTGATCTGGGAACTTTGGCTATAATATTCCTAGTCTTCTTTTTGGGATCTTTTTCAAGAAGTGATTGGTGAATTCTTTCAATTTCTATTTTGCCCTCTGGTTCTAAAATATCAGGACAATTTTCCTTGAGAATTTCTTGAAGGATGATTTCTAGGTTCTTTTTTGATCATGGCTTTCAGGTAGTCCAATAATTTTTAAACTGTCTCTCCTGATTTATTTTCCAGGTCAGTGCTTTTTCCAATGAGATATTTCACATTGCTTCTATTTTTTTTTCATTTGTTTGGATCTGTTTTATAGTATCTTGATTTCTCATAAAGTCATTAGCTTCCAATTGCTCCAATCTAATTCTGAAGGAATTATTCTCTTCAGTGAGCTTTTGAAATTCTTTTTCCATATGGCAAATTTCACTTTTTAAGGCATTCTTCTCCTCATTGGCTTTTTGGGCCTCTTTTCACATTTGAGTTAGTCTGTTTTTTAAGGTGTTGTTTTCTTCAGTCAGGTTGTTGACTCTCATGATTTTATTGCAGCATTCTCATTTCTCTTCCCAATTTTTCCTCCACTTCTCTTACTTGATTTCCAAAATCCTTCTTGAACTCCTCCATGGCCTGTAACCAATTCATATTTTTCTTGGTATTTTCAGTGCAAGAGTTCTGTGTTGTCTTCCTCCCATTCCATGCTTTGATCCTTTTTGTCCCCAAAAAAGGAATCTAAAGTTGGATGGCTGTGCTTGCTTTGCTTCCTTTGCTTGCTCATGTTGCCAGTCAATTACTTGACTTTTGAGCTCTTTGCCACAGTAGAACTCTGCTTTCAGAGGGGAGAGCTTTGTCCCAAATTACTGAAGTTTTCACAGCTGCTGGAGCTATTAGGAAAGCACCGTCTCTACAGCCCTCACCAGCTTTGGCTCACTGGTCAAACACCTTAGGACCCCCACTCAAGACTGTGATCCAGATCCAGACAGGTTAAGGCAAGAGCATTTGGCCTCTGAATGTTTGCTTGGCCCTCCTCCAATCTGCAGGCCAGGAACTCTGAAGCAGCCACGTGGAGGCAGCTGCAGGGGCGCCGCACCTCCACCACTTCTAGCTCCGTGGGCAGGGGCTGGACTCACTCTTCCATACCCCCCAGATCCAGCAGAGTTCCACTGACCTTTTACTTTTGTCTTTGGCATGTATGGGTTAATATTTCTGGACACCACCACAGCTGCTGTGGTGATCTACTCTCCCAAATGCTCTAGCCATGGTTGGTCGGGGCCACCCTAGGGCTAAAACCATGGGCTGACATGGGGCTGTGCTCTGCTCCCAGTGCACTGTGATGGACCCTTCCTCTCCACCCACCAGGGTGCTTCAGTGGGAGATTTGTTTCTCTGTCACTTTGTGGGTTCTGGAGCTCTAAAATTTGTTTAGAGTCATATTTTATAGGTATATGAGGAGGTTATGGGGGGAGCTCACAGAATATTCCTTCTTCTACACCGTCATTTTGACTCCGCCCCCCATTGTAGCTTTTTATGGTCAAATTTGTTGTTGTTGTTTGCTCATTTTTCAGCCCTATTTCTTGACTTTGAATTTTATGTTAAAATGAGGCTCTGCTCACCTGGGGGTGGGGAGACACCATCCCAAGCTTCAGGCTTTTTTGTGCTGCTGTTTTCAGAGTTAGTTCTAGGGGTCAACAAGTTTTTGGTGTTTCCAAAGTGGTATGATTTGAGGAGAGTTACGAGCACCACTCTTCTGGTCTGCACTCTGGTCTTTACCCAGGAAGGGCTCCTCAAATGCAAGTGCTCCTCTTTGCTTTGGAACCATGACCAGGATCCTTACTGTCTTATGACAGACCACAAGTGCTCCTCTCTGCCCTGAAACTTTGACACATAACTAGTATGGGCAATAGAGTTGCCAAGCAGCACCAGCTGTACCCAGTGCTAGCAAAAGGTCCCCTGTAGTCTCTTTCTGACTATCTATGGGTTGAGGGCTCCTGAAGCTCCTGCTGCTGTTGCTATGGCTGCGATTGCTCCCACAGTGTGTAGGGGGTCTAGACTGGCCTCTACCTTATAGTTATAGATTTCTGCCAACCGCTTAAGGTTTTTTAGGCTGGAAAAATGACTCATCTTGACCTTTCACCACTCCAAAATACGAAGTGTTATTTTGAAGTTGTTTGGAGGAGAATGTCGAGAGAGTTCATCTGCGTGACTGCCCCTCATCCACCATCTTGGTTCCCCATATCAAACTTTCTGTGCATTTTCTTTGAGTACTGGTTGTTAAATATTTAATAGCACACCACTGCCCTCAATGGCAGAGACATCTTACCTGCTTGTATTTATAGCTCTAGCACTTAGCACAGTGACTGATAAATACTCATTTTTCATTTATTCACTCACTCTGGTTCCCCCTACTAATACATATTTCATACCAATATCAAATTAATTCTCCTCACACCTTTCTGATAATGTTACTTATCAATTCAGAACCTTCAATAACTCCTTACTGCCTTCTGACTATAGTCCAAACTATTTAACCGAACCTTCAAGGACCTCCACTATCTAGTCCTAAAAAATCTTTGCAACTTGTCTAGTATTCCTCTACATCCACTCTATGCCTCAGTCAGAGTTGACTACTTAGTATTCCTCACAAATGCTTTTAACATTTCTGACTCCACATCTTTGCCTATACAATTTGCCCCTCTTTATGTGCTTATTGGAATTCTACCAATCTATGATCTCCCAATAAGGAGATGCTTGCGCTGACTGTACTAGTCTTCTTGCTCTTCTTCACATATATAACTCCTTTCCCCATCTACAAACCTTTGTACTGGCTTCCCCCCATACCTGGAATGCTTTTCTCCTTCACCTCCTCTTCTGGTTACCACCATCTGTATATAAAAGACAGTCCTCTCTAAGATTACCTAGTATTGCTCTTGTTCAATCATTTTTCAGTAGTGTCCAGTTCTTTGTGACACTATTTGGGATTTTCTTGGCAAAGATACTGGAATTCTTTGCCATTATCCTTCTCCAACTCATTTTATGGAAGAGGAAAGTGAGGTAAAAGGTTAAGTGACTGGCCCAGAGTCACATAGCTACTCAGTCTCTGAGGTCAAATTTGAACTCGGGTCTTCCTGACTCCAGATCTAGTACTCCATCCACTACAGGCAAAAAAAGTTGTCTGGGTACTTGCAAAATGCTGAGCACTGTGCTAAACAGAAGATATAATCAGAAGCAAGACAAGTCTCTTTTCCCAAGGAAATTATACTCTAATTGAGGAAGATAACACTTAGAGAAGTGCTGGAAGGTGGGTGAGGAGCTCATCCAGCTGCATGGTTTGTGGACAACCAGGAAATGAGGTGGAGGCTTGGATAGTGGTAGAGATGAGGTAGAGATCATCTGTCAGAGCCCTGGGAAGTTCCTGAGTCAGAGTCCCAGTTTCCAGTGGAGAGAAAGTACAGGATAATGACCAGAGATTAAGCAGGCATTTACTTTCTATATATCATGTCTATGCTTATACATGCACATGATGTACAAAGTAAGCTCTTTGAGGGTAGGGATTGCTTTCACTTTTGTCTTTTGTTTCCTTATCACTTAGAACAGTGGTTGGAAGAGTCAGCATTTAATAAATGCTTGTTGATTGATTGTGACAGACAGGACCTAGACTCTACTGTACCATAATGCTACTTTCTCAGTACCATGATGCTGACTGAAGTCACTGAATCTGAGACAGTTTCCTTATATATAAAATGAGATGATAACTCTAATGTTAACAGGATTGTTTTGAAGCTAAAATGAAATAATATACATAAAGCACTTTGCAACCTTAAAACACTGTATGTGACCAATTAATGGTCAACCATTGTGAAAAGATGTTAGTTAAGTAATATTGTGTAGTAGTCAGTGTGCTGGTATGTTGTATGAAATGTTGAACACAAACAAGGCTTTTAATGAGTGTTAACCTGCTCACTGCACCTATAATGTTTGTAGAGTTTGGAGACTAGAACAGGAAATTTGAGAGAAATCAGAAATTCAGACCAAGAACAAGATTTTGATCTTCATATGAGATTATGATCACCAGTCTAGGAGAGTTTCTTAGGCGTCCAACTGTGGGGGAAATGGATAAAACCTGTGAACTGTGGGTTTGGGAGATACTTTTTACCAGAAAAGGATAATCTTAGAGGTCAAAGAAACAGAGCTACTAGATTATGTAAATAGACACCCTCAAGGTGGCAAGGACAGGACAAGCCTTACTGATTTCTTCTTGAAGGGAGCCTCTGCTCTCTTAGAGATTCCTTGTCCCACCAGAATGTTCTGATAAAGACTAACCTCAGAGAAATTCATTATCCCACTGGCATGGACCTGATCTTTGGCAACTCCTGCAACCCCTTGAATTGTTAACACGTTCTCCCTCAAATCACCTGATAAAGTTGTACAAAACTATGTGTGTGTCTCATTTTGCTATTCACTTGGCAACTACCTGTCAGCTGATCCTAACCTAATTAAACTTAAAAAAAATCATCTTCTAGCCTTCCCTCCTTATTGACTTTCAGTCAAATGAACCAAGGTGGAAGGTCTTACTCTCTGGGAGGATCTTAGGACCTAGGCTGAGGAATTTCCCAACACAACCAAGGGCTTAAAAACAGGGCTTCTTTATGAGAACAGCCCATAGTTAGTCATAGGATTAGTCAGATTCTTTCTCCACATTGTTTTCTTTCTCAAACAACTATAATGCTTGAAGATAAATAACCTAGACTTGGGAGTGAAGGGTAACAGCTAGCATCTTGCTTCCTTACTGGTGACTACCCAATTGTCCCTTACAAAGCAAGGGTGTATCCTTTACACAAATCAGAGATGAGACTTTCCTAGTTTAGAAGGAAAAATCTGGGAAAATCATCTTTGGCAAACTATTATCCCCTTTCCTCCCCACCCCACAATTATGTTGTACATATACTTGGAGATATATAGAAGCTTCCTCGTTAGCCCTCCTTAGTCACTGACTCTACTTGAATATATCCCATTGGAATACATACATTTTGTATATAGTTTTTTTTTTCCCTTTTCTGCCTGTGTATGCTGATTTACCACAGTAATATGTATTTCTCACAAATGCAGGGATTAAAAGGGGTGGGAAAACTCGAACAATGCTTTTCATTTTAAGGAAAAATCCTACAAATTCAAATTAATGCCATCAATTCAAAGTGGCACCTCTTTATTGTGGATGGTTTTAAAGAATGGTGCCAGAAGGTCTGGATTTGAATCTTGACTCTACCACTATTTGTATGACCTTGGATAAATAATTTCCCTTCCCTGATCATCAGTTTCCTCACGTTTAAAATGAGTGGCTTGTACTACATGGATGATTTCTAGAGTCCTTTAAAGCTGTAGAGACTCTCATGCATATTTTAAGAGAGCTTAAATGGTGGGAGCTGGTTTCCAGTCCTCTTCTTCAAGTTTAACTTAGTATAATCAAATAGTACTCAATCAAGTTTCTGGTAACTAAGCATACTCTTCTAAAAAAAGCATTGTTGTCCCCTTCTCTCTGCCATCATTTTAGCCATTGGATTTGAAACTTTCTGAATCACTCATTCTTCTTGACACAGTCTAACCAGATGGAAAAAAAAAACAAGGCACTCGAAAATATATGATAGAGTATAATTCAGCCCTGGCATGTGATGAGCTAATTATTATTTTGCAGCTCTTAGCTTCTCTGTTTCTATGAAATATGACAGGTGAACTCAGAACTATTACCAAAGAGCAGGCAGGGCAGCTCTGTTTAGAGTGAAAGGCAAACAGAATGATGAGAAACAAAGTTGACTTTGGGAATATAGGGTCGGGGCAGGAGGTGGCAAGAGCAAGAGATTGAGCTGGCAGGGGTGGTGAGTGCAAAGGAGGGTGTCTGGAGCAAAGCCAGATAATTTCCTCTCTCTACCACAATACAAAAACACATATTCACATGCATATGCACAACAGTTTCTGGGAATAAAGTAAGAATATGAGAAAAAAAAGCTTTGCTTTTATAAGGCATCACTTGGTAGGAGCACCAGATAAACAGGTATTTATATAGTGGAGCCAACAAAGTTTACAGATGACCCAGACCTCCCAACCTTCAGGTCTTTCCTGGTTTCCCTTTAAGCTTTCTCTTTTGTTTCTCTTATTTCCCCAATGCTGTCTAGGACTGAAAACCTGTGCTTGAGGGATGAGGAGGTTGTTAAGTTTGTAAGGGAGGGTTGTATTTTCAAATACTTCCATCAACACTAGTTGCTAGGAAACTTCTTAAGATGACTTTCAGTTCTCAGGACAGGTTGATACAAAACTAAGAAATGGATGTAATCTGTCTTCTTTCCCTTCTCCTTGAAATTTTCAGGGTACGGGACTCTTTGCTGGTTCCCTGGTGCCCTTAATACTACCGCATATCAAACCCACTTCAGTTTTGACCTTCCTAGACAAAGCTCTAGATCCTTCCTTTTCTTTGCTTCTCTTCTTTCTACCCTCAATTAAAATTGTACTCATCCCCTCAGGCCTTCAGAGTGTCAATTTCCAGTTAATTTGATGAACTAATAATATCTAATGGATATCTCAATGTTTTGTGACATAGAAGAAACCTGGGGGTTCTCTGAGGCTGTGTCAGCAAAATAATCATTATAACAAATTAAATTCAAGATGGAAAGGTTTTGAATGTGGGTTCCATCTATCTGTCACTTGGGGGATAACCTAGACAAATTTAGAGAGGTTTATTCCCAGGTTGGTCAAAGAGTAATGAATTTTTTGGCCACAGCAACTCCTAAAGACTGCTTACTAAAAAGTGTAAAGGGGATGCAATCTAGTTTGGTTGGAGTATCCACCCCAATGAAATAATGAAATGAAATCCAGTTTTCCCTTCCTCTAGTGATTTGCCTCTTCATGTCCTTTTTCCTCTAGATTTTCACACAGAAGCCCACCTTACACTTTTTTTTTTAAAGGAACATGAATGGATGACCAGGAGAATGAGCCCTTTGACCCCCTCTAGGGGAAAAACCGACTTGCACTTTGAGCACCTCTTAGTTTTTTAGCTATGGCAAGTGTCTAGCTCACTCTATACAAGTCATTCATAAATAGTCTCCACTTTGCATACTTAATAGAAATGAATGGCTCAGATTTTAGTCTTGCTAGAAGCTCTGGAGGTCAAGATGCATGTGACCAGGTTAGAACTTTAAAAACTAGTGTAGTGTACTGTTGTAACTTTGAGAACCCAGAATTATTCCCACCCAGTAGGAATTAAGGAACGATTGATGATAACTCAACTTACATAGTGCTTTCAAGTCTGCAAAGTCTTTTCCTTAATTATAGAATAGTTAAGGTAATGCAAGGGTTGTTTTTTCAAATTTTATAGATGCTAAATGACATGGCTGTAATCAGGTGGCTAGCCAGCACAGGAGTAGGCATACAAGAGAAGTAATTTCTAAACATAAATTACTGAAGAGTGTGAACAGGTCTGGATGAGGGTCTTTGGATAGTCAGAGGATGGGCATTAGGAAGGTATACTGAGGCATAGGGAGATAAATGGTACTAGTCAGGGTTTAGCTACAATTAAACAAAATTCAGAATTACGTAGTTTTTTTTTCACTATGCCTAATTTTGATATGACAATTTTAAAAAAGGTGTCAGTTTTAAGTTAATCAAAGAAAATTAACCCTCTGTGATTGTGAGGTAAGGATGGTATCATGGGTGTCACTGAACATTTAATCTAATCCCACCAACCCTGGAAAATATGAATACATATTCATTATGATGATTTACACCAGGGGTGAGGAACCTGCAACTTTGAGGTTACATGTGGCCCTTTGAATGAATCCAAGCTTCACAGAGCAAATCCCCTTAATAAATGGATTTCTTTGGTAATCAAATAGAACAATAATTCTATTTACTAAGCTCTATTAAAGGTAGGGAAATGAATTTTTTAGAAAAAAATAACAATGGGAAGAGAAACAAAAAAGGGTTTTGATTTAATTCTCACCACCAGGGAGTTATTTTTAAAATTAACAATTTCATTTCTTTCAATTAATAAGAATAATTTATTTCACTTCCTTCTCCTCCCCCATTGATTAAAAAAAAGGACAATACTTATAACAAATATACAGAGTTAAGCAAAGCAAATTCTCTTATTGGTCATATTCAAAAATGTGTCATTCAGCATCTTGAGTCCATTACCTCTCTGTGTCAGGAAGTGGGTAGCATGCTTCATCTTCAGTCTTTTGAAAAAGAGGTCTGTCTTTGATCAGTTCTCCAGTCTTTCAAAGTAGTATTTCTTCATAATGTTTTGGGTAAATTATTCTGATTCTGCTAAATTCACTCTGCATCAGTTCATATACATCTTCCCAGTTTTCTCTGAAACCAGATTTCGTATTTCTTATGGTGCACAAACACAGCATAATTTGTAATCACTCCCTGTTAGATGAACACTCAATCAGGGGATTCAGCTAACCAGAATTTTGCATTCCCTCAACATTTCAGATTGTACAGGGTGGCATGGAGTGGGGAGTGGTGGTGGGGTGGGAAAGACCTATCATCAGGAAAGAATAGAATCTAATAGAATTCTATCCTGAGGGGCAGCTAGGTGATGCAGTTAACAGAGCACCAGCCCTGAAGTCAAGAGAACCCAAGTTCAAATTTAGCCTCAGACACAACACACTAGCTGTGTGACCTTGGGCAAGTCACTTAACTCTAATTGCCTTGCCTTCCTCCCTCCAAAAAAAAATCCTTGAACAGTGTATTTTAACAAATGGTTGATCCCTTTTACGACTACAATAAACATTTATTAAATACCTACTGTGTTCTAGGCATTGGGGATGCAAAACCAAAAATGAAAGCCTGAAATAAGTAAATACAAATAGATTTGAGGTACCTTAGGGGATGAGGTGGGTGGGCATTAGCCCCTGGGGAAGAGAAGAAATTTAGGAAAGAAAATTGAGCACTTAAGCTGAGCTCTGAAGGACCTCCTTCCAGGTGTGAAGGACAGCGTGTGTGGAAAGGCACAGAGACAGAAGATAGAATGTTGTATGTGAGGAACATAACGGGCCCATCTGGCTTTTTCCATATCTCTAACGTGTGCATGAAGGGGAGTAATATGTACTAAACCTAGAAAAGGAAGCTAGACGAGCTGGCATTTTATTCTGAAAGCAGTAGGGGGCCCACTGCAGAATGACATGGTTACACTTGTGCTTTAGGAGTATCACTTTGTCAGTTATGGGGAGGATGGGCTGAAGGGAGAGATTTGAGGTGGGGAGCCAATCAGGAAGCTATTACACTGGTCCAGGTGAGATGTGCTAAGGATCAGCACTATGAATGGAGAGAAGGGGCAGATATGACAAATGCTGTGGGATGGAATCAAGACTTGGCAACTGATGAGTTATGGGGGATTAAGGAAGAGTTAAAGAGACGAGAATGTCTTTGAGGTTATAAAGGTGGGTGACTAGAAGGATGGTGGTGCCCTTGACAGAAATGGGGAAGTTCATTTTTAAAAGGCATTATTTATTTTTAGTTTTCTACATCTGCTTTTATAAAATTTTGAGTTCCTAAATGTTTCCCCTTCCCTCCCCTCCTCCTTCCCCAAGATGGCATGCAACCTGACATAGGCTATCCATGTACAATTATATTAAATATATTCCCACATTAGTCATGTTGTGAATCAGAACCAAAAAGAAAAACCACAAGAAGGAAAAAAGTATGTTTCAATCTGCATTCAGACTCCATCAGTTCTTTCTCTGGATGTGGATAACATTTTCTATTGAGTCCCTTGAAACTGTCTTGGATCGTTGCATTGCTGAGAAGAGCTAAGTCTGTCAAAGTTGATCTTCGCACAATGTTGCTGTCATTGTGTACAATGTTCTCCTGGTTTTGCTCGCTTCACTCAGTATCAGTTCATGTAGATTTTTCCAGGTTTTTCTGAAATCTTCCTGCTCCTCAAGAAACGAGGAAGTTCAGAAAAGGAATGAATTATATGGATGTAAAGGCGAGTTCACTTTTGGGTATGTCAATTTTGAGTGACCTATGGGACATCATTTTGAAATACTCAATATGTAGATGATGGAATTAGAGCTTAGCAGAAAAACTACATATAAATCTGTAAGTTGTCTGCATAGTTGAAGATGTGAGAGCTGATGAAATTACTAAGAGGGAAGGTACAGAGAGGCCCAAAACAGAGCTTTTTGGGGTAACACTTAGAGCTGTGGGGGTGGGATGTGACACGCATGAAGGTGTAGCAAAAGAGACTGAAGAGTAGCCAGACAAAGTAAAACTAGGAGAGCAATATCACTAACACCGAGAGAGGAGAGAATATCTAGATAGGGGTGTTAAATAGCATCAAATGCTTTTGTGAAATAGAGAAATGCTAAGCGAGAAATGAGAAAAAGACATTTGACTGAATAATTTGAAGATCACTGAAAACTTTGGAGACAGTTCAGTGAAATGATGAGACTGGAAGACACATTCTGAGAAGCTGAGAAGTGAGAATGGAGGAAAAGGAAACAGTCAAAGTAGACAGCATTTTTAGGAGTTTAGCTGACAGGCAAGAGAGGGAAAAAATAATTTGAGGACACAGTAAGGTATTTAATTACGGAGATCTGAGCATGTTTGTAGGTAGCAGGCAAGGGTAATCTGCCAGAGATGGCATCAACAGTAAAAACTGAGGCAAAGTTAGTGTTGGCAAGAGGGGTGGTGTCTTCTTTAGAAACTGAAATAAAGGAGGGGGGAATATGATATGTAGAGTAAGGGAGAAGAAGCTAACGGCATATATGGCCTCTATTTTTGCAGCAAAATATACATCAATGTTGTTTGGGGGTTGGAGAAGGAGAGTGGTTTGAGAAGAAAAGAGACTTGAATTAGTTGTAGTGTGGAACTGGAGGGTTTAATTAAGGAAGAGTAAAAAGACAGCCTTCCTGCAATGAGCGCACAGCTGAAATTAGAGAAATACAAACTTGTCAAAGACCTGGACAGAATGTTGTGTGACAGTACTGTTCAGAATCATGAGTGGTAGCAGAGAGGACATAGTGAGAGTAATCTGGGGTTGGGGTCTGGAAAGGCAGAAAGCAGTGATGGAGCAAGAGTTTTAAGAATAGAGAATGACATACAGTTGAACTAGATTAGAGAGGAAGGAAAGTAAAGCCAGAACAGAAGGGATGATAGCCAGTGAGAACTGAGGGGTGCTAGAAATGGAGATCATGGTAAGGATGAAGAACAGATTTAGAAATGAGGTATAAAGAAAGATGGACTGATAGCACATTTAATAAAAGAAATTCAGAATTGGAATTCTGGAATTCAGTCGTTAATAGGACAAATCAAGGGTGCCTGAATTCCTGAAAGTGTCTAAAAGTTGAATGAAGGTTATAAATCTGGAAACTGAGGATGAACTGGAAGGCCAGGATGTTTGAAATAAAATCAAAATGTATCTTAAAAGTCTCATAATGTTTAGGATAGACAAGAAAAGTAAGCTCAGTACCAAGTTACTAAAAAAGAAGGAAAAATGACCTGGAAGGAGTACAGGTTTTGTTTTTTGTTTTTTTAAACAAAAAAAGACCAGTTTGCCTTTCCTAGGCAATATAGTTTTTCCTGATCTTCCCTGATCTTCCTCGAAGTTCACTTGCTGCCTAGCTCTTATTCTGCTGGTTCCCTCCTCTCACTAGCTTTCATTCCTGTAAAATTAACTTATGCTAAAGAAGTAACCAGTGAACAAGTAGATGACTGGCAAGAAATTATTTTTCAATTGCATGGATAATACAAGAACAAACAGATTCTCAGCCTGTCTCATTACAGTGATAACTTTGGACAAATATCTAATTGCTCCTTTAACTCTACTTTATAATAAATATGAAAGCCATTCAATATTCTATGATCATAAAGAGCACAAAGAATGAAAGGTCATTCAAAAGACAACACTTTGGGCATCTGAGAACTGGGCAATGAATGATCAGGGCATCCTAGCTCTTTCTTGGTGGGGGAAAAGAGAAGAGAATGAATTCAGTTTTGACTCTGGAGATTGGAGGTCAGGAGAAAAAAGGCTGGACTTAGCAAAGAAATGAGAAATCTAATCCACAGGAATTGAGCTTATTAAGAGAAGAAGACCCAGGAAAGAGCCTTGGGGAACAAAGTAAAATGGAGAAAAAGTAGAAGTGAAGACCTCTGTGAAAGGAATCATAATAAAGATCCACTTTTATAAAAGAGTAAAAGCAATAGTAAAACTAGTGTTGGAGGTGATTTGAAAGGTAAGTTGACTTGCAGTATATACAAATCTATGTAAAAACCATGTGACTCACTTCATGGATCTCTGAGTTTAGTAGTGTAGGTAATTCTGCTGCCAATGTGGATTTCAACTCTTCTTGACAGTCTTCAGCATCCTTTGCGGCTGAGATTACTACCTCCTGATGAGCTAGTTACTGAACTGGCCAAACTAATTTTTCAATAACAGATATGAAATAATGAACTCAACTATAATGAAGTATTTGTAACAGTATTCTATTATATAATTGTATAATGTTCCCCACTCCACCCCCCCCCAAACATATACTCACATTTTTTTTTTAAATTTCATGTTGAAACATTCCAGTGAGCCTGGGGATGAGAAGTAATTCGAACATTATCTGTTTCAAATAGAGAATCAGAACTGGGACCAGTAACCTCAAGCCAAACCCTTTTCAAGTATAGGCTTGCAAATTGCTAGTCCAAGCAGGACCATTATTTACTTACCCACCTAGATAATATCAGTTCTCTCTCTTTTCCCCTATGCCCATTCTTACCATGCCAAATCAGTGAAAGTCCCTTGAGTTTATCAACTTTTAGATATTTCCTACACTACAAAAAAGATTTCCTAGGCTTTAACAAGGCACATCAAGATAGTTATTTGCAAACATAACTGTTTCGGGAGGATGCTGCTTTCTGACAATCTTTGTGGTAGGAATCACAAGGTCTAACCCCTGGAGTTACAGTCAATAAATAGTCACGTATCCTCAAATTTCCCTTCTTTTACTGGACTTATCTCTCACGTATCTTCCTGGGAAATCTGTGATATTGTGATACCATAAAAACTAGATCTTTTCTAAGAACTTCCTAAGCTTTTCATAAAAGTGTGAACTTGATTTCTTAACTACCATTTTATCAGAGACTATCTGTCAAGAGAACCTAGATAAATTACTAAGCAGCTGTTCCAATAACTGCTGAAAGAATTATCTTGTACTTAGGTAATGGAATCAAGGGAACCATCTAAATTCTTTAGTTAAATAGTAGTGAATACCAAGAATTGGCTAGATATTGGAAATCTATGTGTTGTATTACACAGGTAATGAGACCATATCTCTAACAATCAGTAAGTAGGTGAACTGACCCTGAGGTTGTTGAGTTCCTATTAATTATTTCCTTTAGTTTTTTGAGTGATGGCACATTCACTCCTTCTAAACCAGGGATAGTTTTGATTATGGGGGATTACACTAAAATTATGTCCATGTGATGCCATAAAACTGCTTTCCAGAAAGTAAAATTGGTAGAAGAGCATCTTGGCCAGAAAACCATTTCAACTTAGCATGAGCCAGACTGCTAGAGCAGCTGGTTTGGTCAGTCACAGATGAGTATATGTCTAAAGAATGATGGTTATTAGACTGGAATCAATAAATGGGTTACTGTGAAATAGGGACAGAGTTCTTGGAACTCAGTTATGATTAAAAAGGATTCTAACTTAGTGCAGGCATTTTTCAACTAGACTCAGACCTCCTCTGGTTCCTTAGGTAGGCTGCACTTGTGAAGAATAGAGATGAAGGTAGTGATCCAGAGCAAGACCTGGAGTTGGGTGCAAAGCTCTTCTCTTCCACTACAGCACCATAAACTAAACCAAAGCTCCCTAAGTGGACTAGATGAAACTGACTAGAATCAAGGTGCTAATGGACCCTGTGAATAACCAGTATCACTGTGAATTCTTTTTCAGTGATTGCCTACTATCTTTTCATCACGGAAACAAAGACCACAGAGCTACAAAGGGTCTTACCCAACAACTTCTGGGAAAACAGAATCATAGAAAGAGAAACAGCTATCACTGTTCCCTAACAGGCCCCCTCAACTAAGATAATGTGTTTTCTGTCTCTCAATGAAGTCAAAGTACATAGGTTAATTTAAGCAAGTTACAATTTAAGCAACACATCACCTTTAGTCTTCAATAGACAAAATGAAGACAACTACTTCTTTAACAATGCCTTTGGCTTCAGGCACATAGTTATCAGTACAATACAGATGAATAGGAACTTACCAAAAAGAGCAAAGATAATGATTATAAGGATTTATCTACAAAGAGTCTTATTAACCATAGATAAAGACAAGTTGTTTCCTGAGAGAAATGGTAGAAACCACTTTCCCAGTAGCAGAAATCCTATACTTTAAAAAAGATAATGGGGGCACCGAGGTGGCACATTGGCCTTGGAGTTAGGAGGACCTGAGATCAAATTTGGCCTCAGACACTTAACACAAAACTAGCAGTGTGACCTTGGGCAAGTCACTTAATGCCAACTGCCCTACCTCCCCCACTCCAAAAAGCAAAAAAAAAAAAAAAGGAAAAAAAAAGATAATGGACAGTCAGTTAGGTATGTTCCAAATCACTTTTTCCAAGACAATACACAAAACTCAACATAGACCTGGGAAGAATATGGTGCTACCTTCATCTTACCAGGTCATGGTTTCATATTCTAAGGAAATATACACTAAAAAACTAATAGAACAGAAGTCTTTAATAACATTGATATTAGGGACTTAGTAAATTTGCCTTATAAGTGAGGCATGCTATATCAGGTTTTTCTATCACAGTATTAGGTTTTAGGGATAGAATTTTACGCATATGTGAATCTCTTTATTATTATATTATATATATAAAAATAAGATTATATTCTCTGGTGGTAAGAGAGAGGGCTTATAAAAGAATCTGGATTAGTGTACGTACATACAGTCAACCACATTAGCTTGGAGCATAACTGACAGAACCTTGGAAGTAGGAGCACTTAATACAAATATTCAATTTGCAATCAGAACTTATAAAAATAATGGTCCAGGAAAAAAAAGGTAATCGATGTAATCCCAAAACAACTTTAAAATACTAAAGAATAAGGAGATCAAATAAACAGGCTCAGATTTGAATAAAAGAAAGCTAATAAAGCAACCACTGATCTCTCTTCCATCCTAAATATTTAATTTTCATAATGTTGATAAAAGATACATGAAACCAATTTACAAGGTAAAGAATTTGTAGAGTATGCAACATTTAACATAAATAAAGCAGTCTAAAGCAAAATAAAAAGAAAAACAATTATTTTATTTCTGTATACCAAGACTACAAATAGCATTTGAACACTTCATTTATTACCCAAATTAAGAAATTATACAATTTCTTACAATTGTAAAGATCTTACAAGCATCATTTAGTCTTCCCACATTTATAAGTATATTGCTGGTTACTGTCAATTAAATATGACATCCAACAGAGACTCCAGTGACAGTAAAATATTTTCAGCATAGAGATGACCAAGAAACTGATTATAAATTCTGGTGATTACCCATCCACCCCTTCCCTATCTAACCTTAGAGAAAATGCACTTTGTTTTCATGATGGATGCTCTGAGTTGTTTACTGTTTTTAATCAGCTAGATTAGATATGAACACAAATCTTGAACCCATAAAGTGCCTTATTATTAGAGAATAGCTTCTTTCCTATATCAAAGGAAGATGCTTCCCTGGCAATCAAATCATATTCAGCAACATGTTCCCTCCCACCTTCTTGTCTAAACAGCAGCACTCAACTCAGCAGCTGAAAGCAGGAGCTGCTAAGCCACAAAAATAACATCTAATAAGTTGGTTTCTACAGCCCAGAAATGACAGGTGAAGGGAGCGAAGTCATAGAAAGAATATGATCACAGCAGGCTACAGATACAAAAGATAAATAAAGCCTGTTACTTCGGTTCAAATGATTTTTAATAGATGTTACAATGTATTTTCTTCCAAAGTCATTACTATTGCAGGTAGTGTGTATGTCATGGGAATAGGATACATACCAAAAGAAATCTGTACAGGCATGAGGGGTAGAAGAGGGGGAGAAACAGAACCAAGAAGCATGTATACTTCACATCTATTTAATATAATGTCCAACTCATCATGATGCAGCCCAATGTAGTACTTAAAATAAGCATGCTAATCCCATTTCTGGAAAACGGTTTCAAAAGCACAAATAAAATATTACCAATGTTACATATTTTTCAAGCTTACCATTTCAGGAGAAGGCAGCAGAAAAGAGATGCATTTAAGTTTTAGTTGCAACAACTAAGGATTGTAAACAATTCAACCACATGAGAAGCAATAACGGGGGCTTAAAGGCAAGCATTTTAAATCTTCCAGGCCCAGGATGTCTGCATACATCTTCAAGATGACATCTGCCCAATTATATCCCATTAAGCAACGTGCTGCAACTTATAACTTTATTGCTAGCTCATAAAGTTATCTTTATTCGAACAGCACAAAGCAAAAGCTTCATCTTTGGTTAATTCACTGTATATACTGAGTTTGCCACTGTTCTTAAAATGTACTCTTCTTGGCATAAACACTAAACGAGCCACACTGCACACAGCATTGGTTATTTTGAGTCACTGGAAAGCGGTGTCCATGTAAATAAATGAGTTACTTAATAAAATCATATGTGTTTTAAAAAATAAACCTAGGAGGACATCTGGTAAGAAAGAAGAGCTGCAGAAACCTAGCCTGAGATCCCTTGGTTGGTTGGTGGGGGTGCTGCTTATGATGGAGGCACTGCTTAGTTTCTCTCTGCAGAACACTGCATTTAGCTTCCGCACAACTCAGCTCAGCTCAAATCCAGCAGCACACTCGATGGCGTACAGGAGCTTACTTCGGAGAAGGTTCTCGTCGTAAAACTCGGGCAGCTTCAGGAGGTTCATGCAGGTACTGGCAGTGGGAAGTCGGTCTAGGTCAGAGCCCCCATTGTGAATGCAAAATGCAGGATACAGCTCCTGAAAGAAAACATTAAGTGGGAAAGGTTGTTTTTGTTTCTGAGTTTACTTTATGACAGCACACAGTCATTAAAAGTCAACAAAGAAAGCTTGCACGAACTATTTGCCCAACTAGACATTAGAGGGGAGACAGAGCCAAGATGGTGGCGTAGAAGCAGCAAGGTTTTGCAGCTCTCACATAGCCACCTCAAATACCCATAAAATATGACTCTAAACAAATTTTAGGGCTCCAAAGCTCACATAAAAATACAGAAAAACACATCTCCTGCTCAAGGCAGCTTGGCACAAAGGGCTCAGTGTAGAACACTGGGAGCCTAAACCAGCCCAGCCTGAAACCGGGGATTGGCCTCAGGGTGGCCAGGACGAGCCGCAGCTGGAGCTTCAGGAGAGTGGATCAGCAGCAGCTGGGGCAGTTTCCAGAATTATCAAGCCATAAGGAACAAGGACTAAGTGAAAGGTCAGTGATCTCAGCTACATTTGGGGGAGAAAAGCAGTCCAGACAAACTGCCTCCAGGGCAAAGAAGCAGCAGAAGCGGAGGCCCTACAGCCACCTCCATGTGGCTGCTTTAGAGCTCCCAGCCTGCAGACTGCAGGGGGTGCCAAGTGATCATTCAGAAGCTAAGTGCTCTTGCATTGAGCAGCCTGGATCTGGATTGTGGTCTTGGGTGGTGGTCCTGGGGTGGGGTGTGTTTTCAGTGAGCCAAAGCTGGTGGGGGCTGCGGCAGCCTCCCAATAACTCCAGCAGCTGCGAAAACCCCAGCAATTTGGGACAGAGCTTTTCCCCCTGGAAGCAGAGCTAAAAAATCAAGTACTTTCACTGGAAACATAAGCAGGCAAAGGAAACAAAGTAAGAACAGCAATCAAACTCTAGAATCCTTTTTTGGGGACAAAAAGGATCAAAGTATGCAATGGGAGGAAGACAACTGCGTCAGAACTCCCACACCAAAAACTTCCAAGAAACATGAAGACTGCCTAAAAGCCATAGATCAGCTTAAGAAGGATTTTGAAAACCAAATAAGAGAAGTGGAGGAAAAAGTGGGAAGAGAAATGAGAATGATGCAAGAAAATCATGAAAAGAGAGTCAACAACCTGACTGAAGAAAATAACACCTTAAAAAATAGATTAACTCAAATGGCAAAAGAGGGCCAAAA
>CM053585.1:485948083-485965844 GCA_028646515.1 Pseudochirops corinnae | reverse complement strand
AACAGATACAAACAAATGAAAAAATAGAAAGCAATGTAAAATATCTCCTTGAAAAACCACTGACCTGGAAAATAGATCCAGGAGAGACAATTTAAAAATTATTGGGCTACCTGAAAGCCATGATCAAAAAAAAAACTTAGAAAGCATCCTTCGAGAAATTCTCAAGGAAAATTGCCCTGATATTTTAGAACCAGAGGGCATAACAGAACTGGAAAGAATTCACCGATCACCTCTTGAAAAAGATCCCCAAAAGAAAATGCCTAGGAATGTTATAGCCAGGTTCCGGAGTCCCCAGATCAAGGAGAAAATATTACAGGCTGCCAAGAGGAAGCAATTTGAATACTGTGGCAACACAATTAGGATAACCCAGGATCTGGCAGCTTCGACACTGAGGGACTGAAGGGCCTGGAATATGATATTCTGGAGATCAAGGGAGGTAGGATTAAAACCAAGAATCACCAACTAGACATTAGAGAATATTTTCTTTCCCTTGGTGTACCAAGAAGCGTTTTAAGAGGCAACACATTAGAGTGAAACAGTGTTGCGCACAACAGACCTGGGTCTGAATCTGCTCCACCACTGACCATGATGAGCAAATCACTTAACCTTGGCAAAGTCTTTTGTCATCTCAACTATAAAATGGGTTATGTTACAATTCACCTCACAGGGTTAGTGATTTAAAAACCTTCAAGCACCAGAACAATGTGAGAAGTCAACATCATCATCTATCTCTTGGCAACTTTATTACATTATTTATAAGGAACATCATGTATACAAGGACATAGTAGGAACAAAAGGATATGGAAACCACTGCTACAGAAAACTTTAAGCAGAGATTCAGTTGAGTCTTATCCACAAATGTCACTCTTCCTTTTTCGAGTAAAATGAAAATTCTAAGCTTAAAAAAAGTTCTAATAAACAAATGAACATTCAAGATACTATTTTTCACATGATTTATGACACCAAATAAAAATGTACATTCAACTTTAAGAAAGCCATAAAAACATCCTGTTTGTTTCCATATTCCCTTCCAATCTTTTTTTTCAAACTCAAAAAAATTTTGGTTTTATAATTATTTAAATAATTGTAATAGTGAATTACTGTTCAGATTCTACTTTTTTAACTGATACATTTTGTTTTTTATATAGAAGTCAAATGTGCAAAAACCCAAAGCTACTGATATTCTCCCAAATTACTAGAACACAAGAGTGATTTTAATCAATAACAAGCCACCTTTTATTTTTTGCACTTGACTATTAAAATAATATAATACCAACGGTTTTCAGTCACAAGTAACCCGCTTTTTGTTGCCTTTGAACGTTCATTTTGTTTATCTACATAGGTAGAATGGCTTACTGGATGGAGAACTGGCTGGCAAAAGCTGAGTTCACACCCTGGTTTGGCAAGTCATGTAACTTCACTAATTCTCTAAATTCCATAAAAGGCAGAGAAGATGCTAATCTGCATTGGCAGAGGAAATTTCCTTACCTGAGAATTCCCTATACCAATGAAATCTAGGTCCAGTCACTATTACTATCTTTTTATTTTGGAGGGGGGGGGGGAAGGCAAGACAATTAAGTGACTTGCCCAAGGTCAGTCAGCTAGTTAAGTGTCAAGTGTCTGAGGCCACATTTGAACTCAGGTTCTCCTGACTTCAGACCTAGTGTTCTATTCACTGCACCACCTAGCTGCCCCAACTATTACTTGTACATTTTTCTTTGGGAACTGTTTCTTTTTTAATCTACGTTAATCCTTAAATGGATTTAAATATCTTTCCCTACTTCTTTGAATTTTTCATACTTTTTAAATGCCAGTCTTAGTGAGAGCTCTGAACAACAGGGAAGGACATTCAGGTAAAACAGAAAAAAAAAATTTGGAAAACAGGGCAGCTAGGTGGTGCAGTGAATAGAGCACCAGCCTCCGCCCTGGAGTCAAGAGGACCTGAGTTGAAATCCAACCTCAGAAACTTAACACTTACTAGCCGTGTGACCTTGGGCAAGTCACTTAACCCCAATTGCTCCTCCAAAAAACAAAACAAAAAAAGCACAAAAAAAAATTGGAAAAGAACTTCAAAGTGTTAATAATGCTAGTAAAAACAAATATCCTAAAGCAAAACATTCCTTTTTACTATAAATGCTAAGTTTATTACTGCAGTACTCTAACATACTTTCATAAGAGTATACACTTAAAATGAGCCTGAGTCCAAACATCAGTAATTAAAGGGATCTCACAATGATGTGAACACGATGAAGAGAATCTCCAAGGTCCCTTAAAATAAGTCATACTACATTTTCCTATTGCCAGTCAACAACTTAACTTTCTTTCTTCTGTCTACTTCCTCCACCCTGCTGGAACCTAGATGAAGATACAGTTAATCTCACCAAAAAGCAAAGGACAAAGTGGGGGAGCACGGCACGGAGTGTTTCCAGGCATTTTCCTAGAGTGTGGAGCCTATTTTTTTTCTTGAAACCCTTCAAATATAAAAATTATTGTGTCTATTGTTTTGGGAAAAGGCTGCAAGAAATAAGTGCCATTTTGTTTTGACCACAGCAAGTGGTCGATGATAAAAAATAGAGGGTATTTTAAGACAATGGTGGCAATAGAGTGATGATCCATCATTACCATAACTAAAAATTACCATCAAGAGAAAGTCTCTTCCAAAATTATTGCGTATTTTAAAAGTTAAAGTAAACTTTCAAAATCAACTTCAAATCCAACTTGCTATACCAATAACAAAAAGAGAATCATTTGCTCAAAACCAGTCGACTGGAACATGATAATTTCTGTCTAAAACCTTTTAAGGCAATCCATTCCTACAGAATAAAAATCATTTAATCTATTGGGGTTTCAGACACCATAATTGTCTTTTTGCCCAATGAAGAAAGAGACACTAAGATTAAGTGACTTGACCACATTCACAAACCAAGTCAGAGGCTTGTTGAAACAAGGTTTCCTAACTCCACATCCCAAGGGGCTTTCCATTGGGCTGGTTAGCTAAGGTGATCCTTATAGTTCTATTATTCATTCATTCTGCCCACCCTGGGCCCATACTAAGTAGTTAATCGAAGTTCTACGCCCTATCTCCCAAACATGGTTATCATGCCAACTAATAGTAGGTATTAATGGCAATAACAACATTTGCATTTTACCAGAGAACTCCTGAAGAGAGAATGCTTTAATCTGAGACAATCTAGAATTTCAGGCACCATGGCAAGTTGGTAGGAAGAATATTTTGAGCCCGGGCAGGCACCTCTTTCAGCATCCTACAAGGAACATAATGTAGGTATCTACATATTCCTTTTACATGCAAGGTTGGCCCTGCTATTCCCTGCTGTGGGGAAATGTAAAGTTATGTATAATTCGTTCTTACTTCTTTCTTCAGAAGTTTTGTTCTTGCTGGAAGTATTTATAGGAAAGGAAACAGCAATGATGGTTTTTCCTTTATCCCTATTACAATTTATAAACTAAAGCCCTCTGTTAGGGCTGGACTTGTTCACACATGTCAGTCAAAGCACTAGAAAGAACAAACCAACATTTAACAGAAATTGTTGCAAGAAGTTGATGGAAATAATATTTATACCATTCACTCTGATTTAAGGATACCGAATTAATGGGTCAATAAATTTCTCTAAGTTCCATGTATTTGCTTTGCTTACTTCTATTTTCCCTATCACAAGAAACTAATTTAATTCCCTGTTTATCTTTCATTGCACTATTTGTTTTTTGCAAGAGAAATTCTATTTATCAGCATTATGGTGTTAGGAATTGCTAAATGTATCCTTACTACAACTGAAAGTGACAAGTCTGATAGTGGTCTGGCTTCAAATAAAACAATGACCATATATCTATATCTATCTGTCTATCTATCTGTGTGTGTTGTGTGTGTGTGTGTGTGTGTGTGTGTACCTTGTGTGCACGTGTTGTAACTTTCTTCTATTTTTAAGGATATTTTTGTTTGTTAAATGTTACTCAATTACATTTTAGCAATCATTTTTTTAATATTTTGATTTCCAAATTCTCTTTCTCCCTCTTGTTCCTTGCCTCTTCCTTGAGATGACAATTTGATTATACATGAAGTCATGCAAAATGCATTTCTATAGTAGCCATATTGAAAAAAAAAAGACAAAAAATAAAACAAGAAAAGTAAAGTAAATAAAGTAAAATTCAATCTGCATTCCGAGTTTATTAGCTCTCTCTCTGGAGGTGGACAGCATTTCTCATCATGGGTTCTTTAGAACTGTCTCAATCAGAGAAACTAAATCTTTCACAGTTGATCGGTCATCTTTACAGTAATACTATTACTGTATAAAATTTTCCTCTAGTTCTGCTCACTTCATTTTACATATGCTCATGTAAATCTTCCCCGGTTTTTCTGAAATGACACTGCTCATCACTTCTTACATCTATCACAATCATATACCACAACTTCTTCAGCCATTCCCCAATTGATGGGCATCCCCTCAGTTTAGCTATACAATATTCTTGTACAAATAAGTCCTTTTTCCTTTTCTTTGATTTCTATGGGATACAAACCTAGTCACTGTATTGCTGGGTCAAAGGGGATGTGATGATATTTTGCAAAGTTTTATAGCTCTTTGGACATAGTTCCAAACTGTTCTCCGGAATGGTTGGACTAGTTTGCTAATGCATCAACAGTACATTAGTGTCTCTATTTTTTCACATCCCCTCCGATATTTGCCATTTCCCTTTTCTATCATGTCAGCCAATTTGATACTTGTGGGTATGTAATGATAATGGGAATCTGAAGATTTTCCCTGCCCCTTAATAGACCCAGGGAGGAATCTGAAGACCCCTCCTGCTTTGAAAGTAAACTCTGCCCCCTGATAGGCTGAATGTGCTCACATGGAGCCTGTGATGGGAGGAGTTTGCTGAAAAGAAGCAAAGCCCACAGGAAGGTGGGAGTCAGAGCTAGCCAGAGGATGGGGGATGGAGGAGGAGCTCAGGCAAGGAGTCAGATAAGCTCCTGAGTAGATATTGATCTTGTATTGGTTTGTGGGAAGGCTGAAGGATGTTGTGGCTCTCAGTTACTATGGCTTCTGAATATCTTTGGTACTATGATGGAATCAGCTTACTGGTTTTGGGATTTGGTTTTCTGATGTCTAAATAAATGCTTCAGTTCTATCCTCTAGAAGAGAGTTTGGCATATTTTGTGATGGAACCTCATGCGATACTTATAGTCACAGTCTTTATCGTGATTAGGGGCATGGTAAATATTGTACTGGCGCTACAGGGTAGTTAGTATCTCAGAGTTGTTTTAATTTGCATTTATCTAATCAGTGGTGACTTAGAGTACTTTTTTCATGTGACCATTGATAGTTTTGATTTTTTCTTCTGAAAACTGCCTGTTTGTATCTTTTAGCTATTTATCAACTGGGGAATGGCTCTTATGTGAGAAATGGAGTCTTTACAGAGAAATTTGCTATAAAACACATTTTAATTTCATATAATCAGAATTATCTATTTTACTTCCTATGATCCTTTCTACTACCTGCTTAGTCATAAACTTCCCTTATCCAGAGAACTAACAGGTACTTTCCCATGCTCCCCAAATTTGCTTATGTCACTTTTCATGTCTAAATCATTTATTAATTTTGAACTTATCTTGGTATACAGTGCAAGATGCTGGTTTATGATAAGTTTCTGCCGAACTGCTTTCCAGCTTTCCCAGCAATTTTTGCCAACATCTTACCCCAAAAGCTTGGATCTTTGGGTTTATCAAACACTAGGGTACTATAGTCATTTACTACTGTGTACTATGTATCCAACCGAATCCACCACTCTATTTATTAGCCAGTACCAAATTGTTGTGATTTTTACCACTTTGTAATATAGTTTGAAATCTGGAACTGCTAAGCTAACTTGCAATTCCCCACCCCCCCCAACTGATTTCCTTGATATTCTTGACCTTTTGTTCTTCCAGATGAATTTTTCTTAGTACTTTTTTCTGGCTCTGTAAAATAATTCTTTGGTAATTTGATTGGTAAAGCATTGAAGAAGTAAATTAACTTAGGGAGAATTGTCATTTTTACTATACTAACTTGGCCTACCTGTGAGCAATTAATACTTCTCCAACTCTTTAGATCTGTCTTTATTTGTGTGAAAATTATTTTCTAATTTTGTTCATATAATCCCTGGGTTGGTCCTGGAAGGCATACACCCAAGTACTTTGTATTGTCAGCAGTTTAAACGGAATTTCTCTATCTCTTTCTATTGGACTATACTGTGGGTTATTTTACATCCTGCAACTTTGCTGAAGTTGTTAATTGTTTCAACTAATTTTTCAGTTGATTCTCTAGGGTTCTCTAAATACACCATCATATTATGAGCAAAGAGTCATAATTGTATTTCCCCTTTGCCTATTTATATTCCTTCAGTTTCTTTTTCTTTTCTCATTGCTATAGCTAGCATTTCTAGTTCAATACTGAATGTGGTGAAGACAGAAATTTTTTTTTGAGGGGGAAGGCAAGGCAATTGGGATTAAGTGACTTGCCCAAGGTCACACAGCTAGTTAAGTGTCAAGTATCTGAGGTCAAATTTGAACTCAGGTCCTCCTAACTCCAGGGTCTAGACTCTATTTACTGTGTCACCTAGCTGTCCTGAGGATAGGTATTCTTACTTTTCCCTGATCTTACTGGGAAGGCTCCAAGCTTATCCCTGTTTTGGTTTTAGATACTTATTTTAAGAAAGGCTCCATTGATTCCTATATTTCTAGTGCTTCTAAAAGGAAGAGGTGATATTTGTCAAATGCTTTTTCTGAATCTATTGATATATAATCATATGATTTTTGAAGTTTATTTTGTTTTTATAATTGATATGGTCAATTATGCTGACGGTTTTCCTAATACTGAACCAGCCCTGCATTCCTGGATATACACATCTTAATACATCAAAATCAATAGAGGTATGTATGTATATACATGATATGAAAAATGTGATTTATTATTGTTCCTTCCTTAGTAACCAATAAAATTGAACTCTCTTTAATCTTCAAATAGCTTTAACTTGCTAAGAGTTGTACCATACATGGATTTCAACGTACTGAATCAAAAAAACAGAAAATGTTATTGAGAGAACTAGAAGATGATCTAGTCCAAGCCCCTAAGCTGTGTGAGGAGGAAAAGAGATCAGAGAGGTTAAATAACCCAACCCAAATCGCAGAACTAATTAGCGGCAGCATGGAGATGAGAATGCAGGTCTCCCAACTCCCAGCCCAGTGCTGTTTTGATTACACTGATTTTCTTCTCTAGCATTACAGCACATGCAGCTATTCTATCTTAAAACAAATTTAACATTACCACCAACAAAAAACTGGTCTTTATCTATTGATTAGTATTGACACAACTGGGAAAATGACAACCACTTTCCAAACATGATGGAGAAAAGACAGGGCTAGGACTATATTCCTAAGGGGATATTTTAACACATCTTTTATGGCTTAGTCAGTGGAAAAAAGTCAGTGTTTCATTTATTTTTACAATCAACCTCGGAAATGGTATGGTAAATGTCAATTAGAACTAAAAGAGAGAATAGTTCAACTCAATTAACACTGAGTAAGTACCTACTGTATACAGAAGCTAGTACTAAGTATGTTCTATGTATGACATAACCATAATTTTGATAATATGGAGTCTCAGCCTTCAAGGAGCAAAGAGGGAAATAATACATATGAGTGATTTACATGAAAATAAAGCTGGAAGAGGAGACAAAGGAGAGCAGAGAAGGAATTATTATTAAAGTTTTTTGTCAACATTCACCAACAGAACATCAATGTTCTCAAAATCACAACACTGAAAGGAGAGAATTTGATTTTTGAACTTAAAAAAGATTTCTTTAAAAGACAATGTAGTCTTTAGCGTAAAAATAAAAAGCCCTTGAAGGTAGGAGGTCAGTCAGAACTAGTTAAGTTATTGTGTAAGAGGAAAGCTTAAAATATATTTCACAGCTAAATGCTGCATTTTTACTGTTCCTTTCACAATGCTAATTGAAATTTCCACTTTGAGTCTTAAAAGTGTTAAAAATGAAGTTCTACATCGAAATGCTAAGTCAAGGGCACCATTTCTTGCATAATTAAACACAGTAGAACGGGAATTTGCAATGGTTCATAGTGAGAATCATCATCAATTTATTATGTGACCCAATGGTAACTTAACAATTTTCTACAGCACTTTAATGATTTTTTTTTTGGTCTGTAACAATCACATTTATTAAACTTATTAAAGTTTAATTAGCTTTAGCAAATGTTATTCTTCTCCAATAATTTGGCAATAAAGGTTCTCATAACTTTCAAATGATGCCTCCTTGCCTGTTCTATTTAGAGTCTCAGAACTGAAAGATACCCTCTTTTCTTACGTAAACCTGAACTAATTCTAACAAAGATAGTTCTTTTGCTAAGTATACTAGGTTAAAAATAAAAAATTCTAAATTTTAAAATCTGGGTGCCCTACAACAAGGAAATGAAAAATCAGTTCCAAAATTATATCCAAAAAAGACACCAATAACTGAGTTTGCACTATTGATAGGCACTGCTTGTTCATAAACTCAGGTTGTGACATTTGGACAAATTAAAAAACTACTTTTATGACATGGTAAAGACCAAACAGACATCTACACTGGGCTTTATCTGAATGTAAAATGGTTATGGTAGCTGGGAGAGATGGATTCTCAGTGATGGAAATCACACCTTCTGTGCCTGGATACCAGTACAGTCACCACCTCCCACTGCCTTCTCCTCAATGAGCAGGCTGTGATGTTAGTTAAGATTCTATGGGCTCAGGCAACACAGCTGAAGTAAAACTGCTCTGTTTCTGAACAGGATGCTTAAAATGACAAGTTCCATCTCCAGAGTTCACCAAGTATGGAAATTCCCACAATTTCATCTTGTAATGCTATTGCCAGTGTGGCAGTCATTAAAAAAATTATTTTGCTTTCTTTTTCTTAAAATGTTAATAAGCTAAGGGATGAAGAGGAGTGTCACAGTGGTGTTTGCCTCAATCTATCTGGGCTGAACAAGCTGTCTTTTACTTTTCCACTGAAGTGTCTGTCAGTGCCGACTTCACAGATATGGCAGTTCATAAATGTCGTGAAATTAAACTGATCTTGTATTGCCTTTCTCTGCCCTCCCACAAGTAGTGGCATTTCTCTAGATCTTATCAGACACCCAAGTGAATGACTAAGAAGACTAAAATGCAGGCTCGCAAACCTCGTATTTGACAATATGCTGTAAAATGGGTTCAGAATCCCAGCTCTCATTCTTATTCTCTGTGATCTTTGAGCCTTAGTTTCCTCTTCTGTAAAGATTTGAACCAGATGACTACTGAGGTCCTTTCAGCTCTCAATCACAGGACTTAGATATAATACATCTTTTTGCTATTTAGTTGATCTTGTTAGGACATTTTCAGCAACAATCTCCCAAATATAAATAAAAATATTTTCAGTACGTGGACATCATCTCGTTTTTACGAAGCAATGAATGCCAAGAAAGGTTAAAGTGACTTGTAAATAACTTTATTTATGTCAGTGAGCAATGCTTACTTTGGCCATTATTAAAATTCCTATGTATTAAAATGCTAGTCCTTTGTAAGAACTTACAAAATAGATTTTAATTATCTTATTAAACTTGTACACTTTTGTTTTTGTAAACTAAGAGCTCAAGGAAGGGAGAACTGAAGAGGATCAGAGGCCAGAGGCACCATTCCTCATACCCAGGAGTATAAAAACTAAATTATTACCAACAAACAAACAAACAAAAAACCAGCTTGAGTTCTGACCTAGAAGAAGAGGCTACAGGATGACAATGTACCAGCACCCTGCAGGATCATTTCTTACAATCAACTCAATCCCAGAGGAACTGGCAGAGAATGGCCCGAACTCTAATAAAAAAAAGTGCTGAGGGCATTTTAGGCCAGGCAGCCTATTTGACTCTGGAAATTAAAACTTTATTTCCACGATTTGAATATCTACACATGGCCAAGTTAGTCAAAGTGCTTATTGTAGAAGCACTCCTTGGTAAATCAGACTTGTGGATCCCACCCCTCAAGGCAGATGTTTTGACTCATGGGCTGCCACAATCACCCTCTTTACTGTGTTGCAAAAAGAATATAATTAGAGAGGATTTTGGGAAGATGGTAGAGTAGGTCAGAAAATTTCAAGCTCTCAAAATTTTCTATCAGAGATAAAATAGCGCCTCTGGGTGAACAAAGAACAGTGAAAACAAATAAGATTAGGGGCAGAAAAAGGGTTTTCTTGGGACAACTGAGGAAGATCTGAAGAAAAATTCCAGGAGGAGACTCCTTCCCAGTGAAGAAGTGGCTAGGGTCCACTTTAACAGCAAACTACAAGCCCTGGAGTTGGATGGTTTGAGAGGCTGCCTCAGCCCCAGTCACAGGAACTTTTACTCCTGGACAGTGACAGGAGTTGGATGTCTGAGCTGGGAAGATCCAGGGAACCTCTGCTGACAAGGAATACAAGACCCAGCTGTGCTGTGACAAGAAGAAACCAGGACATGCCCGGTGAATACAGAAGCAATGGGGCAGGGATGTAGCTGACTGTGGGCACTTACAGAATGCTGGAGGTCTTAGTTTGAGTTCAGGGTCAGAGGGAGAACTGAAGAGGATCAGAGGCCAGAGGCACCATTCCTCAAACCCCAGGACTAGAGGTGATTATAAAAACTAAATTATTACCAACCAACCAACAAACAAAAAACTAATCGCAAAAAAAAACTACAAAGGAGAAAGGATCCAACCACAGAGAGCTACTATGGGAATAGAGAAGAACAGGGTTCTTCTTCAGAGGACATTGAAGCAAAGAAATCCTCTTCTACCCCAAAGAGTAATGTCAAATGGTCACCTGCTCAAAAAGAATTCACTAAAGAACTTAAAAAGACTTTAACAATCAAATGAGATGGAGGAAAAATTAAAAAGAAAAATAATAATACAAGAAAAACAAAAAGGTTATGACAAGAAAGTCAATAAATTAGAAAAGGAGATACAGAATTTTAAAGAAGAAAATGACTCCTTAAAAATCAGAACTGGGTGAGGGGAAGCCAGAGAAGTTATAAGAGATGAAGAAATAAAAAAACAAAATATAAAGAGTGAAAAAATAGAAGACAATGTGAAACATAAGAAAAACAACGGATCTAGAGAACAGAGCAAGAAGAGAAAACATTAAGAATAATTAGACTACCTAAAAGTTCTAATCAAAAAAAGAATCTTGATATAATAATATTAAAGAAAACTGTCCTGAAGCATTAGAACAAGAAGGGAAAGCAGAAGTAGAAAAAAATCCACCATTCAACACCTTATAGAGATGATACGATGAAAATTTAAAGAAATATTATAGTTAAATTCCAAAACCCTCAGATCAAGTACAAAATATTATGAGCAACAAGAAAAAAACACTACAGAAAAACGACAGTAAAAGATCACAGGTCTTGGACCATTATATATCAAAGAGCAAAAAGAACTGGGCCTCGGGCCGAAAATATCATTCCCAGCAAAGTTAAGCATAATTCTGAATGAAAAAAAAAATGGACATTTGATCACCTGTCAGCCTTTCAGGACTCTCTTTAAAAAAAAAAAAAAAGAACACTCTCCCCTCCCCCGAACTCAACAGAAGATTTGACATACAAGAGCCAAGAGAAATAATAAGGCACATACCAACGACCAATTATAAGGGACTAAATAAAGATAGAATGTTTACCTTTTATGTATGGAAAATATAAAACCTATGTCTCAGATTGTTACTAGTAATTAGGTAGCTTATAAGAGAGATCAGGGCAGATCTGAACATATGGCTCCAAAAAGTAAAACTATTCAAAAACAGCTAAAAGAGTAATTATTTTATACAAATGAAGTGCAAAAGGAAGAAACTGATACAGAGGAATTAGATGTAGGAGAGGGGCTGTTAGTTCTGGAAATTTACTTTCATGGGGAATGGGTTTAAGAGGAAAAAATACATATACATCTAGAACAGTGGTTCTCAACCTTCCTAATGCCACTACCCTTTAATACTCATATGTGGGTGTATCTGCATGTAGGCAGAACCGCCTGGAGATGGATAGAGGAGCAGTGTCAAGGTTCCTACGACCATAGGAAATATGTGTTTTCCAATGGTCTTAGGTGACCCTGTTTGACCCCCAAAGGGGTTGCAACCCACAGGTTGAGAACTGCTGATCTAGAAGAATATAAAAGTTATACATTTAGAAAGAAATAAAACTAAAGACATAGAAGAGGGAGAGGATAAAGGAGAGATCTTTAGAGGGGAGGGTGAGGAAACAGATTAAAAGAGGGATACAGAAGGGTCCTTACATTTAAGAGAATTGGGAGGACAAGGGAGGGAGTTTTAGAGGGGATGGGGGATGAAATAGGTCAAAGGGGTGTAAAAAAGGGTGTTCAGATTTAGGGGAATGGGAAGATAAGGGAGGGATTGCTGGAGTAGGGGTAGGTGAAGTAATAGGAGGGCACGTGTGTGTGTATATATATATATAAATACATATACATCAATACCTATATATAAATATATCCATGTTCAACTGTAGCCTTAGGGTGGTTAGGTATGGGGGAGGTAGGAGGAAAAAAGAACCAAGTAAAAAGTGTATAGAGGAGAACAAAAGAAAACCTACACAGAAGCAAAGAAAAGACTGACAGCTTTCAACATAACACAGTATTTAATATATAGGTTTTCTTGAAAGGATAAGTCATTGCTATAAATTCTGAATCCTCTCCTATGTTCTGCTATGCACACGTTTTTTTTCTTTTATATTTAAGTTTATAATGTTTCTTTTTCTTTTCTTATTATGTATTTAAGTTTTTATATTTGTCTAAAAATTAAAAAAATATGGAGGGAAAAAAGAATATAACTACTTTATCATCTTGGGACACAGTTCACATGGGCTCCTGACCTGGGAGAAATGGAGGACAGTGCTGGGTACCCTCTGCTTTTTATTTAGTTTTCTCAGGCTGCATTAGAGCCACACACCTCATTTTGGACTATGCTTTGTCTTTGGGATATTCTATCAAGCTCCTCATTCTCTACACAATCCTGTCTTTGTCATATCCTGTTCTTCATTTTCCCCTCTCATTCCTCTTCTTCCTGTCCTCTTTTTGATGCTTCTGGATTTATTCTCATCCCTTCTGATTTACTCATGGTCCAAGAAAGAGAAGACAATGAGGTAAAAGGAAGCCTAAAGTAGAAGGGCCTATGATACTGTGCATTTCATTGACCTGAATTACTTTACTAGTGAAATAAGTATTTCTGATAACAGAAAAAAACAAAAATGCCCCCTCCTAGGTTTCCAGTCTTCTTATACCTTACTCCTGAACACACATGCTTCGACCCAGTGAAAGCCTCCAAGCTATTCCACAAACAAGATGCTTCTTCTCTTGGCTTTCAGCATTCTCCCTGGCTAACTCCCATGCTGGGAATGCTCTTCCTCCTCTTCTGCTTTGACTACTGACCTTCCTAGTTTCCTTTAAGTACCAACTAAAATCCCACCTTCTACAGGAAGCTTTCCTAAACCCCCTTTAATTCCAGTGCTTTCCTTGTCTTAATTATTCCTATTTATCCTCTATGTAGTTTGTTTATATATTATCTGTTTGTTTGTTGTCTCTTATCCATTAGATGGTAAGGTCCTTGAAAGCAGGAAGTATTCTCTCTCTTCTGATATTTCCAGTGCTTAACATGGTACCCAGCACACAGCAGATGCTTAATAAATGTTTACTGATTAACTGATAGTCTAATTTACTCATTCTGCAGACGAAGAAAGACCAAAGACATTTGCCCAGATTCTGAGCCATATTCTTAGCCACAAAGAATTCTCATAATCCCAAAACAATGATAATAAACTCAAAGCAAAAAATAAAGAAGTGAAAATGTTTGTCTGTACCTCTATATAAATTTCTTTGTTGCATTCTGTCTTTTATCTGAATACATCCAATATCTGAAATGGTAAACATCCTATTTGACCTGGATTACTAATTGAACAAGAAAAAGAAAATCGTGTCTACATCCCAACTAGTAGATGATCCAACTCTCTTGTAGTCTGGTGCTGATAATCTTTCACTTAGTTATGCTACCAATGTACTACAAATCTTTCACTGAAATGCAAATAGTTTACAGGCTTATAGTTATGCAGAGAAACACAAATCGCTAATCACCTTTTTGCTAGTTTCACAACCTAAAACTGCCAGACTGTGTGAAAGAATAGGAAAAGTAAAAGAAGAATTTCATTCAGCAACATTGCAAGATAAGAACTAAACAGAACTCCTTAAACAAAGGTTATCTGAAAGTGAATGTTCATCTACATGTTCTATATGAGCACATGGTTACTTAACCTATTGATCAATACATAATTAGGTTGTATTCTCTATTAAAGTGTTAAAACCTTGCCTTATTATTCTTTAAAATGTACACACATACATACACACACACCCATATGTGTGTGTGTGTGTATATATATATATAAAATAAATATAAAGCTAGTCAATATGTATTAGACTATTTTAAAGACAAAAGATAGGCAAATCTACAAGAGGTGACTTTAGGGATGTTAAAATAAAGAGGCCAGTGTACTCTAATATAAGCAACACTAGAAATCACATAATAACACCCTTCATAATGGGTTAAAATAGTATATCAATATTTAATCTACTTACATAGTTTACGATGCAATAAAGTTTTAAGTAAACAATATACACTATAAAAAATAAACAAATCCTTTCAGCACATCATTATGTGTCTAATACACAGTTTAAAATGGAAGAATTTACTCAGAGGTACTGTAAAATACAAGTGCCAAATGAGAAGAAAAAAACAACTCAACAACAAATAACAATACCCAAAACCAAGTAACTTCAAACTGAGCAGTTATCATCTTACTCTATGCATTTCTGACTTCAATGACTACTTGCTTACTCCATCATACAGAGGTCTCTCCCCATTTCAGGGACAACTATTTAAATTTAAGTAGTAGTCTATTCTACTGTCTCAAATTATTCTGGGCATCATAATTTATAAACATTAACTCAAATAATACATTATGTATGTATGTGTATTTAACACTGAAAATCAGCCATTGAAAATAACTTCTGAAAAAATCTGCAATCATATAAAATGGACATTTTTGAGAATTCAAACTTTCAGAAACCAAAGGAAAGAATGACTTTCCTTCTCAAATACAAATGCAATTTAAAAACATTTTCTCTCCAATATTAAAAAGGCCACAATTCTTTGTCAACTAAATCCATACCATACATATTCCTTTACCTTTTTCAATAACAATAAATGCTTACAAGTCAAGTTTACTAAAAGTCATACCTTAAACCCCAAAAGAGGCGGTCGAGAGCAACTTGTTACAAATTTGAGCAATTTGCGCTTTTCTTCATCAGAGAAATTTTCTACAACTTTCCAAAAGATTTTAATTACAGGATGATCTGCAGAATAGCCTCCTGTGAAAATGAAGAATATTTTATTAAAATTATAATGTACTGTGAGAAGGTTTTTAAAAGTACTTTTTAAAAAAAACACTAAAGACTTCAGGTGATTATTTAAGGCCATCCATGGGATCTGCTTTCCACCTTCTGTCAGACGTACACAAACAGATATTGAAGGAACACCCCTTTTCTTGGCCATTGAGGTACAAAGTAAGAATTTAACACAAGGGGGAAAGAGAGAAAATGAAGAAGGAACAAAGGTGACAAGAGGACATTGTAGTATGTAACTGTGATCTAACCACTCTAATCTGCAAAGTTAGAAAATGGAAAGATATGTAATGAAGAAGTAGATGTTGGTAACAGAGGTCTTAGGGAATTTACCTGAAAGAACTATACACATCACCAGATTATCTCTCGTGTCTCATCTGTGACAGCCTTAAATAAATAATAACTAAGGGTGACAATTACATGAGAAAATCAAATGTTTGATATTCATATAATTGGAATGGAAAAGTTTTTTAAAATTTTACACAAAGTGCACATGCCTAGTCACTTACAAAATACTTTACCACTCTTAATTCAAGATAATTCCTAATGTCGATGGCTTCTGAATCTAAATTAATTCTCTAAGGAGACTGCTGACTGTTGTTCGTGATGCTAAAAACAGGACTAACAACCCACCCCAGAAACAGTTTAGACCCTATATGAGAAAACACTATGAGGTTGTTCATGGTTCTTAATCAGGATAAGTGCTTATTAAAACTAAAATAATTGCTTTATACCATTCCTTTATTGTTAATGTGCTCAGGAATAACATCAATAAAGTGTCTTAATTGGTACCTAAGTGAAAATGATAATAATTTAAACCTATTTACTGGAATAGCTAGGATCTTCAAAAGGTATAAGCTCTCAATATAGATAAAGATATGCAGACAAGAAGACAATTTCTTGGTATTAAGAAAGGCAAGACTGATTGCCTTTTTTAAAATTATGACTTGATAGTGTAGACTACTGCCTTGCAACCTGACACTGTCTGCCTTTACAGAAGGCATTGAGATGTGACTCATGGAATAGTATAAGAAAGTGTCACTATTGTAATGAACTTTAAAAAGAGAACTTTCAGGGGTAAAACGAAAATTTAAGTAATTGTATGGCATAGAAACACTTTCAGAGGATCAAAGAATTTTAGAATTGGAAATAATGACAGAGTTATAACTTAATTTAACCATTTTTTTCTGATGAAGGAACTAGAAAAAAACTTCTTGTGGGTTAAATTTGTTTGAGATTACACAGCTATTTAGTGTCAGTGTGAGGACTAAAATCTAGGTCTCCTAATTTCCAAATTCAATTTTCTTCCTGATACTTAACTTCCAGGTTATTCATTCCATTTACTACCTCAAAAAGTATAAAACAGAACCTAAAATACCATAATAACTATTACCTGGCATTCTATCAGTTAATGTGAAACATGGTACTCAGATCATAACAAGGTAATACACTCAAAATGTTGAATTAAGATATATATACATATATTACATATATTTTTGGAAATGCCCAATGTAGCCATCTACTTTGCCTGACTAACTCTATTTGTTATAAGGGTTTTCTTTTCCTTTAATTTTTTTTTTGTTTAACTGGGGAAGGGAGAGTGAGAGAAAAGAAATGTTTGTTAATTGAAAGAAACAAAATTATGTCATGCAATTTAAAATCTAGCTGGAGAGAAAAGATACATAAAAAAAATGCTCTATGAACTCATTTATGTAAACATACGGTACGACAATGAATGGTTCATAATTATCATCATCCCCAAGGGAATTAAAACATCCCAAAGTACCTTCTAATTAAAAAATGAAAAATTAAAAGATTTCCATGTAATCCCTAATATTTTATATTTCACTCAGTTCTGATGACCTGGAAATTGGTAATTCATGTATGTTATTATACATATGGTAATTTATAGTTAGCTAGAATGTACTAATTACAAGTCTATTTTCTAATTATGCATAATAACAATTGTTCTCTGAACTTGCTTATTTATTGACTAGAATTTTCTTCCTTTACTAAAGATACAACATTTTCAACACGAAGATGTTCACATTTCATAGATAATTTATACTGAACCTGAAACAAGTTATGAAATGCTTGGGAGTTCTTCTGGAAGAGTTAAACTATAAATAAAAGTTGTTTACAACAGAGTAGTGTGTGAGATGAAAGAGTTCAGAGTCTGAATCTAAGGTCAGAAAAGGTCTTTATTCTTTCTCATGAGAAAGGACTCTGCCCCTGTCGCTAGGGAGAGAGCAACAGGTAGAAGC
>CM053585.1:485926417-485941052 GCA_028646515.1 Pseudochirops corinnae | reverse complement strand
AAAGCTCAGTGAAGAAAATAACTTCTTCAAAATTAGAATGGAATAAATGAAAGCTGATGACTATGAGAAATCAAGAAATTATAAAACAAGACCAAAAGAATGAAAAAAAAAGAAGACAATGTGAAATATCTCATTGGAAAAATCACTGACCTGGAAAATAGATCTGGGAGAGATAATTTAAAAATTATTGGACTACTTGAAAGCCATGATCAAAAAAAAGAGCCTAGACATCATATTTCAAGAAATTATCAAGGAAAACTGCCCTGTTATTCTAAAACCAGAGGGTAAAGTAAAAATTAAAGAATCCACTGTTGACCTCCTGAAAGAAATGCCAAAATGAAAATTCCTAGGAATATTATAGCCTAATTCCAGAGTTTCCACATCAGGAGAAAATATTGCAAGTAGTCAGAAAGAAATTTTTGGAAACAGGGTAACACAAGATTTAGCAACTTCTACATTAAGGGATTGGAGGGCTTGGAATATGATATTCCAGAAATCAGAGACCTGAGAATATAGTTTCCCTTTACCAGTTGACTAAGTCATCAAATATAGCTAGTTGTTCTTCATTAACTCCTTTCTTAATTTGGCTATCGACTTCCTGTCGGTCATTTTTGTTCTGTCACTTCAAGTGTAAAGGTTATTCTTTCCAGAGAAAATGGGAACAAAATAACAATTGAAAATTTTTATTTTCTCTTTTGTAAATTATCCCTATCCCATCAAGCTGTAGGAAATGTGATAATGCTACCTTGGTCTTATTCATTGTTGTCTAATATAGTGTAGTGTAATATAGTGCTGGGCTTAAGGTCTCTGGGGCGTGGCCTCAAATCTTACTCCTGGTAATCAGTTTTATGACTGTCTGCAACTCATTTAACTTCTCTTAATTTTTAGTGTATTTTCTGAAAAATTGAAATAATACTAGCTATACCTTTTTCTGAGAGTTTTTGTTTGGCTCGTGTTTGTAGAGACCTTTGCAAACTTAAAATCCTCCTATAAATGTTAATTTAAGTTTTTATTGTTAATTTTTGATACTGCCTTTTTCCTCTACTTTGTCAATGTTTATGCACAGTATGAGAAATATTAAAATTGACATTTTTATTGTGACTATTTTAACTGAAAATCTTTTTTTTCAGACTTTTAAATATTTTTTTAAAATAGCTTTGCCTTAATGAGTATAGTCCAAACATAAATTGAATCTTTCTTGACCTATTTATAGCAGATTTTGCTCTCCCTTCAGGTTATTTATCATTCTGATGACAGATTTTCACTATCAATTTCTAAACCTTAAACCTATTTTGAAGGGGTGTTGTCCTTAGGTATGAGGATTTTTTTTTTTTTGAGGGGAAAGGTAGGGCAGTTGGGGTTAAGTGACTTGCCCAAGGTCACACGACTAGTTGGGTTTTTTTTTTTGTTTTTTTTTGTTTTTTTTTAAGTATCTGAGGTCAGATTTGAACTCGGGTACTCCTGACTCCAGGGCTGGTGCTCTATTCACTGTGCCACCTAGCCATCCAGTGTGTGAAGTTTTAAGAAATTGCTTCGAATGCTGTATTTCAGGGGCAACAAGAGTGTATGTGTTTGTGTACGCAAAGAGATATACACATGTGAGTGAATTGGAGACACTCTTTAACATCAGACTTTCTTTTGGTTTACTCCTTAATGGGAATGAAGGAGTAGAATTCTACAATAAAGAAATAAACAAAATCTCATGAGCATAATAGTTTTGGTTGATTTGAGTCCATTCAATTGGTTTTGGAATATATGAATTATTAGTTGGTTATGCTGATATTGCTTTCCATGATCTTTTGCTTAACATATCCAATTATTCTTTGATTACAAATGGTTAAATTTTATATTAACATTGTAAGTACAATCTTGATCTTAAAAGAGTGTTATAATATTAATAGTGTGGTATTTAAACATTAAATCTTTAAGGAGAGAAAAGAGTATATTGATTGATTGTGATATTTATTGGGTCATAATGTATTTAAATTTTCTTTAATGCATATGTTAGTGATTGTTTACCGTGATAAAGTGCAAAGAGGTCTTCACAGGCAATCCTATATGGGAAGAATTACCTCATGTCACTGGTCACTTCTCAATTAAAAGTTCCATTAGCAGATGATTCCTACTTCTGGTTTGTGTAGTGATTGCATTTTATTGCCTGTAAATCAGGCTTCTAGACAGGGAATAAATAAACAGTTAAAGTATGTGGTAATGGCATCTTGATCTTTTTTCACAGTTAGAAGCACCTAGGTCCATTTAAGTCAATTAAGTTTGGAATATTTATTGAAGTAAATCCTTGATCATATTTGAATTCTATTTGAAAATGGCTCCTTTCTGACTATAGAATATTGATTTAATTTGAATGGAATGCTTATAAATCAAATTATTTCATGATATCTGGGTAACATTTTTCAAAAGTTTGGTTGACAGATTATGAATGTCAAGATTTCTGATTTTCTATTTTCATAAAATCTCTTAAAGTTGTTGAAGGTTGGGAATCTATATTTAATAGTATTAAATACTGTAGGTACGTTCTGCTATAAGTTAGATCCTTCTTTTAAAAGTGCTTAGTTAATTTGCTGAGGCTATTACATTCTGTTGTAGAGAGTGCTGGTACTTTAAAAGCAGGAAAAAAATGCTTTCGTTTTGAAAATCACTCACTTCACTGAATATTTTCTTTAGGACATGACCTTTTGAATCAAAAAACTCAAGGTCTGTGTTGTTGAGAGTTTTGATCTGGTTATAGTTTTTAGCCAAATTGAGTGGTGTTATACAAACTCAGATTTTTGTAAGGTAATGTTCAACTTTCGTTCTCTGCTCCACTCTCCATTTATCACAAAGTTCCAATCAATTTTAGATTTTTTTTCTTTGAGTTCAGCAAATTTTTACAAGCAAGCTTTCTTTTGAAACATTTAGTTATCCAAAATGGCCATAGTTTTTAATGGTCTTGCCTGTGCTGACCTTCAACTCTTCCAGGAGTCAGAAAATCAAGGTTAGTGTCCATTTACAAATGACTTTACCTTATCTGGGAATTTTGCCCCTTCTGAGATTTGTGCTCGTGTGTGTGTGTGTGTGTGTGTGTGTGTGTGTGTGTGTGTGTGTGTGTGTGTGTGTGTGTGTGATGTTAACAAAAACCCACCAACAATTAGGCCATTATTCTCACTCCTGTGAAAATGCTTATTTGAATATTGTCCAGAGATGAGTACGCCGTTATTCAAGCCATCTATTTCAAAAAAATTTTTATGCTCAAATTTGACTGTTATCTGCACATACTGTTTCAGCAAAGTTTTTGTCATCTTTTCATAATGCACAGTAAGCTGATTCCAAATGTTAATTCTACCACCTAAATCTTATCATTATCCTAGTCTTTGGGAATCCTTATAAGTGCTATTTACAGTAGGACCTTTTCTGAATCTGGGAATTGGCTTCATACCCTGTTCTGCTTACCTCTGCAGCAGTGTGCCAGTGACTTAATCTCTTTGGATTTCTCAGTTCCTCATTCATAATATGAGGAAATTGAACCAGATGACTTCCAAGGTCCCTTCTAACTCTCAGTCTGATTTTTTGAGACTAGATGTAAGGAAATTTAAGTGAGATTCCCCTTTTCTTGAATTTAAAATACTGCTTAGGTTTGGTGTCATTTGGAATTAGATTTTACATATAACTTTCCAGGATCATGTCTACTGTATAAAGGAACTTAATGTATTAGGCTTCATGTGACCTCAGTTTCTTGTAAAATAAAGATGATGATACTCTTATTATTGGCAGTAGTTCCCTTTTGGATAATTGAACAGCTTATTGGAATTGATTTAAAATATTTGAGTATCCTAATTTGTCACCCTTTTTAATGAAGTCTGATCAGTGAAGGTTTTGCTTCATGTTGCTGTAATACCTCCTTATAGTTGATACATATACCATAAGGTGTCCTCTTAGCCAATCATTGTACCCATTCTGGTACCAGAATACCTGGGGCACCTTTTGCATATTAATATTATAGAGCTAGAGAATAAGGAAGAGGTAGATTCAAGACTTGTCTCTTTGATCCTGAGCAAATCTCTACCTGGAGAAAATCTTTTAAAGGACTATAAGAGCATGTGAACTTATCTGTGTGAATTGGTGGTGGAAAGAGTTTTCACATGGAACGTTCATTTGACAGATGAAACCACAGGTCCAGACCAAAAATAAGCAAATATATAGATCTAGCCCTGGCAACGGTTGAATCAAGAAGAGTTCTGTGCTCACTTAAAATAATGTGTGAATTTAGCTGGGACTCAGTTGTCCTAATTAAATTTGACTCAGTCTTTTTTGGAGTTTGGAGATGGAGCAAAGAATTGAGGCAGGGAATACTTGGATTTCCTAGATTCTCCAAAATTCTTTTTGTTGTTATTGTTGCTTATTTTATACTTAACTTCAGACTTCCTGAAGGAGTATGCAGGAGAGTTGCTTTGTAATGTCTTAGATAATATTTGTAGCATGAAGTCCTAAGCCTAGACTTTGGATTACAAGCAGCACAGGGATTCATTGCCTTAGAATTCCGGCCTTGGAGTCAGGAAGATCTGAGTTCAAATTCCAGTTCAGCCACTTAATAGTTACCTGTCGCTATATCGCCCTGGGCAGGTGACTTAACCACTCTTTGCTCTAATTTCTTCATTTGTAAAATGGGGATGATAATAAATAGGATTGTTGTGAAGATGGTGTGAAATAATGTTGGTAAAGCTCTTTTCAGACCTTAAAATGTCACGTAAATGCTAGTTATTAAAAAAAAGAAACAAGGAGCCCATCCAGTGCCTGGTATCCCTGGGTGTTTGTTATTTGTTACTCTCAGCCCCTTTTTTTGTTAAGGCAAAATAAATCTGTCTCATGAACAACACTAATATATCAGATTTTTGTAGGAAAAATTTGACCAGAGAACTTTCTGTTGTTGTGCTTAGAGCTTCTGTCCAAAAAGTAAGAATGGAATATGGTTTTTGCTGTTCCAATTTAATAGCACCTTGTAATAATTTGACTTTGGAAAGTCATTTGATTTTATTCCTCTATGTTTTATTTTCCTCAGTGATGAAAAAGGAAATGGGATTAATTGATATCTTAGATTCTTTCCATCTATAAAATTGTATTATTCTAAAACATGGTTTAATTCAACAAGTATTTAATGTGTGTCTACACAAAAAAAGAAAATAGATCCTGTCCTCCAGGGAGAGAGCCCTCTCATTAGGGTTTCCTGCTGATCATTGTGCTTTTAAAGTTAGAAGGTAGGCACCTTAGAAATCATGATGTCCAGTCTTCTTATTTTCTAGATGAAGTAACTGAGGTCCAGAGAATTTCCTGGGCACTCAGCTTTAAACCTCTGCTGACAGGAAACTAAGAACAATTAAAGGTTTTGATTAAGTGTCCAGATAACTGTTAGAGATAAGAGATAAAACTGCCCTTTAGGAGTGCAGGGAAAAGAGAAGGAGTTCTTTGTAAATATCTGGGGAAGAATTCTGTGAGGAACCTGAGCTTTTTAAAGGATATGAATAAAATCTATAGAAATGTAGGAGAGAACCAAATATTTATTTAGCCCCAACAAATGTGTTGTATTATGTTATATAATTAGGGGCACACAGTAAAGATTAGACATAGTACTTGCCATTAAAAATTTAGAGTTTACAAATTATTGCAAATAAACAAAAGCTAGACTGGGGAATGCAATGTTCACGTTCTAATTTATTAACAGAACTTGACCTTAAAATATTTAGACTGTTGACTGGTTACCATTTTTATTTTCCCATATGTTTTTGAAGATATTTGACTAGTATAACTGAAATAATTAAAATTATTATCATGCCCAATTAAGATGCCTTTAAAATAGGGCATCATTTCTTATATAGTTTTTAGATTAAGTTATAAATGTTCACTTTAGAAGTACCTGAAGATTGATAGTGATGCATTTGAAAAGCATTATTTTTTTATTGATTCTTAATGTAGTAAATTACTAAAGTTATTTGGCAGCAAACAGAAATGGCCTGTGATGTTGTTCACATTTATTCTCCTGATAGCGCCACAATTTGCATTAATTGCATTGCTACTGCACTTACTTATATTAAAAGGCTTCTTCTATAATTAATCCTTTTTATTTCAAATCATCTTGGCACAATTTCTAGCAATAAACACTCATAAAAGACAGACACTTGAAAAATAACTTACAGGTTTCTTCAATATACCTATTGCTATTTTTTCATGACATGAAGTTATTGATAGGCTTCTAGGAGCAAATGTTGCAAGTGGCTAAGAATTAAGACCAATATGAAAAATGCTAAGTGGATTATTTTGCATAAAAATAGACACTTTTTGAAGTTGTGTAATTAACCTGTGTTTAGAAAATACCTTGATTTATGTTTGCATTTGTATCTAACTTGCATACATTATGGAAATTTAATTTATAATCCATTTAGCTGATGCAATCATAGTTTTTAGTGCTATCATTTATTAGTCCTTGTATATTAAATGCTTTAAAGGTTTAAACCTGCCTTATGTAAAAAATTATACCTCTACATTTACATTTTATGACTCACAGATGGGATTTCCATTTAAAATTCAGGTAGCCCTGATATATTTAAAGAATTACAATGGTTTATTGTTACTAATGCAGGAATGGCAAACATTGACCTTATACATTGAACATCAATGATTTATACTTCCAGTTTACTTTTAAAGTCAGCTGCACAAGTGAGGGGTTTGCCTTCAACACCTTGAATAAATCATGCAGTTATTTGTAGACTTTGGCTTTGGACTCATTATTCATATAGCATTAGTGGTGGACTCAAATGATCTACATGGATATATGATGAGGTTAAACATTCCAAAGTTTAAGCAACTCCAGGGACACTTGAATCCTGTCTGTCTTAGAATAATACAAAACAGTTAAGAGCTTTAAGCATCATTTTAATGTCTCTTACCAGAAAGTTTTGTTTTATCTCAGAGAAATTGGGTAGCTTTTATATAGAATGTCTCATAGCAAAAGAAGAAAAAAACATGACTTCAACCATTAGTACCTTTTTAAAAAAATTTATATATTCATGTTTGTGGCTAATAGAAGCTGAAGCTGGATTGATTGGTAGCTTTGGTAAGGGATGATGAGCTTAGGTTTGGGGATGGTGGTGGGAGTGATTGTCAATAGCTTACATTTAAGTAGTAGCTAACTAACACTTAATAATACTTTATGGATACAAAACACTTGGTGAAATATTGCTGATGCAGGAATTGGCTGTACGGGAGTGTGTGTATGTCTTTTTTTTTTTTGCTTTTTGGAGGGGGGAAGGCAAGGGCAGTTGGGGTTAAGTGACTTGCCTAAGATCACAGGGCTAGTAAAGTGTTAGGTGTCTGAGGTCGAATTTGAACTCAGGTCCTGCTGACTCCAGGGCTGGTGCTCTATTCACTGCGCCACCTAGCTGCCCCGTGTGCGTTGCAAGGGTTTTGTTTCTGTTTTCCTTTCCAATAGATTTGGGTAAGAGGGACAGAAATTTGGTTTTTGTTAATAAGAAAAAAAAAGTTTAATTTTTTTAAAAGAGAATTAGCTGAGAGTTTTAGTGGAGTAGATAAATCAACAGTGTGATATGGCAACCAACATTTAGTCCACTGACAATCAAAGCATCTAGGGCTAGGAAGTTAGTTGTCCTACTGTAATCTTCTCCAGTCAGTATCAGTATCTCCAATATCTGATATGTTTGTACGTTAGTCTATTTGTATCATTCAAATAGCAAGCATTTATTGGGTCTGTCATATATACTGTGCATCATACAACTACAAAAAGTGAAACAATTCATATTCTCCAGGAGCTTGCTTTCTAATTTATTACCCTTTGGCTATATGTACAGAATAAATATAAAAAGAATTAGGACAAATAAATGCAAGATAGTTTGAGAAGGATGGCACTAGGAACTAGAGGGATCAGGAAAGGCTATAGAACAAGGAAACAGCCTAAGGGCCATACATTTATGTGTGATTTTTTTTAAAAAAAAATTTGATAACTGTTTCAGTATTATTGATTTTTGTTCAGTTCTAAGTATCTTATTTTATATACCCAGAAACATTTTTCTGAGAAGGAACCTATAGACTTCTCTAGACTGCCAAAGAGGGCTAAGAACTTCTGTTATAGAAGATGATGTTTAACGGAGCCTTAAAGGAAAAAAGGGAATTCTAGAAGGTGGAAATAAGAGGAGTGCATTCTGAGAAAGTTTACATCTTTTTCCTAAAAGCACCAGGAGTCCACTAGAGTTTTTTTTAGTAGATCAGTTCTGCACTTAATGAAATCCACCTTAGCAGCTATCTGGAGAATGTATTGGAGCAGAGAGAGACTTTAAGGTATGGAGACCAATTCGAAAACTGAATAGGAAACCTTTGTAATAATCTAGACAAGAGGTGAAGAGAACCTGAACTAAGGTGTTTGCTATATGAATGGAGACTAGAGAAAAGGAGTCAAATGTCTTCATTCCATCTTTAAAAGTGCTTTTCTTTAATCAAGAATACCTCTTTCCTCTCAGTAAACTCCAGTGACTTTCTTTTGCTTATAGAATCAAAAAAGTTCTCTATTTGACATTTTATGTCCTTAACCTATCTTTTCTAGATTGTATATTGCTCCCCTTTCTGCACTCTGAGATCCAGCCAAACTGGCCCTATCTCTGTCCTCATATTTCGATCTGTGTCCCATCCCTATTGTTTTGTACTAGACATCTCCATTCCTGGAATACACTCCCTCCGATTTTGCCCTATAAATGAAGTTTGTTCTGATCTCCTTAACTCATCGTATCTTCGTCATACTGCTTTGTATTTAATGACAGTGTTTAACTTAGTGTTTACTCACCTTATATTCTGTATATACTAAAGTATGTAATTGTTGTCTACCTGTTAACATATAAGCTTTTTGCAGGTAGAGACTGATTTCTCCTCTTTGCATTTCCAGAACCTAGCACATAGTCAGTGTTTAGTCAGTGTTCATGGTTAGGTGATAAATGAATGATACTGAGGTTAAGAAGCTGAGATGCTTGATGAATATTTGGTGCCTTCAACAGAAATAGGGGAGTTTAGAAGAACAAGAAGAACATAGATTCTGTTTAGACATGTTGCACTTGAGATGTCTCTGTGATACCCAGTTTGAAATAAACAAGAGGTAATTGGTGTTGGGAGTCTAAATGAAGCTTTAAAGAAAGAGTGGAGCTAGAGAATGCAGATCTCTGAGTTATCTGCATAGAGATGATGAGCCCCTGAAGTGAATGAGGTCAAGAGAAGAGCATTAGGACAGAACCTTGGGAAACATGCACCTTTAAGGACCTGGTGGATAATGAGCCAGGGAAGGAGGCTGAAAAGGAGCAGTTAGAAAAGTAAGAGGAGAACCATGAAAACCAAGATATAAGAGTATCTGTGAAGAGACAGTGATCAACAGTATCAGATGCAGAAGAGAGGCTGAAGATGATGAGGGGAGAGGGCAAAAAAATCCTATCATTTATAGTCAGATAATAGGGGGTCAATCCATAATGAAGAGATCTGAAAGCATAATTAGTACACCAAAGTCCTAGAGGAGTTGGTGGAAGGGCATTGGACCAGAGCATAACAGAATTAACCTTTGTACAGAGAAAGTGGAGACTTTAGGTGATGATTTAAGGACCATCTTTTAAAATAGACTCAGGAAGGCTTTGAGAGGAGTTGAGAACTCTACTCTGCAAGCCTGCAATCAGAGGGGAGAGGAGACTACTTGAGTTAAGAAGTTGTAGACTTGAAACCTCAGACATGGTTCTCAGGTTCATTCATGGTGATGAGATTTCAAGTGATCTACTTTCGGGGGATGAGAACTTGTTATTCAGTGAAGTGAAAACCAAGCATAGCTACTAATAGAGAATGAAGTAATGAATAATCTCTAGGGACCCATCTAATTCTTAAATTCTATGATAACTCAGGAAATGAGATGAATAAACTAATAGATTTGAAGTCTATTGACTTAAATCAAATAAATAGTTTAAAATTCATCCTTTTAAAAATATTTTGTGTCATGAGGTGGATGGTTTGGAATGGAAATTAACTAGGGATTATGGTTTACTATTTTATTCAAAATTCATTTAGCTTTTAAAATTTGATTCTGTATTTGAATTTTAAGTTTAAGGGATGGAGTGCTCTATTTTGAAAAAAAAATCTGAACTTGCAAAATCAAAGGATTATAGACTTAGAGCTGATGCCAGAGGGACCTTAAAGGTCTTCTAGTATACAGATGAATGAACTGAGGCCTCTAAGGGAAGTGACTTGCCCCTGGTCATAGAACAGTAAATGGATAGTTCTTTTCAACCCTGCCATAAACTAGTAGAATGACTTTGAGCAGTTTACTCAATCACTTGGGCCTTGATTTCATCATCTGTAAACAGTGAATTAGATGATTCCCTAAGACTCTTTCTACCTCAAAAATTCTATTATATGATCATGTCATTGTGGTATGCCCATGTGGTATTTCTTCTGAGAAAATGTTATAGTTTTCATGCAAAGATATCCACGTTAAAATAAAGAGAAATTCTGTCTGTTTCAGAAACAGAAATGAGATTTTTTAAAGACTATTAATGTAATTTTTTATTTTCATTGATACTTTTTGTTTCTACATCACATTGATTCCAAGTATATCCTTCCCCTCTCCAGTGAACCATTCCTTATAACTAAGATTTTGAAAAACAGGTAAAAAAATGCTATTCAAAACCAACCTATACATTGATCATGTCTGACAGTATTACAGTGTTCCATATCATAGTCCCTCATGTTAGCAGTGAAGACAGGGGTAGGAGGTTGGGAAGGGATTTTTCAGTTCTTTTTGAGAGTCAAGATTGATTATCATAATCATACAGCATTCAATTTTTTTTCCCGTTTGTGTTATTGTAGTGCTTGTGTGTAGTGTTTTCCTAGTTGTCCTTGTGCAACGCTGTTTCAGTTTATTTAGGTTTACTTTACTTCCTTGAATTTCTCATATGCCTTTTCTTATGGCATATTAATATTTTATTACATCCATGTAACATGATTTTTTTAGTGATTCCCCATTCACTGAACATGTAATTTGTTTCCTGTTCTTTGCTGCCATAAAAGCTAGTACTGTGAATATTTTGGTACATATAGGATGTTTTAGGATATATGTTTAGTAGTAGGATCTTGGGGGAAAGGGTATGGACATTTTAGTAAATGAAGATTTTCAATAATTTGTATTGTCTGTTATTCTCACTTATAGGCTCTCTATGAAAACATGTTAGTGGAGCTGCCCTTTGCTGGTTTTTTCCTTTCCAAGTTGCTTGGGACAAGTGCTGATGTGGATATTCATCATCTGGCATCATTAGATCCTGAAATGTACAAAAATTTGCTTTTCCTCAAGAGCTATGAAGGTGATGTGGAAGAACTTGGACTAAACTTTACTGTGGTGAATAATGATCTTGGAGAGGCACAGGTAAGACTGGGGCATTTGAGGTGTTTTTTTTTTTCTTCTTAGCTTAGCTAGTTAATGATTGCTTCCCAACCCCTATTGCCCTTAGGCAATAGAGGAGATAAGGCACATATTGAACAGTCACACTTGTGTCATTCTCAATAAAGGTGTAGCCTCTGTTATTTCAGTTTGGTGAGTACAGTAATCACTAATAGTGGCTATAAATTTAGAAATAAAGAAAAGGATTTCTGTTTCATGATTGCAGATTGCTTTGCCTTCTTAAATCAGCTTGTGGAAGCCTTTGCTGAAACACATGATAATAAGGATCCACTGAAGGAATTTCCAATGTTTATCCTTGAGAAGAGAGGGCTAACAGAGAGGAAGATATAAGTGTTTTCCAGTATTTGAAGGGCTATCATATTGAAGAGGGACTGACAGTATTTTGCTTAGCCTGAGAAGGTAGAACTAGCATCAGTACATCACTGGGTAGTAAGGTGTAGAAAGGTAGATTTTCAATAAAGACTATAACTGCATTATCAAATAATGGAAAGCAGTGAACTCTGTAAACTAAAGACGAGTAAGCTTGACCTATTCTTGGTAAGAATATATTCTAGCTAACTGCTGCCCTGTTTTTAGGTGAATCTACCTATTCTGATGTAAGCTAAATCTGTATGAGAGAACTGCTAAAATTCCTATAGTGAAAGCCTCTAAGAAATTAGTTCCATTATGAAAATTGTTCTAGAAATCTGAATTTGGTTAATTTTCAGATATGTTTTTTTTTTTCTTTTTGGAGGGGGGAATGCAGGGCAGTTGGGGTTAAGTGACTCGCCCAAGGCCACATGACTAGTAACTGTTAAGTGCCTGAGGTCAGATTTGAACTCAGGTCCTCCTGACTCCAAGAAGAAAATTGTATTCAATTTCTCCCCCACACACACACACACACACACACACACACACACACATTTATTTATTTATTTATTTGTTGTTGGTTTTCAACATTCCTTTCCACAAGATTTTGAGTTCCAAATTTTTCTCCCCATCTCTGCTCACCCCAAGATGGCATGCATACTGATTACCCCTTCCCCTAGTTTGCCCTCCTTTCTATCCCCCCATACCTTCCCCCCTTTTACCCCTTTCCCTCTTATTTTCTTGTAGGACAAGATAGATTTCTGTACCCCATTGCCTGTATATCTTATTTCGTGGTTGTATGTAAAAACAATTTTTAACATTTGTTTTTAAAACTTTGAGTTCCAGATTCTCACTTCTCCCCTCCTCACCCACCCACATTGAGAAGACAAGCAATTCAATATAGGTTATACATGTGTAGTTATGCAAAACGTTTCCATAGTAGTCATATTGTGAAAGATTAACTGTGTTTCCCTCCATCCTATCCCACCCCGCACTTATTCTGTTTTCTCCTTGGATCCTGTCCCTTTTCAGAAGTGTTTGCTTCTGGAGTGGCTAGGTGGTGCAGTGATTAGAGCATCGGCCCTGGAATCAAAAGGACCTGAGTTCAAATCTGTCCTCAGACACTCAACACACACACACACACACAAAAAACTAGCCGTGTGACGTTGGGCAAGTCACTTAACCCCAATTGCCCTACTTTCCCCCCTCCAAAAAGCAAAAAAAAAAATTTGCTTCTGACTATCCCTCCCCCAATCCACTCTGCCTATTGTCATCCCCTCCTTTTATCCCCTTCTCCCCTACTTTCCTATAGGGCAAGAGACCCAGTTGAGTATATATGTTATTCCCTCGTTAAGCCACATCCAATGAGAATAAGGTTGACTCATTCCCCTTCACCTCCCTGTTCTTTCCCTCCAGTGTAACAGCTTTCTCTTTTTTTTTAAATTTTATTTTAGTTTACATCATTCATTTCCACAAAATTATGAGTTAAAAATTTTCTCCCCATCTTTCCCTTACCCACCACCCCAAAACAGCCATCCCAGTATTTCCCCCCTCCCCCAATCTATTCACCCCTATGTCTTCCCCCCTCACCGCTCTGACTTTCCGGTAGGGCAGGATGGATCTCCCAACCACAGTGCCTGTGTATCTCAAGTTCCAGTTGGATGTAGTTAATAATAATTGTGTGTGTGTATATATATATATACACACATATATATATTTTCAACATTTGATTATAGAACTTTAAATTCTTGATTCTTTCTCTTCCCTCGTCACCCACCCCCACTGGAAAGACAAGCAATCAAGTAACAGCTTTCTCTTGCCTCTTTAACGTGAGATAATGTACCCCATTCTATCTCTTCCTTTCTCCTTCTCCCAATATATTCTTCTCTCAATCTTTAATTTTATTTTTTAGATATAATCTCTTCATATTCAACTCACCCTGTGCCCTCTGTGTGTGTGTGTATTCTCTTCAAGTACGCTAATACTGAGAAAAGTATCATGAGTTACAAATATTGTTTTTCCATGTAGAAATGTAAACAGTTCAACTTTAATAAGTCCCTTATGTTTTCTCTTTTCTGTTTACCTTTTCATGCTTCTCTTTTTTCTTGTATTTGAAAGTCAAATTTTATGTTCGGCTCTTATCTTTTCACCAAGAATAGTTAAAAGTCCTCTATTTCATTGAATGTCCATTTTTTCCCCTGAAGTATTGTTTTTGCTGGGTAGGTGATTCTTGTTTTTAATCCTAGCATCTTTGACCTCCAGAATATCATATTCCGAGCCCTCCAATCCCTTAATACAAAAACTGCTAGATCTTGTGTTGTCCTGATTGTGTTTCCACAATACTCAAATTGCTTCTTCTTGAGTGCTTGTGATATTTTCTCCTAGACCTGGGAACTCTAGAATTTGGCTATAATATTCCTAAGAGTTTTCTTTTTCGGGATCTTTTTCAAAAGGTGATTGGTGGATTTTTTCAGTTTCTATTTTGCCCTCTGGTTCTAGAAGTATCAAGGCAGTTTTCCTTTATAATTTCTTGAAAGATGATGTCTAGGCTCTTATTGTGGTCATGGCTTTCAGTTAGTCCAGTAATTTTAAAATTATCTCTCCTGGATCTGTTTTATAGTTCAGTGGTTTTTCCATTGAGATATTTCGCATTGTCTTCTGTTTTTTCATTCTTTTGGTTCTGTTTTATAGTATCTTGATTTCTCATAAAATCATTAGCTTCTATTTTTGCCATTCTAATTTTGAAGGAATTATTTTCTTCAGTGAACTTTTGGACCTCCTTTTCTATTTGGCCAATTCTGCTTTTTT
>CM053585.1:485893094-485925917 GCA_028646515.1 Pseudochirops corinnae | reverse complement strand
TATTAATATTAAAAATTCAAAATAATTACTAAAATCACTATTAACGGAGGGAAAAATTCCTACCTTTGTATAAACTTGGCTATTTTTAATCCTTAGCAACATACAATTCTTTAAATCAAATGCAACATAGTTTTTCTATTTTCAAGACAAGTAACAATTTATGCAAATTGATGCAAATAAAAAATTAGGATCACAGATTTTAGTTGGAGTAACTCTAAAGAATGTCTAAACTAATCTTCTTCATTTACAGATGACGAAACTAAGGTCCAGAAAGGTGAGTTTACTTCTTCAAAGTATAAGAAGAGGCAAAGAAAGGATCTGATCCCAGTTGTAATTACTCCAAACTGCACAACACCGTCTCACATAGTGAAAAGATGTTGATAATTTATTGCTTTCTTGATCAATTGCTGTAGAAAAACAATACTGTTAAACGTACCATTTTCTGGGGAAAGTTTATCATAAGCATCTTCATAAATATAATTTCTTCGGATTGTAACATTAATTCCATCCAGAAATGGGCCATCTCCTTGTACTTCTTGTTTATCAGCATAGATTAATCTTTGAAAAATCTGACAAACAAGAAAAAAAAAATCAAAACTACAAAATATTCCTTAGGTGAAAATTAGCTGATAATTTCCTAATTGGTCTATAATCAGAGTAGAAGGCCAACTAAATTATGAGAAATAATTGTTTGAATCATATTTTGATGCACTATTACCAAACCCCTTGGTCAATGAATTATTGATATTTATAATATTTATCAAAGCAACTTCACAAACGAAGATGTTTGTTTTATAATTATTTATCAATATACTGTCATAGAAAATAACTTACATATAATTTGAGTTTTTATTGTCTTTTATAAAACATTTATGGTAATTGGAAAACTATATATCATTTTTAATAGGATAAATTTTGCATTAACCTAAAATTATTTTTCCTGAAACCCCTACTCCAATTACTCATGCACATTAGGAAGAATGGGAAACAACACATGCAAAAATAATTGGTACAGACAATCCAGCAGAGGGAGCTCAGAAAGTGTATAGTAAATTTTAGGCATTTTTCTTCTTTAAAGCACACAAATTAAGAAACAGCAGTAGTTCTAAAAAAAGTTCACTTAGGCCTTTCAGTAAACACAGTAAGACTGGGGAGGGGGGAACCTCTCCAGTGGCCATTTTCTACCTAATCCAAAAAAGAGTCATGACAAATGAAATTTGGTCATTATAACATATCTGACTTTTAGGCATTCATTTTGCTAAAAGACTCATAGAGATTACATACTGTTGTGACTAAGTTTATCAAAGTCCACTTGAAACAAGAGCATTCTGTCCTAGTCCAGCTGCCGGTCTCAGCACCAGGAGACCAGGCTGGATGCCCACCCCAGCTCCCACACTTACTAGCTGTGAGCTGCAGCGCAATTCACTTAGCCTCTGTGCTTCAGTTTCCTCATCTGTAAAATGGAGATAATACTCGCACTAACTAACTCACAGGGCTATTGTGAGGAAAGAACTTTGCAAATCATAATGTGGTCTATACATTTAAGTTTTATTACAGTATATCTCAATTCCTTTATGGTTTTTTAAAAGCAGTATTTATAATGAATGTCTAATGCACAACAATTGCCTTCAAAATAGTTCTACACAACAAAGTGGGCAACATTATTGGAAATAAGAGTTAACTCCCTTTGTAATACTACTATTGGGAATATGTTTACAGGCAAGCTCTTATCTTTTCAGAATTTTACTTGACATGATTACATATTAAGTATGTGTTAATAAGCACTGGATATTTAACAGGATTCCATTAAAGTAAAAAAAAAATAATAATGTAAGAACTTTTCATGCTCTATAACTTAACAAAATTCAAATAAAAGAGTCAGCTAAGGAGAAGACAACTTAATAAAACTGTAGTTAGTATTTCCTGTTTTCTCTTCACAAAAAAGATAAGAGATTTGGAAAATATGGTGATTAAAGATGTGAAATAAATGAAATTACCTACCTTTACCCTTTCTTCAAATGGAACTACAAAGGGCAATTCTGTGAGAATAGCAAGCTGCCTTTCCTCGGATACTGAAAGTGGTGCTGGTTCCAGACCTACTATAAAAATAAATTTTTAGAGTTTGGTTATTTCATTCATAACTTTCTATCTCTATTACCATTACTCTATTGCCAGCTTTGTACTTCAATAACCCCCCAAAATCATTCCCTTTGTAAAATTAATTCTTAGCCTTGTATTACTAATCCTTTGCATTTTTACCCTATCAATTCTACCTAAGATATGCTCTGACCCTATGCCTTTGCTCACCTAAAGCTCTCTTACCTACAATGCTCCTGTTCCATCTTCCCAAATGATTCTCATTACAATAAGGATACTAAAAGTCATCCGATCCAGGATTAATCCACTTGAAACCCCTTCAATGCCTCTTAAAAATGTAGGCTGCGACACCACATGGGGTCAGGGCCCACGGTTTAAGAAGCATTGATCTAATCCAATCCCTTCATTTTACAGATGAAGAAACAGAGGTCTAGAGAGATTGGGTGACTTAACTAAGGCCACACATTCAAAAAATGGCAAAAGCAGTATTTTAATTCAATTACTTAAACTCAAAATTCAGCCATGTTTACACTGTAGGACACTGACTACTTAAGTCCCACAGGAAGTAGCTGAAATTAGACCATAAGATTTACAAAACTCATATGATCTTATATTAAATGTATTTGTATATTAAATCAGGCAACAAACATTTATTAAGCACTTACAACCTGTCAGGAACTATTATAAGGGCTGAAGATACAAACAAAAAGGGCAAAAACATTGTCTCTGCCTTCATACAATTCACATTCTAGTGCAGTGGTTCTCTACCTTCCTAATGCTGCGATCCTTTAATACTCGTATGTGGGTGTGTCTGCATGTGGGTGGGCCCGCCTGGAGACAGATACAGGAGGTTCCTAAGACCATAGGAAATACGTGTTTTTGGATGGTCTTAGGTGACCCCTGTGAAAGGGTCGTTCGACGCCAAAGGGGTCGCGACCCACAGGGTTGAGAACCGCTGTTCTAGTGGGACAACATTATGAAAACAGCTATGCACATACAAGATATATACAAAGCAAACTGTATATAATCTCAGACAAAAGGCGCTATTAGTATTTTTATATCCTGTAAAATGCTGTAACCCTGCAAAATGCAACTGTAATTCATTCCACAGAAATGCTGGATTAACTTCTAATGCCTTTCTTAAAGAAATGAATTTATGTATACTTGATTGTTATTTATTAAGCACCTATGTCTCAGGTATTACACGAAGTGCTGGGGATACAAACACAATAATGGAACAATCCGATGCCCCAAAGAAGCTTACTTCTTATTAAGGAAAATGCTACGTACACACAGAAGACAAAATGTACAAAGTAATTTGGGACAGAGGTGCTAATAGCTGAATTACCAAAGTTCTCATATAGGAGGTAGCACTTTAGCTGGGCTCTAAAGGAAGATGGGGCTTCTAAGAAGTATAGATGAGACCATTACTGCTTTATAATATATCTGAGACCTGGAAGTTCTATGATCCTTTTGTATCTCTTATTTTTTTTCAGTACCTCCTTAAAGATTCTATAACATTTATTCTTCCAAATGAATTTTCCTTAGTAGTTTGATAGTTGGAATACCAAAGCTATAAATAAATTCTGGTAGTATACAAATTATTATATTGCTCTAGTGCAATGATGAGCAATGAATATTCTTCCAATTATTTAATTCTGCCTTTATTATTGTACTTGCGAAGTTTTCAAGATTTTCTTCTTTGTTTTTGCTATTCCTGTGGATAAAAGCTGACAATTTTTATGATTATATTTTTATGCTGTTATTTAATGAAGCACCTAATTAGCCTAATTGCTTTCTATTGCTGATTCTCTATGAAAACGATCAGATCATCTATTAATGAATATATTTTCCCCTCTTTTGCCAATATTTATACACCTGGTTTCTTTTTTTTGGTCTTACTGCAATAACTGTCATTTCTTTCCTTTTTTCTTTTTTGCCACCATGATGGGGGGGGAGAAGAATGGGGAGAAAATCTGAAACTCAAGGAACTGTGGAACTGAATGTTGTAAACTAAAAGTAAATAAATCAATTCAATTTTTAAAAACATAACTAGCATTTCTACAACCATGTTAAATAACAGTAAGAGTGGGAACAGCCTTGATGTATTTACCACTGTATGTATTGGGAAAGCTTCTAGTATTTCTCCTTTGTAAATAATGTTGACTATAACACACAGGCGTACACACACACACACACACACACACACACACACACACACACACGCATACTTTTTTAAATAAAGAAAATTAATCCCAGTCACTGAGCCACCGTTGAGGACTCAGCAGCCTCCCCTTTGAGCCCCCCTGCTTCCCAATACTCCGTCCGCCTCGCCCACCTTCTCCAACCACTGCCTTCCACAGGTCATTTCCACCAAGGAAAAGGCATTGTATCATGTCAGCTATCCAGAACCTCCACTCTTTCGACCCCTTTGCTGATGCAAGTGAGGGTGATGACCCGCTTCCTGCTGGGACTGAGGATTATATTCACATAAGAATTCAACAGAGAAATGGCAGGAAGACCCTCACTACTGTCCAGGGGATAGCTGATAATTATGATAAAAAGAAATTAGTGAAGGCATTCCAGAAGAAATGCGCCTGCAATGGTATTGTAATTGAGCATACAGAATATGGAGAAGTAATTCAGCTACAGGGTGACCAGCACAAGAACATATGCCAGTTCCTCGTCGAGACTGAAGTGGCTAAGGACGACCAGCTGAAGGTTCATGGGTTTTAAGTGCTTGTGTGAGGATTTCCTTGCAATGAGTAGAAAAATTCCCTTCTGTCCCTTGTCACAAGTTTAAAAACCTCACAGGTTGTATAATCTAACTATCTGGGGTCCACTGTTTAACTTGGACTAATGTAACTCATTCATGTTATAAACTGAAAAGAGCCAGGCTGTCTTGTCTTGCAGTCCCTCATTTAACCTGAGGTAAAGCCTGGCAGTACCCAGCCTGAAACACAAATAATCTAATGTTTCAGTCAAGTCCAAAGTCATAGTAGTATCTGAGACTATGTCTGTCTTTCCAGAGGCTCCTTGGTGCTCCCTCTTCAGCTGAAGATCCCTGTCCATTTAAGAGAACATTACTACTCTCTGAGCTGCCCTTGATGATGCTCAGAAGAGTAACTTAGGGTCACTAGCACCCAGTCCAGTTATACCACCAAGATAAAGGGTTAGCCTTTGGTAGCAGAACAGGGATTCCCCTGGTGACTTGCACCACCTTACCAGGGAGGAGTTTCATTTTGGGCCGATGGCAGGACATCTTCCTTCTTAACACACCAAGGTCCAACGTTGTCTGACCATGCTTTTTTTTTTTAGTAGTAATAGTGCCCTACCTCTGGGTGATGTACAAGTAGAGAAAATACCACACTGTGAGGCCAACTTTACTTGAATTAAACTTTTGACAAGGGAACAAATTCTCAACTAATGTATCAAAACAGTCAATGTATTAACTGTGGAGCTTGCAATTTACTAGCAACAGCTGCTCAATGCCATGTGAAGTAACAGACTGGTTTGATTTTGGTTTGGTTTTTTTTTTTTTGGTTTAAAGGTTATATAATGTATTTAAACTCTTATTTAAATAAAACCGGTTTTCAGGAGAAAAAAATTAATCTTTTTAACACAGAATGCTTCTGGCGATTAAGTCAAATGCTATAACCTTAAAACAACTGAAGTTCACGAACAACCAAAGAGCCAAGGAGAGGCACATGGCAGGTGTTGAACATGCTTCAATACATTAAAAAGAATCATGCAGAACTGATATAAACTAGAGGTGTCAAACTTACTGCCCAGCTATAATTACTTGCAAAACTTCCATGTGCAGTGGACACAGATTCAAATTCAATTGGGAAATGTTTAAGAAAATAAATAAGAATACAACCTAGATTATGTTAATTTGTAGTTTTCTAAGTCAATATACAGTTACAGAAATCCTCTCCTGTTTGAGTTTGACACAACTCATGTAAAGGATATTCTCAGAGAAATACTGGGAGGAGGAGGGAGAGATGATGGATCAATCACACTGTACAAGCGGGTCAATCAAAAGAAGATGGGAAGAGTACGTGCTCCATTACTATCCATGCTGAGAAGGGATTTTATGGCAGGACATAGCTGAGAGAGTGGTAGTGGCAGTGGTAATAACAACCATCATTTTTGTAGCACCTACTATATGCCAGGCACAACACTAGGTGCTTTAAGTATTGTCTCGCTTGATCCCCCAAACAGCCTGAGAGGTAGGTAATATTATTATCCCCATTTTTTCATGGTTGAGGAAACTGAGGCAAACAGAGCAGAAGTGATTTGTCCAGAGTCACAGAGCTAGTAAGTACCTGAGGCTGGATTTGGAGTCAGGTCTTCCTGAATCTAATGCTCTAAACACCATGCCTCCTAGCTACCCAGAATGCAATCTGTATAACTGGAAGGATCATAATGAGATCACAGATATACTAGAGTACAAGACTGTACAAGAGGCTTCCTAGTACTGATGTATGGCTGCCAATCTTAGACTATCATCAACTACAAAGAATCAAATTTGAAAGGTTGCCTAACAAGCAACAGAGAAATGTTTGGTGGGCATAAGTAGGCTGCAGCACATTTCCAATGAAAATATACCCAAAGAAAGTGATCCAGAAGATATGACCCAGGAAATGTATAATCAGAAAAGTAGGTAATCCAGTCAAAAAGCAAGAATAAGAAATTATGGACAGACAATATACACAGTGCCCACAGAATACTTCCCTGCAAGTTGGGTAAATTTGCTATGGAGGATCTAAGAGAGTGTAACATAGATAAGTGCCCCATAGGATTCATCTGTTTTCATAGGAGCAAAATCAATACAAGTAGGATAAGAAGGTATAGTATCAAATGAGAAGAAAAAAATTTTTACATAAAATATCTCTAATCAGCATCTGATGAGAAACTAGGATAGAGTACCAAGGCCTGGAGTCAGGAAGACACATTTTCCTTAGTTCAAATCAGGCCTCAGACACTTACTGTGTGACACTGGGCAACCTGTTCAGTTTCTCAAATTGCCCTATTTGCCTCAGTTTCCTCATCTGTAAAATGAAGTGGGGAGAAGAAAATTATAAACTACCCCAAATCTTGGCCAAGAAAACCTCAAATGTAGTCATGAAGCGTTGGACAATAACTGAACAACAAATAAGAATCAGATATTCAAGATAAACATGAAATGAACAAAACTGTTGAAGACAAAAAATCATTCTCCACTGTATAAATAGTAAAAGGACAGTTATCAAAAGAAAAATTGTTGACTATTTGCCATCGTAAGAAAGAATATGTCAAGTCAGTAAAAAATAAGAGAAAAAGGAATAAAAAAAACTTTAAAGTTTCACTTTATACCCAACAAAATGACCAAAATAAAAAGACTGGAAGAGTCAAAGGGTGGGAAAGGGGGGGAGGAAATGCAATATGTGGCAAGATGCACAAACCAAGGACACTAGAACACTATTAGTGGAACATGAACATGCTACAAAGTAAGTTGGAAAGTTTGGGCTTTTTTTTAAATTTTATTTTAGTTTGCATCATTCATTTCCATGAGATTTTGAGTTACATATTTTCTCCCCGTCTTTCCCCTACCCACCGACCCAAAACAGCCATCCCAGTGTATCCTCCCTCCCCCAATCTATTCTCTCCTATGTCTTCCCCCCTCAACCCTCTGACTTTTCGGTAGGGCAGGATGGATCTCAGGTTTGGGCTTTTTTTTAAGTTACTAAAATGTTCAAATGACTTTGTAGAGAGATGACACTATTAGGCTTATACCCCAGAGAAAGATATATCCCATAGAGATTTAACTATCTGTAGCAACATCTTTTATAGTAGAACCCATCATTTGGGTAAAAACTAAGCAAATTACATTATGTAAATATAATCCAATATCAATATGCTGTAAGAAATAATGAAAACAAAGAACTCAGAGAAATACTGGAAGACTTCTGTCAACTAATAAAAGAGTGAAGTAAGTAAAACCAAGAAAATAGTGCACATAATGACAACAATTAGAAGTATACCTCAGTCGGCTCAAAGGTACTTTTGAATTTTCAGTGTGAGCATTTACACCATGGAAATTCACAAATGCTATAAACAGGGATTGATTTATTGTTTTGATTGAAAAAAAAAGAACTAAATGAAAATGAATTAGTGTAAAATGCTTGATCCAAGGTATATCCTTTGTAATTCAGCAGGCATTTTTCTTAGTTCAAGCTAATGAGCAGTGTCAGCAAGGTAGGTCAGAGTCATAAGCAGTCAGAGGTGGTGCTGATGAGAAAACAATTATTCACTACAAATTAGGGGTTTTTTTCTTCTTGAGACTTCGATGGAGAAAATGGTAATAATGCAGATTAAATTTTAAAAGTATATAATACAAACATTTCCACCACTGCCTTTCTCAGCCACTTGTTAAACATTTACTAGTACACCACTAAGGTGGTAAGAGGCCCAGTGGATAAAGCGTCAGGCCTGGAGTCAGGAAGACTCATCTTCCCGAGTTCGAATCTGACTTCAGGTGTTTACTAGCTGTGTGACCTTGGGCAAGTCATTTAACCATGCTGGTCTCAGTTTCCTCATCTGTAAAAATGAGCTGGAGAAGGAAATGGCAAATTACTCCAGTATCTTCACCAAGAAAACCCCAAATGGGGACACAAAAAATTGGTAACGATTGAAAAATGACTGAACAACAGGCATACTACTAACAACAATGTAAACCAAAAGGACAAACACAATAAAACTAAACAATGTGCGATTCTAATGATCAAAATCTTGGTTGAGCTGAGAAAATATACCCCCCATCCTACTCTATGCAGAGGTTGGCAACTAGGAATATGGAATACGACATATACTATTAGACACGGCTAATATTTTATTTGGTTTTAATCAGCTGATTTTTATCTGTTCTCTCTTTGATGTAAGAAAGGGCTCACTAGTTAAGGAAAAAGAAAAAAAAATGAAACCAGTATGTAAAGGATTAGTAAGAGATATACTGAATTGAATAACCAAAATGGTAAAATTTTTAATTTTCTAAAACATACGCATTATATTATCATTTTATGTAACAATTTAGCATGTCAAGATCTAACAAATTTTTTTGAGCTAATGATCATCTTTCAAATTTTAGTATTTAACCCTTTGAAAACACTGAATAATTACCAAGAATATTTTAATTATAAATTTTACTGTATTTGGCAAATACTTTTAATTGGATTCAATCTAGGTTATGACAAAAGATTTTTTTAAATAGAAAATGCATGTACAGAAAAGGCCATTATCAACTACTAGCATTATTATCAACTTCACTTGTCAATTTTATCTATATTTCTTCAAGGTTTCCATCCTTAAAGAGAATATGAACTAGTCATCAGTTATGCATGGTTATTTAAAATTTTAGGTTCTGGCATTTAAGTGAAGCAGGGCATATACAGCCATATGTGCTTTGTTGATACTTATAATAACTGGGTTAATTTCATATAGCCAAGTGAGACTAAAAAAATCATATAGAGTTAACTGCATGTTTCCACATCATTATGCTGATCAAACTCTTAAAATTAATTTCGTGGAGCTGAGAAGCGCTAGAATGATATCCCTAGAGGCTGAAATCCTTTAGCTTCAGAATTAAGCTCAGACTATTATTAGTACAGCTTCTTATGAGCAGACAAATAAGATAATCAAGACTAAAACAAAACCAGTGGAGTAAAAGAACATACTAAGAGTTGCTCATCATTCATTCTTGGATCTTTCAACTCAATATATTTATTTCTGCAAAAAGTGATTGACTGGATACTCAATAATGCCAAACTATGTTTTCTTTCTTGTATTTATAAAATAGCTTCATTTAAATATCTATAGCAGTATATGGACTAAAGTAAGACTGGTTCAAATGAAGAAACCGTTCACAAAAAAAATTTATGTTAAGAAACTAGTAAAAAGACAAAGAATGCTACACTTAGAAAGCTATAAGCAATTTTTAAAATCATGTGGCTAAAAAACTCCTGTTTACAAAGAAAAAACTGAAGTTTAGAGATGTTCATTTGCCAAAGGTTACACAGTTAATGATAGCAGAATCCATGATCATAACTTCAGAGCATTGTTTCCATAACAGAAATAACAAAGTTTAAGATTTAGAAGTTATAATATATTCTCTAGAAAGAGAAGAAAATACTAAGCATAGTGGGAGTGCTAAGAATAATTCTATTTTATTTATATTATAAACCCAGATAAGTATCATTACTCTTCAAATTTTAAAAAGATAGAGAGAGCCAAAATTGCTATACAATCTCTTTCACAGCTATTACAGGAAAATAAAAAGGAGACTTATGGTCTAATTATTCTTCAAATATAATTATAGTGTATTGATCAAATTCAATGATGATGAACACATTCTGATATAGCTCAAGAGAAATTTAAAGGAGAATAGCTTTTTATTTTCAATTATGAAAAAATTTCATATATATATGTATAAAACATGACATTTTTCCCACAAAACATCATATGCCAAATTATAAAATAATCCAGAGCTTCTATTTTATATGTCACAAATGGATCTGCTCATATCTTAAACGGCATTAAAGGAGAAAATTTTACGTAATTTCCTCTCATCAGTACCATCTCTAACTGCATATGACACTAACCTGGTCAGCTGACATTGTTCATTAGCTTGAGTTAAGAAAAACAACCTACTGAATTACTATGTACCTTGGATCAAATATTTTACATTAATTTGTTTTAATTTATTTTTTCTTTCAATTCAACAAGAAATTGTGGATGCTTATCATGAATCAAGACAACGCCATGGACACTGGGAATACAAAAGAAAGACAGTCCTAACCCTTAAGGTCCTTAAATTGTATTACACTACAGGAAAACAACATTTACATAGGTAAGTATATACCTAAAAGGGGAACAACGATTGGACCTGGAGTATCAGATTGGACCTGGAGTATCATTAGCATAGGACAACTACCCAATGAGAAAATCTTTTCAATCCACCCAAGTCAACAGCTTTTCTGCAATCTATTTTCTGTCAGAGAGCTATCTAGAGCACTGAGAGGTTGAACTGCTTGCTCAGTGTTACAGTAAGTGTGTGTCAGGGTCTGGACTTGAAGCCAAGGTCTTCTTGGCCCCAAGACTGAAGATCTATGAACTATACCACGATGCCTCCATACAAAATCATGCAGAATAAAGAATAATTAGGGGTTGAAGAGGAGAAGCACTAAACTTAGGTAAAGAGAAGAGGAAATTCCTATGGAGGATCAAAGCTAATGATTCTACCAGGGAGAAGTGAAGAGAAAGAATGTTCTAGGCACTGAAGAAAGATTAACTATTGTACACACGGAATAGAAAGATGGCTAATTTGGATGAATCATACAGTACACAAGCACAGTAATGTGCAATCAATACAGACATACAGTATTTTTAAAAGTCAGTTTCTAAAGGGTTTTTAATGCCAAACTGAGGAATTTGTATGACCACTATCAAGTGAGTCAACTCTCTAAATATCACAATTTGGGTTCAAGTCCAGAGTATTGTCTGCTTCTTCTTTAAGTTACAAGCTAGTCTGGAGGATATTGTTAGTAAGTAAATAGGAGAAACTTTGTCCTTTGATCTCCTTTAAACTGCTTTTATAAAAACAATGAGGTCTAAGTATTATTTACCGTTACTGTATTAGTCATCCATAAGAAGACAATCAACTGAAATGAAAGGATATAATGGAAACAAAACAAATTAACTTTTTTTTGCATGTTCTAATTACTAAAAGGAAATTAAATCTAAGGTTATGAAAAAACTCTAAGATCAAATACCACATAAACAAAAGTTCTACACAAAATAATTCCTGATCAGTACTACCACAACATTGGAAAATTGGCAAACCCTAACCAAACACTGTGGCCGCTAGGTGGGCCATGGACAGTGTAGTAGGCCTGCAATCAGGAAGAAGCATCTTTCAACGTTCAAATCTGGTCTCACACACTTACTAGCTGTGTAACCCTGAGCAAGTCACTTAACCCTATTTGCCTCAGTTCTTCATCTATAAAATAAGCTGTAGAAGGAAATGAAAAACCACTCCAGTATCTTTGCCAAAAAAACCACAAAAGGGATCATGAAGAGTCAGATATGACTTGAACAAAAAAAACCTTACCTACTGCTCAGAAGTGAAACAGCAAGCAAAATATATTGTTACCTGAACTAACACTGGGAAATGAGAGAAATATAAATCCAAAAATTAAAATATTGGGAAGATAATTAATCTAAAGGCTACTTATCTACAAAATTTTAATCATATTAGGTTTTTAAAAAAATTTTGTTTTCTCTTTTTTTTGTATCAGACCTATGATTTTTACCTCTGTAGGGAACGAGCCTTTATGGAAACTCCCACTGCTGACGTGATGCTGTCATCTGATACATATTGGCAAGATGTTAAGAAATTTCTCCTTAGTCACATAGTTTGTAAATATAAAGGAAGGACCTGAGTCTAAATCCTCCTTGGTATCAATGAGTGCTCTCTATCTGTTATTCCATTTTTGCTGTCTATTAAAGGATTAACTAACATAAATTAGTTTTCTATCCACTCCATGATGCCCACTTATTATGTATAAATGAAGAAATATTATAGGCAAAGATCTAAGTTCAAATCTGGCTTTAAATGCTTATTGGCTATGTGACACTGGGCAAGTCACTTAACCCTGTTGGTCTCAGTTTTCTCATCTGTAAAATGAGCTGGAGAAGGAAACGGCAAACCATTCCATTATCTTTGCCAAGAAAACTCCCAAAAGGGGTCACAAAGAGTGGACACAACTGAAAAATGACTAAACAGCAATATCACAAGATTAACAGATTCAACAAATTTCCTGATGACTTGTATATTTATAGCATAAAGGGTCAGGAAGGCAAAAGACATGAAAAATCATGTTTCACTCTCTAAGTACCTATCAGTGCTTTGAGATGTGCACTTTCAACATGACAATAATATGTCAGTTAACAAAAGCAAGGTAAAAAGAAGGACATGAAACCACATTTGAACTTACCATCTAGAGTAGACTGCAAAGGACCTATTCTTCCCATTCTTCGGACTCTCCATACATGTCTAGCTGATGGCACATAGAGCTGTGTAACCTGTGTAATGACCAAACCTTGTTAATGAGGTCTTTATTGTATTAAATCTGAAACTTTAAATTTATAGTTTCTAAGCTGAAAAAAGGCATAGTATTGATAAATTATGACAAATACTATCCCATCCTTGCATCACAAATATTTTCCTTCAAATTCTTCCAGATCCTTTTTGAATCTCTATTTCTCATTCTGGGTATTTTTTTCCTATATTTAACAAGACAACAGATTTTTTTCTAATAGAAAAATTCTAACTATTCTACTTGAAAGCTAAGATTTCATTTTGGGGTATACATAATAATTATAAAATTATTTTCCAAAATAAATGGAAAAAATGCAACTTACGGGTGCAGTGATCACAGATAATCGAGAAACATTAGTTAATCAAGCTGAGGGCCAATAGGCCTTCAGGCAGTATGACTGCAAGTATGGTAGTTGATCATATGATTACCAGAGAAACAACGTAAATCTTGTCAAATTCCTTATTAATTAAATCACGCACAAATGCTTTGCTGATGATGGAACGTTCAAGTCCATAGCAAAATCTTGAAAGGTAAAATACTCTTTTCATAAGTATACATTTTAGTCGTTTGATGAATAATCTTTGTAATTTACACACCAATTCTAAAAGTTATTTATTTTTATGTGAATAAATCCTTCTGCTCTGATCAGATGTCTTTCTGCATTTTTATTTCTTGAAGACAGCTTCCTGGAGAAATATATAAAACCTCAAAAATTCAAATATATTTTTCAAATTCAAATATTCAAATATCTTATTTACTTGTACTCTAATAAATAATACAGATTCATCAAGGGAGAACCTCTTGTTTGGAAAATGATAATTAGTCAGAATATTTGTTTCTGAGTGTCTCCTATTAATAAATTAATATATCTTATAATAAATTAATACTATAATTTTCTATTGAGATATTTTGATTTTCCACAGACATCTTTTTCACAGTGAAGTATCTACAACATATTATTTACCAAATGTGACTAAAAAGGTCACCCATAGTGCCATCAAATCTTCAATAAATCAGAAGAGTGAGGCAACACAGATTCCTTCCAGCATGAGGCCACATGACATAGTTATGCCAATTTTATTCAACTACCCAAGGAGAAGTCCTGTTTTCAGTTAATATCTTAACAGGAACTGGCATAAGATAACAAACTGGAGAGATGTCTCAGGGCAAATGGAGCACTATGCCGGAGGATACAGGCAGTGTGGTACTGCATCAATGTTAATTTCACCTGCTCCAACAGGTTTCTCTCTAGTCCTAGCCCTGGTAGTACCACTCAAAATTTCCCAGAATGCCATCTCTGCATATGTGCCAATGGTTATCAAATTTTGTCCTACAGCCTAACACCCACCCTGTTATAAAGGTCTGTACTGTAGAATTATGCTGTAAGTGATGCTATAAGAGGTCCTTCTGGTACGTCTAGTATTAAGCTGCCATGAACAGATTACAAGGTAACCCTACCTTATACTGAATCCCTTATACCATCTTGTGCTCTAGTTGTTTCTAATATTTACGTCTTTTCTCCCCAATAAGAATGTAACTTTCTTGATGGCAGGGAACATGTCCTCTCCTTCTTTTGTGTTCCTCCCAGCACCCAGCACAGTGCTAGGCACATAGTACAAGCTCAATAAGTATTTGCTGACTGACTGATTCCATGGTACACTGGGCATTCTTAAAGTGAAGCACAAGAAATCTGTGTGAGGATGCATACTCATCCGCGTATGTATTTCATTACCACCATCAAAAACAAACATTTATTGAGAAGCTACTATGTGCACCGCCTATAAATGAATTAAGAGTCAGAATGTCACATTTTAAATAGTTTTTAAAAAGTATTTCTATTGAAACACTCATTAGTACAGGACTACTTAAGAACCATGAGTCCTACTTTTAGAAATAAGAATAAGGACAAGTTCTATTTTTTTTAAGCTGATAGTTCGGTCTTCTCACTCCTGGAAAAATCATTTCTATCCCCCCCCAAAATCGTTAGGTTCCAATGTAATTTTATATTAAACACTGTCATTCAAACTTAACACTTCATTATAGAACAAATCTAATAACAAAAAGGCAATTATTGTTAACTTTGATAATATATTTTTGCTTTCTACTATTTAACCTTATAAAATTTCAACAACTAACATAAAAAGTCTATAAAATAAAAAAGCAAATCTCAATTCTCAACAATTAATGGAATTTTTATGAAAAGGTCATTTTTAAAAAGGAAACTGAACAGGGTAGGTTTTATGCAAAAGATTACAAAAACATTTCACGAATACCTTATCTGCCTTGATATTCTCTTGTTCTGACAGCCAGTGATTTGGTGGACAAAAATTTCGTCTTGTGTCTCTGGACTTCAACATTTTTACCAGATTGGTGATGACCTAGATAGGCAGAATAAATCTATTCAATATAAACAAGTTTTGCTAGGAGTACTGTGCAAAGGCAAGCACTACCACTAATTAGAAATCAAAAGACAACAATTCAACAGGACACTACAAAATTCTTTCATCTAAATAACTTAAAAGTATACATCATTAAGTAATTTAAGAAATGGCTATAAATCACCAGCAGAACCAGTTTACCTAAAAGTGCTTCCTTTCGTAAATCATAGCAATGTATCTTACATACAAAGCAGTTATCTGCCAGGGAAAAGGAGCCAAAATTAACAGAAATAGCAGTCAGTGACTTGTTCAAGATAATTTACAAAAACTATGAGAATTCTTTACAAAATTTTCAAATGGAAATATTTAGTAATATATTAGTTCATTAAAACTTGTATGATAAATAGTTACAAGGAGAGAAGTATACTTTTTTTCCTTGACCAATCAATATAACCAAAAAAGCATTTGTCATTTTTCTGATTAAACTCTCAGAAGTAATGACTTTTGTTCCATTTCCATGCATATTCAATATATGTAGTCTGAAGAAACCCAAAGGACTCAAAATCATTTGACAGTATTATCCCCCAAATAAATGTTAATTCTCTCTACAACATGTTCATAAAACACCTTGCTTTTGTCAGAGCAGGTTGCTCAACTGTCTCATTTTCATGCTTTCATTATCCTCTATTTTGTTTATCTAGGTCTCATAATCTTTCAAAGTTAATCAAGACTTTTCTCACTTTTCTGAAACATTTAAGCATTCTCATTCTCTTATGTGTTTTGGTCATATTAAATGCACACCTATTAGAATAACTGGGTGTATGTGTGTGTGTGTGTGTGTGTGTGTGTGTGTGTGTGTGCGTGCGCGTACGTGCGTGTGTGTGTGTGGACTGGTACCAAGTCTTACCAGCATCTACCTCAGGTAGTGGGCATGCATCCAATAAAAAATTTACTAATAAAACAAAGTTGTATATTGAATTACTTGAGGAAATCTTATAAATTCTTTTTTTTTAAATTACAACTTCTGTGTCATAAAATCTAACAAGACTTAAAAAAAAAACCAACTAATCTTCGACATGGACAAATATCACTAATAGAAAATCTTAGTTTTAAACAAACCCTCTATAACCAGGATCTACTGACTCAACAGAAGGGGTGAAAAAAGGACAACAACAACAAGACACTGGAATTCTTTAGGAAAAAAAAAAAAACAGACATGCTTAGGAATGAGAAGCCCCTCACTAAACAACAGTATTTCTCTGAATGTTTCAAATATATACACCAGCAAGAAAGGCATTTGTCAAAAAAAAATAAAAGTGATCTCACAATTTACTTCAAATTTTATAGTTTTGTGTCTTTAAAGCAAGGGATCTCAACTTTCTTTATATCACGCCTCCCTTTGGCAAGTCTTTTAAAGCCTATATAGACTCTGCATGCTTTTAAATGCATAAAATTTAAAAAAAAACACACACTGGTTACAAAGGAAACCAATTAAATCATGTTGAAATAAATGTTTTTAAAAGTACATATATAGCCTGAAGCATAAAGCCAAGTTTGGCCTCCAAATCAGTATTATATTCATATATACATAATGTATGTCACGTTATAAAGAAGTCCTTTGTGAATACCTTCTAGATATAACTTTTTGCTTTGCTCTCCATAACCAAAGAACAGACATCTAACACAGGCCTGCTACCTTTAAAATTTATACCACTAATCTTGCCAAAAGGCAAGTGTATGAATCTATCAATCTAAATAGCTACACTCTAAAAACTGTTTTTTTTACCAACAGTGAAACAGTAATAACTTTTTATATGAAAGACAACATGTTTTTTCTTCTAATTCAAAGCAAATAATATTAATATTTTAATAGAAAAATCTAATTTTAAAATGGGTAGAGAAATAATTCATGGAATGGAAAATTGTTCATTAAATTAGACACTATATTCTAAACACAAGAGAATAAACAAAAAATCTAAACACGCTTGATTACAAGAAGCACACATTCTAATTAAGGAAATAACATATATAAGGAGGATTAGATTTAGGACAGAATGAAAGGAAAAAATTTAAAAATCTGGGGAAAAAAAAAGCCTGGTCATTGGATCTTTGGGAATTGATGGTAGAACAAAAGATTCCTAATCAATGGCAGATGGGATGGGCTAGGAACTCATCAGCTAGAATAGAAGACATTGTGGAGGAAGGAAAGATGTCAGAAAGTAGCCTGAAGGAGACAGTCAAATAGTAGGAACTAGACAAAAGAGACTATACACATATACATTCATATATTCTTTCATTTTATGCATGTGCATGCACACCCAGACACAGACACACACACACACACAGACACACACACACACAGTTTTTCCACTTTAGTCCTACTAAAAAATCAGAAGTCTCAAAGGGCACAAGGATGTACACAGGTTCTCAAAGGGTAAGACCCCGGGAGTACATACTCTGGTAGATGTTAGAAAAATGGGAAGATTTTTACCATGGATCTCATAATGGCAAGTGTGTTTGGGGAAGCCCATCTCTACAAGGCTGACCAAGCTGGCCTAGAGGTGAGGTCATAGAAACTGACTCTGTTTACCAAAGTGTGGAAGGGCTGCAGTTTGTGGTAATGCATGAAGTACCCATATTAACAGAAATTACAATTCCATTGGAATACTGAAGTATATGTGTATATGGCTACATGCCTATTACACATACATCATTAAGACTTATATGCAGATAATATTTATCTAGGTTCTGGTAAGATTCCTTATGAAATATTTCTAGAAAACATAACAGAAAGAAGGAACATCTGGAAGATTTCAAACCACTGCTGTATTTTTTTTAATTTTTCTATTGATAATATTGTTTTTATTTCATTTTTATGTCCAAATACATTCTTCTCTCTTCCCTACCCAGTAAGCCATCTATAGAAAAAAGACGATTTTAAAGAGAAAAAACAGCAGTTCAACAAAACCAAATAATTCATCAACAGTATCTAATAATACAAAATATTTCACATTCAGTCATCCATCTACAGAAAGAGAACAAGGAGGTATATTCTCTCAATTGGGGCCATTATGTCAATACAAATATACAGCATCAGGGTTTTTTTCTTCTTTTGATTTACATTGTTATCGTCACTGTACATACTATTTTCCTGGTTCTACCACAAGTACTGTAAAAATCATATAGTTTTAACATAAATTATGAATTGCAGAACAATTCTTGCTCTAGATCAAATTTTTTGTTGTATCACAATTGTGCAGCACATAAATATGAAGCTAAACCAAAATATGACCATTTAAACTTTAAAGAATTGTTATTCACTGTAATGGTAATAGGAATTTGAAGATCTTCCCTTACCATCAATAGGCCTAAGGGAATTTGAAGATCTTCCCTGACCCTTAATTGGCGGAATGTAATCACATAGTCTGTGGTGGGAGGAGCTAGCTGAACCGCAGAACCCACTCCCCAGCTGGGAGTCAGAGTAGTTAACACAGGCAAGGAGACGGCTAGGCTTGTGAGTGTTTTGTTTGTGGGAAGGGTATGGGATGATGTTGCTCTCTGCAATGTTATTGTGTATAGATTTCTTTGCTGCTATGATGAACTTGGTTTTCTGGTGTTGGGATTTGGCTTTCTGGTGTCAGAATAAATGTTTTGCTTCTGTTTTCTATATGAAGAGTATGTTATAATTTTGCACTTCAGAACTATGTTAGCATATTCATAGTTGCCATCAATGCTGTGAATACTGCCTTGGCAATACGTTCACTGAGGAGGCTATTTCAGTTCTCAACTTCTGTTTATATTCTTTCATGTTCTCAAATAAAGACAATGAAAAACAACCTATTTATACAGTAGAAATTAGGACTCAAAAAGTAACTATTCTCTTTAAGAAAGCAAAAAGAATGGAGGAAGGAATTATATGGGGGAAAAATTCTTTATAGCCCTTTTTGGGAAATAGGACAGAAAAAGAGAGAAAATAGAGGCTACAAAAAAAGAAGTTTAATAGCAAAGAACAAAGCAAATTAGGACTAGGTCCTAAGCTATAAGAATTCTTCAAGGAGAGCCACAGAGATATTATGCATAAAAACTATATTCTCTGAAAAAAAAAATTTTCTTTTAACTAAACATTTTGTCTTTTATCCTTGGGACCTTAATATGGTATAAAATAACTATAAGACAAAATAGACATAAAAAGAACAAAATTATCAAACACAATCCCAAAATTTAGAACAGGTTGAACACCAAACTAGAATGAATAGTGAAATTAAATAGTTTAGATAATATTTTTTAAAGTTCAAGCACAAGTGACCATGACTATATAAGTCATGTGAAAATTATAAAGCACTCGAAAAATGCAAAATGATTTCAATATTTAAATGGTTCTATATACTGCATGCAAAATGTAATAAGTTGTAAAAGAGAAAACACTTAAGACACCAATTATAATTTATGTTAGTTCAGAACTAAGATTAATAATAACTTTGAGAGAACAAAGGCTGTGAATTACTTATGTCCTGCCTGATTAGCATATTGTGGTTATGTAATTAATTATTTTTGAAAAAAACAAACAAAAAAACCCAAATCCCTCATATTTGTGTTTAAAACTATGAGAATTAAAGCTGGAAGAATTTTGAACTAGGTAGAAAAAATTATTGCTGCTACCACAGGTTAAGTCTAATAACAAGAAAGTTCTAAAAAAAAAAAAAAAAAAGGAAAGAACAAAACAAAACAAAACCTGCCTCTTTAGAAGGAGTCATTTTTAATGTATGATCCAAAATAGTATAAAGAATAATGAAAATAAAAAGGGGGGAGGGTGGTTATGGAAAGGCTGAATAACATTTCCAGACTTCAAACTATATTAAACGTCAGCAATCAAAAAGATTTGATAAAGGTTAAAAAAAATAGAAAGGTAGATTAGTAGAACTGACAAGACGAGGGACAATCAAAAATAATGGAATTTGACAGTCCAATGCTTAGTAAACGCCAAAACATAAATTATCTAGACAAAATACCCTATTTGATGAGAATGGCCAGGAAAATTGGAAAGCAGTTGGGCAGAAATCTGACCTAGACCTAGACATCACATTCCAAAATAAATTCAAAATGTAAATATGATATGAATATTAGATAACAGACAAAAATAATTTAAAATGCATATCATTTACTTGGGAATAAAGCAGAAAATGGATTTTTAACCCCTTACGAATGGAGGCAATTATGAAATACAAAATCAATAGTTCTGATTACATAAAATTTAAAAGTTTCCACACAAATACCATTAAAGCATTTAGAATGAGAAGGGAAGTGGTCAATGAGATAAATTATGGATCAAATATCTCTGTTAAGAGTTAGTCAGCATTCATGATAAAAAACAACAACAAGAAATATATAAGACAAAGATATTCTTCAACACCTAACTGGTCAAAGGACAGAAACAGATAATTCTTTAAAAAAAAAAAAAAAGACAACACCACAAACCTGTAACCTTTTAACAAAATGAGAAAATATCCCATAACAGTAAGAATAATGCAAATCAATACAACCCTTCCAGGTCACCTAACATATAGCTTAATTGGCAAAGATGGAAATAGAGATTGTGGGAAAACAGGTATTATTGTGAATCAGTACACCTATTCTGTATGGCAATTTGGAATTATGCAAATAAATAGCTAGCATCCATACAACATATGAATTTAATGTAATTTTACTGTCATAAAAAAATGAAGGAAAAAAAGATAAATAATGGGAACCACAGAAAGACATATATGAATTTGTCAAGTGAAGTAAGCACAGCCAAGAAAACAATATACACAATTGCTCCAATGATATATGTAAAGAACAAAGAAACTTAAAATTAACATTGCAAAATTATAAAGAATAAAGAACAAAGAACAAACTGGGCACCAAAGAGATACGAAAAGACACCTCTCCCTATCCCCATTCTCCTGCACATCCATGGATATGGAACACATATAATGTCAAGTGTTGTCCTCCCCGCCCCCAACCCCCACAAAGTACTGTGTGGATTTGCTGACTTTTTTCTTTTCAGGTAGGTGAAAAATACTGTCCTGGTGTTAGAGAGACGAGTTCGAAGTCTGCCTTTGACACTTTGCAGGTGTGTGACCCAGCAGAAGTCACTGTACCTTTGTTTCTTTCATTTTTCCCAACTGTAAAATGTGGATAAGGGCTTTAAGGATCAAATGAGATAGTATTTGTGAGGTTGAGCACTGTGCCTGGCACATAGCAGGGTGACTTAATAAATCCTTGTTTCCTTATTTTTCTTCCTTTTTTAAAATAAGAAGTTCTTGTTACATTTGATTTTTCTGTAGGGGAGTGATACTAGAGGAAATTTAGGCAATGTAAAAATAAGGGATTATCTATAAAAACATATTTTTCAAACAGAGAAATATTATCATACGTGTTTGATCTACTTTTAGCTATATACAACTGGTGTTTTTTTTTCCCTTCCATTCTTTGACATAAGGAATGACTCTGGGAAGGAAAGGGAGAGGAAGATAATGGAAAATGTAGGTGCAGTAAAAAAAGGGGAGCAAAAACTTGTTCTGGACAGAAAAGAAATCTGGGGGGATATAGAATGTCAGTGAGACTTAAGAAGACTTAAGGAAAAAAGAAGAAAAATAAGCCAATTTCCAAACCAAAAAATATACTGCCACACTTTTGTAAAGTAAGTATTCAGCTAGTAAGTACAAAACTATATTAACTTTGTTCTGAAGTTAGCAAGCCAGATTTATATGAGTTAAGTTCTTAACAGAGCTGAGGAATTGTTCTTAACTTTGATTAATAATTGTTTGCTCTTGCCTGATTTTATTTTAAATTTAAGTACCTGTTCACCACTACTATCTTGGGAAAGTCACTAACTTCTCTGGGCCTCAGTCTCCTCACCTATAAAAGATAGCAGCTGGAATAGATCACCACTGAAATTATTTCAGACTTCAGTCCAAGGGATTTGCATAACTTAAAGTCACATTTTCATAGTGGATATTTTAGAGGAGAAAATGCTGCTAGTACCTTAATTTTCTCATCTGAAGCATAGAGAAACCTTTGGCTCAACCCGATCTTTTATTAAGTGCTTACTACTTGCTAGAGAGACAGTGGATAGTGTGGATAGAACTGCCTCCAAGTCAGAAGTTGACCTCTGACACATACTACACACACTAGCTATGTGACCCTCTCATTTAAACTCTCTAAGTCACTTATTTACATTGGTAGACTTTCCTCAGCCGGGATTTCCTTCTCCCAAAGAGATCACAGGTCCAATCCCCACCCCTACTATTTGCTAGGTGCTAGGGATATAAAAACAAAAATTAATCAGTCCTTGTCCCAAGAGATCTTACGTTCTACAGGCTAGATATCAAATACACACAAATAATTAAAGTCTAAGATATCAAATAATAAATCTTTATAGTCAGAAACCTGATTTAAAGGGAAAACTAACATTGTTTTTTGAGCAACCATTTGATTAGAAAATGGTTATTACTTTTACTACCTTACTGAAGGCTTGAGACTCCATTTCCAATACCTACTTCTTTTTCTGGCCCCACAATTTTCAACAATAGAGAATCCTACTGTAGAAGTCATTAATAGAAGATTTTAGCTTCTGTGACTGATTTCTCAGAAGTTAACAGTAAGTGCAATATACTCATTTGGGCTTACAAAAGGGCATATCAAAAATAGGATTTTCTTTCTCATCATAAAGCAAAAGCAATTATGGCTGTAAATTAAACTTCAGGAAGAGTTTATAAATGTGATAAATGTGTAAACTGTTTTAGTCGTGTCAATGGAAGGTTCAGCAAATTGACCTCAATTCTTATCTTGACAAAGAAAGATGACTGTATCCACTTAAAACTCAATGTTGTGCTATCAGCCAGAAGAACCTCTCACACAAATTATTTCAGAAGGTCTATCATAAAGCTAGAAAATGAAAATAGTTGGTGATTAAAAGTCAGATATTCCCACTCTGAAATTTGAGAAAATCAATTCAAACTAGAAATTATTTAGGTCAAAATTTTCTTTAATTTGCCTTTCCATAAAAATAAGCAATTTTATTTCAAATGTGGTCAAGACATTTATAAAATATGTATTAACTAAAATTCCTATAAGACAACAGAATCCTGCTCAATGAAAATAAGATTTTGCTTTAATCAATTAACAAGCATTTATTAAGTACCTACTTTAAGCCAGGCACTGTGGATACAAAGACAAAGACAAAAAAGAAAGTCTATCAGCAAGGAATAAACATTCTAGTCTGAGACAACATGCAATTAAGTATTCGTATGTATACATATGTATGGATGTACAAGCATGTATATATGTACATATAAAACACAAAAAAATACAAGTTACTCGGGTGAGGGGAGCTCTAGGAGTTGAGGAAACAAAGAAAAGCTTTATATAGAATGTGACATTTGTGCTAACTCTAGAACTTTCTCCTGGCTATAGAATACATTTATTTTGTTTTAAAGTGTTATTTTTTTTCCCCTCCCAGGAATATATTAAATATACACAGCAGTGGAAGGGACAAAGGGAAAAGAGATTGCCTTTGTCTTCATTTTTTTATGTTATATATTTTTCATCCAATTAATAGCGATCCAAATTTCCTTGTCTTTAGAATAATTTCTTTTCAACTCTACATGGCTACTGAAACAACAATTTTAAAAGTCCCAATCTTTTGAAAAAAGGAAGAAGTACCTTCACTTCAATAGTTAAGAACTACATGAATTAATGGGTAATAAAGGTTCTGGAGCTTAACAAAGAATTCTAAATCTACCATTTTGCATTTTTTTTTGCCTAAGGAAAAAATTCTCAAATAAATAAATAAATATATAAAACAAGAGGCATAACTGAACTGAGACTTCTATGTCCTAAAGAAAAGTTACATAAGCAACTATCATAAAACAATGCTTTCTGATAATTGTATATGAAATCTGGTAGCAGTTAACAAGATCCTGGGATCTAATAAAACAAAGGAAAGAACATATGTTCCTGTAATAATTACAACTAGAAAAGAAGATTTACATAATAAAACTTGCAAAGATAAATCATTAAAAGCACTAAACAGATAAAATGGATTATTCCAACTTAGAAACTAAGTTCTAATAAGGTATTTATCTTTTAAAGAAACACAATGAATATCTTTAAATTTGAAGTTTATTTAGAAATATAAAATACAAGTAATTTCATTAAATTGTGCAAATATATATTACAGCAATCTGTACAAATTATAAATTCAGTGATGGATTAGTACTATAGTCACTACAATCAAAACATTATCAGCTGTCCTCACTGCTACTAATGCTGATGCTCATAAGTGAAATGTGTTGTAAAATCAGGCAGAATGGGCTGGATAGAGACTATAGTAGACTTGTAGAATGAATAAGCATTCCTTAATTAGCCCATCAGGTTAAGTGCAAGCATTAATGGGCCTTTCCTAAAGTCTAGCATGACATCTTTCTCCAAACATGGCCAAGAAGAAAGTTCCATTAGCAATATTAATACAAGCTTAGTTGATCATTTTCATTCAATTAACTTCTTTCAATTAAATAGATAGCTTGACAAAAGCAGTGATAAAAGACCTGAAGGGACAGCTGATGACTCGAACTGAACATTAGTGTGCGAGAGGTCGCTAGTATTAAACGGACTGTAAATCTAGCATTCAATTTGGAAAATGCATTTCTTCTGCTCTCAGTCTGTTAATGAGCAATTTTAGCTGACTAGATATGTTTGCGGCAGAAATTTCATGGCAAGTCAAGCACCCTTTTTCTCTTCTTTTTTTCCCCTCCAATAGTTAAATTCTTAGTGATGGTAGCTTCTTGCCAATATTTCAGCCACAGTAACTTACAGCTTCATGCCTATCATAGTTAAAGAATAAGAACATGCTGGATATTTTGAAATAATTTACATTAAGCCCACGTTAAATTAATACTCTTATTTTTACTGTAGCAAATCAATTAAAATGTGACAACCAAAAAAAGAAGATCTATAAAAGATTGTCTAATAAAAACATGCCAGGAGAGTAACATGAATTGATAACAGGGAAATTTGCTGAATTCCAAAAGGCACCCTAAAACAGATTTTTAAATTAAATTGAAACAAGCTGAAACAAAGCTATATTTCCTTTGAATTACCCTAGTCTAAAAGGAAAAAACATACTAACTATACCTTGAATAACTGAATCCACCGTTTTTGTTCCATTTGTATACATTGCTGCATTTCAGTATTAGTTGTAACTCCCACACTTTTAAATGCTACAATATATTCTTCACGAACTTCTGGTTTGGTTTCAGGATAAGCCAATTTGATGATTCCTAAGCAGGCATCTCGTAGGCATCGTGATAATATTATAAGCTCTTGTAATGTAAAAGGCATCATTGATGATTGTCTCTGACCTACAATAACAAAAAAATTGTGATATTTTCTTGTAAAATTAATGTTATTTTTCACATGCAGTTATTTGTCTGATACACTCTACTATTCTCATGCTATCTGCTAAAATGATTAGGCTGTGTATTCAGGGAAAGTCAATCTTCAAAATGCTTACCTTCTATGGGATCACCGAAGAATTCATTATCATGTATGGAAATTAATGAATGGCTAAACAAGGAGCTAAAAAGATAAAACAGTGGGATGATTCGACTGGAATCTTCTAAAGACATAGGAGAGCCTCTTGATATGACCTGAAGCAATGGTACCATGGACCTTGAATTGAGGGAACAAAAAAGAAAACTCAGAATTCGTATAAGATTAGTTATAGTCTGTATATAAACTAACGATTGTTAGTATCTCAGAACCAGTTAGGGCAGCCTGAAAACAGAAGAGATTAATTCCTGGGGTAGTAATGTTCCAGAAGAGGCAGAAGATGGAGATGTAGGAGTAATTCTTACACAGTCTTTAAAGTCCCTTCCAACTGAAAGGTGCCACAGTTCTACAAAACACTTAATAACTTTGTTTCTTTGCAGGTACAAAATTCAATGGGGTAAAACATATCTAAAGTCTAAAACAGAATCTTACCACCTAGGAAACAACTAATTAAAATAATCCTAAAAGGTAGAGAGGTTTGAAACCCCAATGTCTGCAGAAGACTTCCTTTAAAAGTATCATTGCTCCACCAATATATTTTGAGTCTCTGACAAACAGCTGTAACCCCACCACAAGAAATATTTACCTTTTCTTTTAGATTATGAGTTCCTATGAGAACAGATGTTTAGTTCTTAGTAATTTTCTCAGGAATCAAATAAGTGCCTTGCAAAACAATGGGTGTTTCATAAACTTTTGCTAACATGAATGAAAAGTTTTTGATTTTTCATTTTTAGTAAAATTTAGTCGGCAACAGTTCTAATAAATTGTCTATGCTTACACTTTTACTCCAGCAGGTAATTATGAAGGCTTTTTAAAACCTTTTCCTCTGACTCTAACCCTAATTCCAACTCTGACTCTTATCTATAGTCACACTCAGAGACTCTACTATTACAGATTTGTGAATCTGTAAACAGTACTTGTATGACCTTGAACAAATCTTTTAATTCTCCTGGAGCTCATTTTTTTTTAAATAATAAAAGGAAGGCTCTTAACTAAAGGATCTTTACAATCTTTTTTTCCCAATTCCAGAATTCTATGATTCTAGAAAAGTAGATGAACAGAAAAAGATACCTCAAAAATAAACAACCATGACTTTGTTTTAAAAAAACCCATAAACCTCTGGAAGACAATCAAGAAAGTACTTATACTTTAAAAGCAGAGAATATGACTGGCAAAAAGCATTAAAAGTCTTGCTCCTTATACACTAAGACAGGAGTTAATGAAACACAAATCTCTTTTTCTTCTACTGACTTCTCTCACTTTAAGCTTCAATTCAAATATTCACTTTTAAATGTACCAATCTCAAATAACTGTAAACAAATAAGAGTTAATAAGTTGCTCTAATAGGAAAAAAAATAGCCTAGGAGCAGGAAAATCTAATACAAGAGGATCTATTACAGACCAGCTGTGACAGCTTATGCAAATACTTCAATTTCAGTACCTAGTAACTTCAGAATAATCCAAGCTCTTTCTAGCAAGTCCTTTACTACTCAAAGACATGGAAGAAAAATGATTCATCATCTATCAATTACTGAGAGATCATCAAAGTACATAAATTAAGGTAGGGATAAGAATAGGGACAATAGATCTGTTATTTCAGTTGCACAGGCAATTACTAGCGAGAAAATTCTATCTACCTATGCAAGCCATCACATTCTTTGCAACATATATTCTTAGCTTCCTAAAGCACTGAGGAATTAAAGGACTCATCCAGAATTAGAAAGCCAGTATGTGTCAAAATCTGAACTTGAGCCCACGTTTTCCTAGCTCGAAGTACATCCCTGTATCTACTACACCATATAGCCTCACCATTTATTCAAACACTGTACAGTAACAAGATTCTTACTGGACCAAGATTCTTACTGCCAAACTAATTTCTTCAGAGCACACTTTGGAGTTTAAAATATATGAACAGCAGGGTGGCTAGGTGGCACAGTGAATACAGCACCAGCGCTGGAGTCAGGAGGACCTGAGTTCAAATCTAACCTCAGACACTTAACATTTACTAGCCATGTGACCTGGGACAAGTTACTTAACCCCAATTGCCCTGCCTTCCCCCTCCAAAAAATAAAAAAAATTAAAAATATATGAACAGAATCCATCCCTACCTTGAAAAGCTACAGCATACAATCTCTCACATAGAAAAACAAAAACAAAAGACTCAATATTGTTACTACTAAAAAATGTAAAAGGATAGTAACAGCTTGCCTTAGAAAGCATTTCCATATAAACTGGGGAATGGTTGAACAGAAGATATATGAATGTGGTGGAATACTACTGTTTCATAAGAAATGATGAAGGGGATGGTTTCAGAAAAAAACAAAGACGACTTTTATGAACTGATGCAAAGTGAAGTAGCAGAACCAGGAAAACAATTTATACAGTAAAAGCAGTATCATAGAGATAGTAACTCTGAAAGATTTAGTGGTACTTAACAACACAAAGAACAAATACAGTTCCAAAGGATTCATGATGAAACCTACTGCAGAACTCCAAAAAACAGAACTAATAGACTTAGAGTACAAATTGAAGCATGTTTTCTTCTTTCTTTTTCTCCCTTGGAACATAGCTAATGCAGAAATTTGTTTTGCATGTCTGTAAATATTTGTAATAGGTTTTATTTTCTTTACTTTCTCAATGGGTGGGGGAGGAGTAAAAGTAAGGGGAAAATATGGAATTGAAAATAAAACAAAACTGAATTTTTTAAAAAACATTTTCATTTATGACTGCTTTCCTTTGTTTATTAATAACAGCTTTTATGCAGTAGGGAGGAGAGGAATTATTATCCTCCTACTATTGATGAAATTAAAACCCAGAAATTTATTAAGGTCTGTATCAAGCTAGAGTTAAGGAACAAGAACAGAATCCTAGATATGATAGTGTCGGTCATTAGGGATCTGGGGAAATAAATTTACTAGGATTCCTATGAGACAAGGAGAATAGGGCAGATTTTAAAGCACGATAAACAAAATTAGGCTTATTTTGATACCAAAAAATTTGTTGCATGTTATTATTTCTGGTCATTTCATATTAAATATTTTAAAGAGAAAAGTATTACTAGTAGCACAATTTGTACTACAAAGATCATCAGTTTTTCCCATTAACAGTGGTTGAGAAAGGTTACATTAAGGAGAGAGAGGTATGGAGTGAAACCACATTGTTAGAATTCACAATATGCCAGTGTAATTAGGGAAATAAATGTTAACATCTTTAGTAAAGAACTAACAGACTTGAAAGATTTTTGACCAGCTTTTATTCATCTATTATTTAACAGGAAATGTATTTAAGTTTCAATAGGACGAACAGAGATTAGAAATATGGAAAACCATCTGTTTTGCAAGGGACTCTTAAATAACTAAAGAAGCCTGTAAACATTCTTCCCCCGGAAGCAGCTTTTAAAACAATATATAGACAGCTGAGAACTGCCACCTCAGGAACCAAACTTATTGATGCTTTACCTATAAAAATAGGTATCAAACCAGATATAGCTGATATCTAAAAGTTCAAAAAAGGCTAAACTGATATAGGCAGAATCATAATGGAAATATCCACTACTTTCCACAGACACAAAAAGGGATGAAATAAAGTCAATCCAATGACTGCTGCCCTGCCTCTTTTTCTGCTTCTTTTAGCTACTTCTTCACTTGATAAAACACAGAGGTTGCACAGAGTTTTAACTGTCTCTGCTGTCCCTTTCGATAGCAAAAGAACAACGAATGACTGAGTAACAATGAATAAAGGCTTCACTGTACGGTCTTGGCACCTGACTGGCTATTAACTAGCTATTAACATAGTAAAATGCAAAGTTACACCAAAGTCCTGGCAAACTATAAAATGCAGTTGATACAAATGGCTTTTTTGGTCATTGTTCAAGAGATTTTAATTATTGTATTGAACATGTTAAAAAGTATGCAAATGATCCTATACCTGACTGCACACCACCATGGCAGGGGGAAAGGGAGGGGAGAAAATCTGAAACTCAAGGGATTGTGGAACTGAATCTTGCAAACTCAAAGTAAATAAACAAGTCAATGAAAATTTTAAAAAAAAATAAGTATGCAAATAAGTTTTGAAACCTTAAAAAAATAGCATACAGTTACCTTTTTGAGATAGTCTATGATACAGTGAGTTAAAAAGAGACAACTAGAAAACTTACAGAGATTTCTTTTAGAGCTATAACAGAAAAGTATCTCCATTCTAGTGCAACTTTCAGCTTTAATGCCTTGAAAGTACATAGACTTTAAGGCCATCTTGTATTACACTTCAGTAATTACTTTCAAATTAAACACAAAAATCATTTCTCTGCCTTCCCCCTAGAAAGGATATTTTAGAGCAAGATGCCTTAAAAATTCACTTCTAATTACCAACAATGATTACTTAGGACTTCGTATATTGAAAATATTGAAAATGAGTTCAGTATGACAAGAATCAGACAATCAAAGGAGCTAACATTTGTAAAGCACTTACCACAGGTCCTGGCACATAGTAGATACTTAATAAATGCATGCTCCTTTCCCTTATTCCCTTCCCAGACTATAAGAAACATTTAATCATTTAGCACTAGAATCTAACTAAACATTTAGTGTTCATAGGAAATTTTTGCCTAGAAGGTAATTCAGTTTATTCTAGTCTTGTAATAGTTCATTTAAAACTTAAAATTTTTATAAATTAAACAATAACCAAAATCATAATTTTAAAACCCCTGTCATTATGTAACAACCACACCAACCTTATCAATGAACATAGGGAGGTGAGGGGGAGGTACATACCACAATGTTAATTAAGAATCTGATAAAAATTAATATCCTATTTTTCTTTCACAGATCATGGCTCCACTTCCTGTCTAAGGGGCATCTGTTCCTGACAAATAAGGAATAATCAAGCAGAGTTACAAGCAATATCTGTTGCTAAGCTGTGGCACTACAACAGGTAAGTGAAAATTTCCTGCCATGCTGATTCCCAATCTCCCTCTCTATTAAGCTAAGCTGCACCGAGTACAGCCAACAGGTGGTAAGGTCATAACAAGTTATAGGCAAAATGTCCACTTCATATCTCAACAAATGAAAGTTAACACTACACTTGAGTGAAAAAAGCAATTAGTGAGTTCAAATCATTCTTTTATGTGATGTCCTACAAAAAAATCATAAAGGAGGAGTCAAAGACATACTGGGTTCAAATTCTGACTTTAGCACTAATTTAATGCAAACTTTGCAATAATCTCATTTTTAATTTCATCTATTAACAGAAGAATGATAGCCTAGTAAAACTGCCACATAGTTTTTTTTATAAGAACCAAAGAAAAATGATGTAGCTCAAAGTGGTTTAGTGTCAAGGTATTCACCCCAAATTTACATTCCTTTCACAATAGCAACATCTAATTCTTTCTTTTAAAAGAGATTTGGATAATAGGTCTAGTCAAGGTAGGGGTAGATGTTTATGGTCAATGCCAGAATGCACAAAAAGATAAAAGAGATTTCCCTATTATGACTCTTCAGAAACTTTAACTCTCATGGGATCATCTCTAAGTTTCTCATTTTGGAGCAATATGCCACCACCCAAATATGGGCTTTACAAGAAGATGCTGGAACAGCTTGCATAGCAATTAACTTTGGACCAACAAGAAACATGCCCCAGACAGTGGTTTCTATGCCACTGCCTCCAGTAACCAGAATAGCTCCTTATAATTTAGGAATTTGAGGTGTGAATTGAGGTTTTGGTCTTCTGAAGCTAGCTTTTGACTGGAATACTTCAGTTCCCTCTGACTACAGGAACATTTTCATCTCTATGTTTTTTCCTACTTGGAAAGTAAGAGTCACAAAGAGTCTTTCCTTTTCTTGTCTTTTCTTTCTTACAGGAAAAAAAAAACTCATTGGGAGGGCAGGCACTAAAGGAAATCTATTCTACATGGCTTCCAAGTGGAGCAACCTTGTGATCAATAGGAAGAACAGGGAAACCTCTCATCCACAACAGCAGAGAGGTAACTAGAACTAACAAAACATCCTTTCAGTTTCTAGGCTGAAGCAAATACCTACCACAATCAAAAAAATAAAGACCAAAAAGTAATAGAAGAAGAAATTATGTTGCAAATTGGATTCAAATCTAAAAATTGTTTGACTTTTTGTTACGCTGGAGAACATCTGTACTTTACTCTGGAAAATGGCACCAGAATGCTACTATTACTTTTTAATAAAGGACCTTTATATAGGAAAATCTCTGCTTATTACTATCTAGCAAATATCACGATGATTCATAATTTTAAACAGGCTCCTTTTAATTTAAGACTGAATGTGTTATTCTGATCAGTTATTTAAATAAATGAGGTTTAATAAATTTTAGTTGTGTATATGGATTCTCAGATAAACACAAAAATTTCTCTAGGAATAGTGAGGCATAGTATATAGTTCTGGAATTAAGGGCCAGAAAGACCTGGGTTTAAATTCCAAGTTTCAGTTAAACTGGGAATAACCGTATCTATAGCATCTCCTTGATAAGGTTATTGGTAGCCTCAAAAGAGATATAATATATATGATACTTTGATAATGTACCTTGCCAATTTTAAAGTGTTTTTTAAAAGTTAGTTATAAGGGAAAGAAATGTTATGAGATTTTACAAAAGAG
>CM053585.1:485876909-485892594 GCA_028646515.1 Pseudochirops corinnae | reverse complement strand
GGATTAGAACAGCAAGTAGTAGGGGAAATTGGATAGATCACACTGATTCCATCTTGTGACTCAACTCTGCAGCTAGCTCAGTTCCTCTTTATTAAATTATGGGTCTAGTTCAATTTCTGTCTTGTGAGAAAATTTTATCCAATTGTAGGAATTCTGAGAGAAAGTTATCCCATTGTTTGAACCTAGCCTTGCATGGCTGGGAAGCTGGCCCACCTTTACCAGTTGTTTAGACACCTAGTGATGTTCACCAGACACCTGGTCAGATCCAAAGTTTGATGCAAGGAATTTTATACAACAATATACCTCCAACAATCCATATGTCATATCTAAAAACAGACCCCCCATACTGATCAATTAGCTATTGCTTCCATGTTCCACTGATGGGTTACAAACACTTGAGGGGAGTAGGATATCTCTTTTTCTGTATTCAGGGAATTGTACCTGTTCACTCTCCCCCTTTCAACTTGGAAAGTCCTTAATCTTTCCTCTAAAATTAGAAATCAGATTACCTAATGTTGTATCCTGCTAAACTGTTTTAATTAACTGGTCTTATCTGATTGTCTTTAACGTCTTGTATTTTTAACCCCTTGTATTTGGGGTCTAGTGCCAAAGTTGAGGAAAGCAATTGTTTCAAATCTGTTAGCAACTGATATGCGTTATTTAATAAGTGGATATGCTTATAAGCTTGAACCTTTGTTTGCTCAATCACTTAATTTTTCACCTGCCAATCTGGTCAAAAATCATCAGTGGTTCACTCCTTTAACATAAAAATTCGAACCTGGAGGGGCAGCTCCATGGTTCAGTGGATAGAATGTTGGCCAGTCAGGAGAATCTGAGTTCAAATTTGACCCCAGGCACTTACTAGCTGTGTGGCCTTGGGCAAATACCCTAACACTGTTTCCTCAGTTCCTCATCTGTAAAATAAGCTGGAGAAGGGAATGCTCAACCACTCTAATATCTTTGCCAAGAAAATCCCAAATGGGGTCACAAAAAGTCAGACAGACTGAAATGGCTCAACAATAAACATCGTACTCTTCACAGTCCAGTTCCAACCTGCCTTAGAAATTACATATTACATTTCTTCATCAAATGTACATTCCAGTCAAACAGGACCATCTTCTATCTCTTAGAATTCTCATGGGTTGTCTCTCATGCCTAGAATACATTCTCTTTCTCTTCAGCTACTCTTTTCAGAATTATTCTCTTCCTGGAAGGCTGTCAGCTGCTACCTCTAGAAGCGGAGTGTGAGGAGTGGGCCTTTGCAACAAAATGAGCCCTATTATAAATCATTGAAGAGGAGGTTTATTTTGTCTTATCAGCAAGGATATGCAACAAAGATATAGCGTGCTTAGCTTCTGTAGGAGAGCTCCCTCCAACTACCCCTCTTTCCCCACTTCCTTTACATATAAAAATTTGTCTGATAGCTGGGCAGGAGCAACTTTTTATGCACCTGGGTGACCAGGAAGCTAAAGAGAGGCTGGAACCTATTGGTTCTCAGTGACATCTTTATTGCCTTCTCAGGAAAACTCATGCCTATGGGGTAGGACAAAGGGAGGAGGGGATTCTTGTTTCGTTTTTTTTTTGTATCCTGGACTTCTTTGGCAAACTGGTGAAGCCTGTGGACCCCCAATCAGAATTTTTAAAGAGTAGTAATTGAAGAAAATGCTAAGTTTCAGCTGGAGGCTGTTGAATATAAACATTCAATTCTCTCCCCCCATCCCAGAGATTTGTGAACCCCCCAGTTAAGAAACACTGTTCAATAGAATAACGAAAACAGTAGTGGCTGTTTTCTTTTGGTTTCTTTGTGACTGACTCGCACACAGTAGGTGCTAAATAAACATTTGTCCTTATAAAATGAACATAAAATGTCTGTTCTAGCTAATATTTGGCTTCCCATCTAACATTAAAATTATTAGGATTGTCACACCTCTTTAGATTAAGCAGTACACTCCTCAGAGTTTAGATTTTTATTGCTTGTTCATCACTTTGTGGGGAACACAATTCAATTAACAAGTTCTAGAGTTTAGAGCTGGAAGAAATCTTATAGAGTATCTAGTCCAATTATCTCATCTTAAAGATGAAGAAGCTGAGGCCCTAAGAGGTTAAGTAATTTGTCCAAAGTCATACAGGTAATCCTATCCTGGATCACTGCTTTGTCAAGGTAGAGGGGATCATATAGCTCAATTGAAACCATGAGCTTACCCCAAGATGGACAGTAGAGAGTTTTGACAAAAGGTGATCCCCTGGAAAAGGAAGTGGCAAACCATTCCAGGAATTTGCCAAGAAAACCTCATATACAGTGTGAAAATTATAAAGAACTAACACCAGAAGATGAGCCCCTCATGTTGGAAGATGTCCAACACACTATTCAGGAAGAATGGAGAACAATTATGGGTAACTCTAGAACTAATGAAATGGCCGGGCCAAAGCTGAAAGGAAGCTCAGTTGCAGATGTATCTAGTGATGAAAAGAAAGTCCAATGCTGCACAGGAACCTGGAATGTAGCACCTATGACCTAAGGTCAAACAGAAAATGCAAACGTTAAACATCAACATCTTGGGTAATAGTGAAGTTAAATGGATGGGAATGAGTGGGTTTAATTCGGTTGATCACTACATATCCTAACTGTGTGTAAGACTCCCTTAGAAGAAATGGAGTAGTCCTCACAGTCAATAAAAGGGTGAGAAAAGCAATACTGGGATATAATCTCAAAAATGGCAGAATGATATCTGTTTGAATCCAAGGCAAACATTCAACATCACAATAATACAAGTCTATGCTCCAATCACTGATGTTGAAGAGGCCAGAGCTGATCAGTTTCTATGAAGACCTACAACATCTTCTAGAAATGACACCAAAAAATTCCAGCACATTTATCACAGGGGATTGCTAAAGTAGGAAATAGATAACTGGAATAACAGGCAAGTTTGGCCTTGGAATACAGAATGAAGCAGGGTAGAAACTATTTAATAGAATTTTGTCAAGATAACTCACCAGTCATAGCAAACACTCTTTTTAAAAAACTCAAAGATGGACAGTAGAGAGTTTTGACATGGACACATGGACATCACTAGATGATCAATATCAAAATCAGATTGATTATATACTTTGCAGCCAAAGCAGCCCCTGAGACATAACAGACCATGGGTGGGGAACCTGCAGCTTCAAATTCACATGGGGCTTTCTAGGTCCTCAGGTGCAGCCTTTTGACTGAGTCCAAGTTTTGCAGAACAAATCCTTTTATCAAGGGGTTTGTTCTGTGAAGTTTGGATTCAATCAAAGAGTTGCACCTGAGGTCCTGGAGGGCCACCTGGGGCCTAGAGGTTGCAGGTTTTCCACCCCTGTAATAGGCACTTCATAACTTGAATTGAATAGTCCAGGAGTTCTAAACCTCTTTGTGTGTCTCATGGTCCACTTTGGCAGTTTGGTGGAACTACAGACCTCATCTCAAGATGTTTTAAAATTAATGTAATATACATATTATTAATTAATACTATACACATAATTAAAATAATTAGTAATAACACACACGAATGATATTGAAATCTATACATTATAGTTTATGTGTATACACGCACAATATGGATAAGCACACATTATCCATGCACGTACCTTATACGTGTATACATCGACACATATACACACGTGTATACGCAATTCATATGTACATACACAGGCGCACGCATGGGTACACCCATATACAAACACATACACACGCAGGTTCGGGGACCCCTGACCCAATCCCATAAAGTTTCCTAAGAGGCTTAAAACCGCACTCGGACTCTGGAGCCACTGTATATTACACAGACCAGGAAACAGAGGCCCAGCACGGCGGACAAAAAACGGCATCTCCCGTAGCCCGGGAAATCCCGGCCTTGAGGAGCCGGGACCTGTCCCACGTTTCAGAAGCTCCAGCACTAACACACGACCCAGGTCGAGGCCCGCAGTCCCTTACGTGCCCCGCGGGGGCGCGCACGCCCGGGGCGCGCTCCCGCCGGGTCGATTCCTCTGGCCTGCGTGGTGCGAGGATCGCCGTTGTCATCGATGGCGGAGGCGCGCTCGCTCGCCGGGCCGCGGGGCCGCGGACGGGAACTGCAGTCGGCGGCCATCTTCTTTCCCAAGCTGGCTGCTTCTTAGTGCGGGTCCGGGAGTCCGCCTTCTCGAGTCTCGGTGCCCCGCGGCCTCGGTGGCGACCAGTAGTGGAGGCGGCAGCGGTGGCGGCGGGGGGCGAGGAGGATCCGCCCTCCGCCCGGGTCACCGTTACTACCCCCTAGCGCGCTCACCCCCCACCCCCCACTTCCTTCGGCCGCCCCCCAGCGGTCCCCGAGGGCAAGAGAGAGGGGGAAGCCCCAGCCCCCTCCCCGGGCCTCCACCGCCCCTCCTCTCCTCTCCCTTCTGGCCTTGGGCAGGGCGAGCTGAGCTGGGGTCCCATCCCCTCCCCCCACCCTCCCCACGCCCCGCGGCCACACCTGCCCCTTCCCCCAACCCCACCCCCCAGACGGTGCTGAGGGTCTGCACCCACCTCCTCCTAGATGGGATAAGCTGTAAAGATGTTTAGCTTTGAAGGGGAGTTCAAAACCAGGCCCAAGGTGTCCCTTGGAGGAGCAAGTAGGAAGGTAAGAGACCTGCCGCCCGGGATTCTCGCCACATCTCCCCTTCCCCCTCTTTTCCCCCTGCTCCCCCGTCCTCCTTCCCCAGGAGAGTCTAGCACCCCCACTCCCCGTCTGCCAGCCCCGATGCCCGAGGGGTGCCCGGCTTGTGCCGTCTCTCCTTCCCGCGCCCCCATCGATGTCCTTTCCCTCGGAGACACCTGAGGCCCCACCCCGAAGGTGGGGGGGGGGTCTGAGGCCCTGACCTTTGGCCGGAGCGTCCCGCTGGCCCTATGTCACCCCCCCCCCCCCCGCAGTTCCTTTACCCCCCTCCCCAAGGACTGGGGCTTTAAATCTTTGCGCTTACTGGCGTTTTACTGTTTAGAGTAATGTATTGAACTTTTTTAAAAACAGCAGTAAGAGAAGTAATTTGGTTTTGATTTTTTTTTTTTAGCTTTTGGATTCTCTTTGGCCTTATAGGGGAAGATCAAAACCAACCGAAAATAGTTCTAGTTAGCAACATTGGCACTAACTAGGAATGGCAATTAAGTAATGATTTCTGTGTTGTCATCGTGGAAGAGGAGCTATTTACATCACTAGTGATGCAGTATTCTTCAATTATACATTTAGGGAGGAAATAAAAAGACTCTGGACCACTAGTATTTTAAAATCGCGTTTTGACAGCTTGAAGAAATAAATCATTCTTTCCTTAGAATCAAGGAGAATTTCTGTCCATTGCATTTGTCAGACATCAAAGATGCTCTGGATAAGAGGAGACTTTATTGTAAGCCATATTTGGAGTTTTTTGAGTCTCAAAGTTAAGAAATTTTAATATGCAGAAGAGGCAATTGGGAGAGCATATCTTTTTAGGAATAAACCTTAGGTAATTTTTGCACCTTTGACTTCAAATTGTGATTGCTTTTTAAAGTAACTTAAGTACAACAAACTTCAAACAACTGCGTGTAAAGTAGCAAAGGAAGCTGGTAAGATACAAAGTTTAGATTGAGCTTGGTTCATTTCCTCACAGAATTTATAGTCTAGTGGAGGATACAACACAAAGTTTGGTATTGCATTAAAGTTGCAAGACAAAGTGCTATGTAGAACTTGAGGAGTAATACTGTTAGTTCTGAGGTGGCTATGGGGGGGGGGGGGACTTCACGATGGAGCAGGCATTTGTATTGGTCTTTGAAAGATGCAACAAATTAAGTTGGGAAGGTAAACTTTGCAGGGGTGAGGAACAACTTTAGCAAAAGCACAGAGCTAGGAAAATACCTGCCAAGTTGGGAGTGTGTGTCTGCAAGAGAATGGTCCCAGTTTTGCTGAAATGTGGAGTTTATAGGGTGGGGGAAATTAAGCAATCAACAAACATTTATTATGTGCCTACAGTGTGCCAGGTGTTACAGGTACATCCCCACGCTTCTGGAGATAAATCTGAATTAATAAAAACTCACCACTTTTGATCTTGGGCAACTGGATGGTGGTGGATGGGATTAGAGTGGGATAGAATGCTGGCCCTGGAGTCAGGAAGACTCATCTTCCTTAGTTCAAATCTGGCCTCAGACACTTACTAGCTATGTGATCCTGAGGAAGTCACTTAATCCTGTTTGGCTCAGTTTCCTCGTCTGTAAAATGAACAGGAGAAGGAAATGGCAAATCACTCCAATATCTTTGCCAAGAAAATCCCAAATGGGGTCAAGAAGAGTCAGATATGACTGAATAGCAGCAGCACTCTTATCTTATATTCTTGAGGGACGGGAAGGGGAAATAACATTTGTGTATGCATGTATTTATATACACATACACACGTGTTTGCACATACACTTACTAACTTTTGGACATTTTCAGCTGTCCAAAGCAGAACTCTTTATCTTTTCCTCCAAACCCATTCCTCTTCCAAACTTATCCATTTCTGTGGAGGGCCATTTTCTGCTTCAGGGCAGCTAGGTGGCATGGGCTTGGAGTCAGGAGGACCCCTTCAAGTTCTATTTGAGACACTCATTGTCTCTCAACCCCCCTATCCATTCTGTTGTCCAGGTTTGTCAGTATCACCTAATATACCTTCTTCTCTCCTGATTTTGGCGTCACTCTACTGTAAGCCCTCATCACCTCATTCCTGCCGTAGCTTTTGGGTGGGTCTACCTGCCTCTTCTCTCTCCACTCTAATCCCAAGTGATTTTCCTAAAACCTCCATCTGTTAATGCCTCTCCCCTACTCCTTAAACTTTCTGGGACTCTTTTTGTTTCCTAGTACAAATCCAAAGTTAGGGATGGGAATGGGAGTGGGAACGGGAGATGGTGGTACCACCTTTCTAGTCTTGCTCTCTACTCCCCAACCTAACTCTTGGCTTCCTGGCTGTACCTTGAAGAAAACATTCTATCTCTGGCCTTTAGGCATTTTCCACTGGCCTATTCCTGGAAGGCTTTCCCTCCTCCGATCCTACTACTGACCTCTCTGACTTTCTTTAAGTCCCAACCTCCTCCTGGAAGCTTTCTCAATCCCCTCTTAATTCCGGTGCTTTCCCTCTTTTAATTATTTCCTATTGTCTTGGACATAGGTTGCTTTCTATATATTTATTTATTGTCTCTCCCATTAGATCAGTGGTTCTCAACCTGTGGGTTATGTTCAATTTGTAACAATGAAAATACATCCTGCATATCGGATATTTACATTACGATTCATAACAGTAGCAAAATTACAGTTATGAAGTAGCAACGAAAATAATTTTATGGTTGGGGGTCACCACAACATGAGGAACTGTATTAAAGGGTCATGGCATTAAGAAGGTTGAGAACCACTGGGTTAGATTGTAAGCTCCCTGAAGGAAGGGACTGTCTTTTTCTTCTTTTTGTATCCCTGGTGCTCATAGTAGATGCTTAATAAGTATTTATTTAATTACTAGCTGTGTAACCTTGGGCAAGTCATTTAAAGCCTCTTTGTCTCAGTTTCCTCCATTGTAAATTGGGAATTGTGTGAGAAATATTTGTGAGAGACAAATGAGATAATATTGTAAAGACTTTAGTGGGCTAGGCACTATTATAAGTGCTATTATTGTTATTATTATTCATCAAGGGTACCACTGTCCTTTCTGAAACTTAGGCATTGTCATTTACTTCTCACTGTCACCACTACCCGTATTTAATCACTTGCCAGGCTTTCTGATTTCTAACTCCACAACATCTCTCAAATTTACCCTTTCTCTTTATACAGGTCTGCCTTGGTTCATGCCTTTATCATCTTACCTGGACTTTTACAGTATTCTAATTGGTCTTTGGGCCTCAGATCTATCTCCCTGCTCCACTTACCTTTTACACAGCTACCAAACATATTCCTTAAGAACAGGTGCTCTCCATAGTCTTTGCTCAATAAACTCTAGTTACTAGGCCTTCTAGGTCCTTAGGTTTGACCTTTTGATCGAGTCCCAAGTTTTACAGAACAAATCCTTTTTATTAAGGGGATTTGTTTTGTGAATTTCGGATTCAGTTGAAGGACTGCGCTTGAGGTCCTAGAGGGCTACATGTGACCTCAAGGCTGAAGGTTCCCCACCCCTGCTCTAGTAGCTTCCTCCATCATAGTCTGGCTCCAGCCTACCTTTCCAGTCTTTTTATATATTGCTGTTCTTACAGACACTATAGTCAGTTAACATGGCTTTCTTGATGCTCCTCGAGTGAGACTTCAACCTCCAAGGTTATCTATCCCATAGATCATGACTCTATTTGATAGTTTCTTTAAAAACTCTGCTTATGTGACAACTACAAGAAGGCATTCCTGATTCCCTGGGAAGTCCTGTGCGTGTTGTTCATTCATTCAGTCATATCTGACTCGACCCATGGACGCTGTTCATGGGGGTTCATGGGGATTTTCTTGGCAAAGATACTGGAGTGGTTTGCCATTTCCTTCTCCAGTTTTATTCGGGCAGTGGTTAAGTGACTTGCCCAGGGTCACACAACTAATAAATGTCTCAGGTCAAATTTGAAATCTAATGTTTCTGACTCCAGGCCCAGTGCTCTAGTCACTGTGCTACTTAGCTGCTAGGATGTCCTGTAGACATCCCAAATTCATGTCCACAACAGACTCTTTTCTCCTAAACCCTCTTCTTTTCCTAATTTGCTTGTCTGTTGAGGACCACTTATTCTTCCAAGTACTCAAGCTTGCAACTAATATTATCCTTAACTCTTTATAGTTTTCACCCTCTCTATCTAATCAGTTGCCATTCCATCAGCTTTTGCATCCACTCCGTTCTCTTCACTCATTCACTATTCACTCTAGCTCAGGTGCTTATATACCCTCTACCTTGACCAGCATCCTAATTGATTTCTACTGGTCAGCTATTTAGTCTTCCAGTCCATCCTACCCAGGAGTCAAAAGTAATATTCTTTAGACATAGGTCTAATCATGTCCCTCATGCTTAATAAGCTACAGTGGCTTCCAGTTGCCAAAGGGTCAAATACAAACTTCTCTGAGTGGTATTAAAATATATATATATGTGTATATAACACATATATATGTTTTATTTTTTCTTCCAATTACATTTTACATTAAAAAAAATTTGAGTTCTAAATTCTTTCCCTCCCCTTCCTTGGAAGTCAAGCAATTTGATATAGATTATACATGTGCAGTTGCACAAAACATTTCCACATTAACCACGTTGCAAAAGAAAACAGATCCCACCCAAAAAAATCAAGAAAAAGCTTAACAAAATTATGTTTTGTTTTTCATTCCGACTTCATCAGTTCTTTCTCTTCATCATAAGCCCTTTGGAATTGTCTTGGATCATTGTATTGCTGAGAATAGCTAAGTCATTCGCAGTTGATCATTGGAGAGTATTGCCATTACTGTGTATAATGTTCTCCTATTCTGCGCACTTCACTTTGCATCATCTCAGGTTTTTCTGAAACCATCATCTTTGTCATTTCTTATAGCACAATAGTATTCTATCACAATTACATACCACAGCCTGTTCAGCCATTCCCTGATGGGCATCTCCTAAATTTCTAGGTCTTTTTCACTACTAAAAGAGATGCTATTTAAAAAAAATATACAGAGACACACATACACACATACACACACATAATACATTTTACATATAGGTAATTTTCTTTTTTAAAAATCTCTTTGGGATATATTCTTGATGTAGAGAATCCACCCCAAATGTTCCCACAAACTATTTGTGCCCTGCCTGTGGTAAAGCATTCCGAGTTCCTGTTGATCTGATCAGCCACAGTTGGACACACTGTAACTTGACTCTAATCTAGTGATGTCATTTTGTTCCTCTTTAGGAAGGAAAGAGAACCAACCATTGCTGAGTCAAAGGGTATGCACAGCTTTATAGCCCTTTGGGCATAGTTCCAAATAGCTCTGGGGAATGGTTGGATCAATTCACAACTCCACCAACAATGCTTTAGTATCCCAATTTTTTCACATCCCTTCCAACATTTGTCATTTTCCTTTTCTGTTCTGTCAGTCAGTCTGATAGGTGTGAGGTGGTACTGTTGAGTGTCACCATAAAATGATGAGGTTTAGGCTAGGGGTGCGGGAGACCCTAGAATACCAACATGCCAGATGCTGCCTAATGCATTCGACTGTTGTCTCTCAGCCAAAGAAAAGTAAAATTTATTAAAGGTTCACCATGTTGCGTAGACTTGTAAGGAGCCTTGGTATCTGTGATGCTTGCATTGGGCAAGAGGGCCAGAATCATCTGACACAGAGTAAGTCTGTACTAGAATTCATTTTCTGGCCTTCCTCCTTTCATGGAGGCAAGATGGGGTCTCATACAGAAAGGTTGTGGGAGGAATCTAGAGGTGGCCTAGAAGAGGAGTTTGGGGGGGTCTTCAGGAAAAGTCAAATGAGGTCAGACTCCAGTGCTGAGAGATTAAGGTGGGAAGTAGCTGGAGGCTACCTGGAGATGACAGACAATGGTGAGCTGGGCCAGTTCAAGGGTGTAACAGATTTGGGTATAGATATTTTGGAAGGTTCTAGGGTGGGGGCTAGCTGGATAATGGAGGGCCAGGCTAGTAGCAAAGGTTTGGGCAGAGCCTCAATGAAAGGCTTATGGCCTCATGCAAATGTCCTCTGTGGAAAGATTCAAGGAGAGCTCAAGATAGTTCCCAGAGCTTGTACCTCAAGGATTCAAGGAGAGCTCAGGGGGGTTCCCAGAGCCTGTACCTCATCAGTACCATAGAGTTTTAATTTGCATTTCTCTAATCAGTGATGATTTGGAGCATTTTTTCGTGTGACTATAGATAGCTTTGATCTACCCACCCTTTTGAAAACTGCTTGTTCATATCCTTTGACCATTCATCTTGGGAAATGATGTGTATTATGATTATTATAAATTTGATTCAGTTCTCTATATGTTATAGAACTGGGGCTTTTATTAGAGAAACTTGCTGTAAAAACACCCCAGCCCCCAATTTTTTTTTGCTTTTTTTCTAATCTTAGCTGCATTGGTTTTGTTTGTGTAAAACTCTTTTAAAGTAATCTAATCAAAATCATCCATTTTACTTTTTGTACTACTCTCTATCTCATTTGGCCCCAAATTCTTACCTTATCCCTAGATCTGACAGATAAATATTCCATGCTCCCCTGATTTGCTTATGATTATCACTCTTTACATTTAAATCATGTATCCATTTGACCTTATCTTGTACAGATGGTGAGATGTTGGTCAGTACCTAGTTTCTGCCAAACTGCTTTCCAATTTTCTTAGCAATTTTTGTCAGATATTGAGTTCTTGTCCCAGAAGCTTGGATCTGTTAAGTATATACATCTGTTGACACTCTAGCTTACCTTTCCAGGCTTATTACACATTATCCCTCTTTATACATTTCAGTGTCCTGTCAAATTAACTTCCTCGTTTGTCATTGTTACATAACATTTCACCCCTCTTTTGGATGGGCTGTCTATCCTCCTGCCTGGAATGTGATCCCTCCTTTACTCTGCCTTGTAGAATCCCTAGCTTTCTTCAAGACTCAACTATATATATATATATATATATATATATATAGTTCCAGTTCCTAAACTAAGCTTATATTGATCCCTCACAAGTCACCCATTCCTTCATTACTATGTATTCACTTTGTATATACGCTCATTCATTCATTTATTTACTTGTTCAAGTTGTTTTGCTCTATTAGAATTTAAGAGGCTGGGACTGTTTTCCTTTTGTCTTTTTATCTCCATCGTCTTTTATCTTTGTATCCGCATTGTTTAACTGAGTGCTTGACACAAAGTAGTTGCTTAATGAATGTATGAAGATAATTATTGAACAGACTGACACAACAAGATTTGTGCTAGAAGGATTATTCTGACCATGGTGTGAAGCATTGTTTGGAGAAAGGAAGAGAGAACTGTTAGACGATAATAATATTATTGATGGATAGAAGCAATGAAGGTCTTTATATTTTGCTAGTGAGTGACGGTTTTAATAGAGAGAGGAGGGGATGGGTGCCAGATGTGTTGCTGAGGAGGGATCAAAAGTAATTAGTGACTGAGATTTGGGACATAATATAGTGAATAATAGAGTTATAAGGAGTAATAGATTCTGGAGATGAATGTTCTCTATTAGAACCCAAAAGAGAAGTCAGAACTGGGTGAAAGAGAGGAAGAGAGAGATGGAATGTGTCTCCTTGGAAGTCATTTGCATAGAAGTGTTAGTTGAAGTCTTTAGAAGTGAAAAGAGGATGGAAGAGAGCACTGGCCCTGGAGTCAGGCTGACTTGAGTTCAGATTCGACCTCAGACAGTTAACACTTATTTGCCGTGTGACCTTGGGTAAGTCACTTAACTCCAACTGCCCTGTCCTTCCCCCTCCAAAAAAAAGAAATGAAAGAGGATGGTCAAAGACAGAACCCTGGGGAACACCCATATCTATATTAAGGGGACAGGAAGAGAATTGGGAGCCAGTAAAGGAAATAGGGTAGAACTTATTAAGGAAGAATAGGATTTCTGGGAAATTAAAGGGACAGAGAGTATTTGTTACTGGGGAATGGTCACTAGAGTTAAAAACTGCCTAGAAGTCTGCTAGGATGGGAGTTTTAGACTTGTCTTGCCATTGACTAAGTCACTAACCTTAGGCAACTCACTTTATTTCCTGATCTTATTTACGAAGTGGAATTAATAATATACTACGTATTTTTATAGATTTGTTTATGAAAACTTTACTATTGCATCAAAAATAAAATTGAGAAATTATAAAGTTTAATTTTAATTATGTAGATTTCTGGACATAAGCAATCATTGTGTATTTTTTAAAAATAATTTTCTTCTAGAGAATATCATTTGCCTTTTAAAATTCCATGCACACAGTGCACCCTAAGTAACTATAAATTGATACTCATGTCCTCATTTGTAAAAATTAGTTGGTTGTATTAGGTGATTTTTAATGTTCCTTTTAGCTCTAAGATCCACGATATAAAGTTCAAGTGTGGCAAACTTTTGATTGTTGTCCTTGGATAAGCTGCTGTTTGTGGTACGGGTAAAATGTGCCGGAGATTAGAATGATGGCTAAAGCAAATATATTACCCTTTCCTTTCTGTACCTTGTATTTGTAGCAGCAGAGTTCAGTAGAGAAGTATTGAAAATAGCTTAGAATTGGTAGAAGTAGGTCTTGTGCAATGGCCATTCAATGAGGAAGATTTCAGGGTGCTATGGGTAGATGTGACTAAGTAGTTTTCAAGGTTTTTAAAGTTAACACAGTCTTCCTGGAAACATTTCAGTGTTAGCTATCTGCTTCTAGTTCAGACCTTTGTTCTACAGTTAAGGAAACTGAGCCCCAATGATATTTGAGTGTTGTAATGCTGTCACATTGTTATTTTGTTGTTTGTACTTCATTCTGGAAGAGGATCTGTGATCTTAGGAGGGCGATGTATTGACTTGCAAGTGAATTAAAGTGAGGCAGGGCTGTGCAAAGTCCGCAGCTTTACTCATTCCTCCCAGGTCATCTGAGTCCACTGGCAAATCACAGGGACAGGGCAATGGAGATGACCTCAGGTACAGTGGGAGACCTTGACCTTTCTCAACTAAAATCTTTGCCAGGTCTCAGTTTGCCTGAGGCAGCACCCATTCAGTGATTTACAAAATGAAATGAAGCAAAAGATGGCTATTTTGCCTACTCAAAAAAAAAAGTCTAGGCAGTGGTTCTCAACCTGTGGGTTATGTTCAATTTGTAACAATGAAAATACATGCTGCATATCAGATATTTACATTACGATTCATAACAGTAACAAAATTACAGTTAGGAAGTAGCAACAAAAGTAATTTTATGGTTGGGGGTCACCACAACAGGAGGAACTGTATCAAAGGGTCGCGGCATTAGGAAGGTTGAGAACCACTGATCTAGGGGAAGGAAGACCCTTAGGGTTTCTGGCCAGAACCAAAACAATTGCTATTTATATTCACTGTGAGCCTTCAAAACCCAAAAAATGACCTTGTGAGGCTTGGGCTAGCACCTGTTTGTTATTGGTCAATGAGTGAGAGCACAGAGTGATTTGAGTTTAAAATTTAGTCTGATACCTCTATTCAAATCCCAATGGGCTTTAAAAAAGCCTGGTTTTTCAGAGCTCTATTTCAAGAAATCGTAAATGAAACTATATGGAACAAAAGAGTTAATTGTTCCAATTTAAAAAAATGATAGAACTAATAAGTATACTGGCAGAGCTGAGATTAGAATCCGTGTCTCCTGAATAGCAGTATTTTTTTTACTATCCCATGTTGCCCTGGTATTCTTTGCTTTTTTGAACAGACTTAGAACTGCTTAACCTCTCATTTGAACCATCTCTTTCATGCTAGACAAAACAGCATTTTACCTTCCCTCCTCTCCGTAATAATTATCTATTAAAAATCTCCATGGAAAATGATATAAACTGTCTTTACAACCTTTGCCTGTCTCTTAAATCTTATAATTAGAAGGTTCTTCATTACATCTAAGATTGGAGGTGGAAAATCCAGCTTATAGTCAAGGAAGATGAATCCCAGTCACATCTGGAAGACATTGAAGGAGTTATCTGATATCAATGAAGGTTTTTGAGCTGGGGACAGGAAAGGTAATCTGGGTGGTGTTTTAGAAAGATAGTCTTGGCATTTGTGTGCTGGAGGAATAGAGGAGAGGCAATGGAAACTGAGGCCATTCTGACCATTGAAGGTAGAAATAACTGAATTTATGTAGCACTTTTTTCCGGGGCGGGGCTTTTTTGGAGAGGGGAAGGCAGGGCAATTGGCAGTAAGTGATTGGCCCAAGGTCACACAGCTAGTAAGTGTTAAGTGTCTGAGGTCGTATTTGAATTAGGTCCTCCTGACTCCAGGGCAGGTTCTCTATTCACTGTGCCACCTAGCTACCCTTCTGTAGCACTTTTTTGCATTGCCTAATGCTTTTATTTCTTTTGTCCCTTGACTTCCAATGAAACCACTGTGAAGTTGGTAATTGAGGTTGGGAGGTTAACTTTTAATTTGTTAAGCATTTATTCAGTGCCAACTGTGTGCTATGCCTTGTGCTAATAGTGATAGTGATGGGCAAACAGCCCTTGCCTTCAAGGCATTGTTGTAATTTTTTTCTTCTCTCTGGATATGTACACATATATACACACACATACGTATATACACACAAAATAGATGGAAGGTAATCTGAAAGTTGATACATTAGTCAGTGGATGAAAAGACTTTCTGCAGAAGGTTTGCATTGAATAGAGTCTTAAAGGAATCCAGGGGGAAAAAGGCCAATATCTCCCACAATCTGGGGTCATCTTGAGTTGTCCTGATTTATATCTCACCACTTGGACCCAGATGGCTCTGGAGGAAAAAGTGAGGTTGGTGATTTTGCATAGCCCTTCCTCCCTTAAATCCAATTCACTTGCAAGCCAGGTATCACTTTCTTGATACCATAGTTGTCTTGGAGAATGAAAGACAAACAACAATAAAAAAGGAATCCAGGTGTGTGAGATGAAAGAGTTCAGAGTCTGAATCTAAGGACAGAAAAGGTCTTTATTCTTTCTCATGAGAAAGGACTCTATCCCTGTCACTCACATGGCAGCAGGGACAGAGAAACAGGTAGAAGCCAGCCCATGGTTATATAATCTCCCAGTGCAGAAACTCAAACCCCCCCCCC
>CM053585.1:485838132-485876809 GCA_028646515.1 Pseudochirops corinnae | reverse complement strand
TAGGTCAGTCTAGCTAAATAGTAGAGTGTGCAGCAGGGAGTAAAATGTAAGAAGACTGGAAAGGTAAGAAGGGACTTGGTTATAAAGAACTTTAAATGGGCAAGAGAAGAGTTTATATACCTTCTCTAGCGAATAAAAAGTCATTAGAACTCATTGAGCAAGGATGTGTGAAATGGTCAGACCTGTGCTTTAGAAAAGTCACTTTGGCAACCAAGTAGAAGATGGATTGGAATGGGGAAACATTTGAGACAGAGAGACCAGTGAGAAAGCTGTTTTAATAGTCCAGAACAAAGGTGATAAGGACTAGTTAAGTTAGCAAGCAATTATTAATTACCTACTATGTGTCAGGTACTGTGGCACGTACTGGATATCCAAAAAAGGAAAAAGACAGTCCTTGTTCTCAGGGGCACACAGTTATTGGGGATAACAATATGCAGACAACTATATACAAGCAAAACACATATAATAAATTGGCAATAATCAATAGAGACAAAGGACTGGTATTAAGGGGAAAGGCTTCTTGTAGATGCTGTGATTTTAGGGACTTGAAGGTAGTCAAAGAAACAAGGATGCAGAGAGATGAAGTCTTCAGTTCTAGTCATGGGGAAAACCACTAAAAATGAAGTAGAGAGATGGAGTGTCTTGTTGGAGGAACAATAAAGAGGCCAGTGTCACTGAATCAGAGAGTACCCATGTAGGGGAGTGTAAGGTGTAAGAAGACTGAAAAGGTAGGAGGGTGCCAAGATACAAAGAGCTTTGTACACCAAACAGGATTCTGTATTTGATCCTGGAGGTAATAGGGTTTTTATTGAATAGGGGGATTGTTGTTTTAGAAAGACCTTTACTTTAGGTGGGACAACTGAGAGTGAAGGATGGACTGGAGTGGGGAGATTCTGATGGTAGAGAGACAGATCAGCAAGCTATTGAAATAATCCAGGCAGGAGGTGATAAGGATCTTACTGGATGGTGGCAATCTCAGGAGAGGAGGAGGAATATAGAAAGAGATTACAAAGGTAAAATGGAACGATCTGGGGGGTGGAGCCAAGATGGCAGAGTAAAAGCTTGAGCTCACCCCCAAACCACTCCAAATACCTTTAAAAAATGACTCTAAACAAATTCTAGAGCTGCAGAACCCACAAAATGACAGAATGAAACACACTTCCAACCTGAAAGGCACACAGGAAGAGTATATGACACCGACTGGGAGCAGAGCACAGCCTGGCATGAGTGGAACAGAGTGCAGTGGGGAGTGGGCTGCCCTGGGAAGCAGACCTTAGGGGACTAAATGACTGGCAGCTATGGCAGTTTCCAGACTTCTCAACCCACAGATGCTGAGAACAGTGTGGCAGGTCAGTGGGGGAACTCTGGGACCTGGGTGAAAGAGGAACTTCCAGCCTCAGCCCTCGGGCAGTGGTGCTGATGGTGGCTGTGGTGGCAGCAGCTGCTTCAGGAGCTCTGGGGCCACAGATGGTGGGAGATCCAGTGACTGATACAAACCCCCAGAAGCCTGGGACGGTACACCCATATCCACACCCACTGCCACTGGAAGCAGAGTCCTATCTTGACAGGGAGTTAGAAATTCAAGTATTTTGACTGGGAAGATGAATAAACAGCACTAAAAAAGTCAGATTATAGGATCTTACTTTGGTGACAAAGAAGATGAAAACAGACAGCCAGAAGAAGAGAGCAAAGTCGTTTTTTCATGATTTTCTTGTATCACTCTCATTTCTCTTCCCAATTTTTCCTCTACTTCTCTTACTTGATTTTCAAAATCCTTTTTGAACTCTTCCATGGCCTGTGACCAATTCATATTTACCTCTTGAAAGAAATCCCAAAAGGAAAACTCCTAGGAATATTGTAGCCAAATTCCAGAGATCCCAGTTCAAGGAGAAAATATTTAAGCAGCCAGAAAGAAACAATTCAAGTACAATTAGAATAACACAAGACCTAGCAGCTTCTACATTAAGGGACTGAAGGGCTTGGAATATGATATTCCAGAGGTTGGAGGAGCTAGGATTAAAACCAAGAATCACCTACCCAGCAAAACTGAGTATAATACTTCAGGGGACAAGATGGACATTCAATGAAATAAGGGACTTCCAACTATTCTTCTTGAAAAGACAGAACTGAATAGAAAATTTGACTTTAAAATACAAGACTCAAGAGAAGCATGAAAAGTAAACAGGAAAGAGAAATCATAAGAGATTTATTAAAGTTGAACTGTTTATATTCCTACATGGAAAGATGATATTTGTAACTAGTGAGACCTATCTCACTATTAAGGTAATTGGAGGAAATAGATAGGTAGATAGATGATGACCCAGGGTGAGTTGAATATGAAGGGTTGATATCTAAAAAATAAAATTAAGGGATGAGAGAGGAATATATTGGGAGATGGAGAAAGGGAGAGATAGAAATGGGGTAAATTAACTCACGTAAAAGAGGTAAAAGAAAGCTATCATGGGGCAGGTAGGTGGCACAGTAAATAGAGCACTGGCCCTGGAGTCAGGAGAACCTGGGTTTAAATGCGGCCTTAGACACTTAACACGTAGTAGCCATGTGACCTTGGACAAGTCACTTAACCCCAATTGCCCTGCTTTCTCCCCTCCAAGAAAAAAGCCAAAAAACAAAAAAAGCTGTTACAATGGAGAGGAAGGTGGGGGAGGTGAGAGGGAATGAGTGAACCTTACTCTTATTGGATTTGGCTTAAGAGGGAATAACACTCAAATGGGTATCTTACCCTACAGGAAAGTAAGGGAGGAAGGAGATAAACAGGGGGGAAATGATAGAAGGGAGGGCAGATTGGGGGAGGGGGTAGTCAGAAGCAAATATTTTTTAAAAGGGACAGGGTAAAAGGAGAAAATAGAATAAGTGGAGAGTGGAATAGGATGGAGGGAAATAAAGTTAATCTTTCACAACTTTATTATGGAAGTGTTTTATATAACTACACATGTATAACCTATATTGAATTTCTTGTCATCACAATGAGGTTTGGGTGGGAAGGGAAGAAGAGAATTTATAAGTTTTTAAAACAAGTGTGAAAAATTGTTTTTACATGCAATTGGGAAATAAGATATACAGGCAGTGGGGTAGAGAAATCTGTCTTTCCCTACAGGAAAATAAGGGGGGAAGGGGTAAGAGGGGTGTGTGTGATAAAAGGGAGGGCAGACTGGGGGAAGGGGTAATCAGAATGTATGCCATTTTAGGGTGGGGTGAGGGAAGAAATGGAGAGAAAATTTGGAACTCAAAATCTTGTGGAAATGAATGTTGAAAGCTAAAAAATTAATTAATTAAGAGAAATCAACCGATCTTACTACAGATTAGATATTTGCAGCAAGAGAAAGTGAATTGATGATGATCCTTAGGTTTCCAACCTGGAAGAGTGGTATCCCTCTACCCTCAACAGTAATTGGGAAATTAAGAAAAAGGAAAGGCTTGGGGGCAGGGTAGGGGTTGGGAGTTGGGGGGATAAGATGTGTGTGAAGATAATGAATTCAGTTTTAGACAATGTTGAATTTAAGATGGATAGACATCCAGTTCAGGATGTTCAATAAACAGTTGGAGATAAGAGATTAGCAGAAGTTAAGTCTGGATATTTAAATTTGAGAATCATCATGTTAGAGATGATAATTGAATCCATGGGAGTTGATAAGATCACCAAGGGAAATAGTATAAATGAAGAGGGCCCAGGACAGAACCCTGTGGGATACTCCCATTCTTACTGGCTTGAACCTGGATAAAGGGCCAGCAAAGGAGAGTGAGAAAAATTGGTTATGTAGGTAAGAGATGAAACAGGAGAGAGAATTGTCCAGAAAACCTGTAGAAAAGACATTATGCTCATTGTTTCAGCCTATTTCCTTACTTCAGAGTCAGTTTGAAGGCCAGGCTCTGCCTACTTCTTGAGGGAATATCTGGATTGATCCTGTAGTTGTCTGCTTGGGGTATTGATTATTGTGCTATTCTAAAATCCCTGGGACAGCTCAGTCTGGGGACCTGCAGGTTCCCAGTCCTCCTAAATTGATCTGATGGAGGATAAAGTCTGATCACTGTTTCCTTGCTTTGGGTTTGGATCTGAGTAATTAGTAGATTTTCTCCTGTACTGAGCCACTGTCAGCTAACTGAAAGGCTCTGCTGGTTCCAAGAGACAATCTATAGACTTTTGGTGTGAGATTGCTGTCCTTGTTAATTCCTCTTGTAGGTTTCAGGCTTGACTGGAGGAAGGAAGACTTTACTCCTGGAGTCTTACTTAGCCACATAGCTGCTGCTTATTCCTGAACTTTCTCCTCTCTCAGAAAACACTTTGTCTCTCAACTGCCCTTCACCTTGGAATATCATCCCCATACACAAGTCTCCATCAGTCATCGCTCAATTTGTGACTTAGAGCTGGGTGCTGAGCAACAGATATGCCAGATGGCATCTGTTCCTGCCTACTGCACAAGTTTAAGCCCCTCTTTGGTACATCTAGGATCTTCTCTTCCTTTGGTACATAGCCTCTTCCTGCATCAGAATGCTCTTTCCATTTGAGTTCCAGGCTAGACCTTACCCCTAGACCTCTCTGTTTGTCTTCTTATGCTGACTTGGGTTAGAAATAGAATTTACTGTAATTTTTTTTCCTTGGATTTCCAGTTCAGGATTTGTTCTGGTGTGTTTTCTAGATCTGTATGGAGGAATTTTTTTTGAGGGATAGTTCACTGTTCATCCTGCTATTCCACCATCTTGGCTTCATCTCCAATCCCTTTCCGAGAAAAAGTTCTCTGAACCATCCCAGAGAAAAGGAAGACTCTCAATTGAGGGGGACTTGGAACTGCTTTTTCAGGGTATGGACCCCTCTGAACAACAAAGGATCTGGAAGGCCAACTGATTATTCAGTAAGGGGAGGAATCAGTAAAGGCTAGAGCGGATCATCCAGAACTCTGTTCAAAAGTTGCCCATTCTTGAGTAAGTACAGAGACTGGTTCCATAAAACTTCAGTCTAGAGACCCTTTTCTAGGATGACATTGATTTGATGTAGACATGACTTCTTGGGAAGTAGAACACCCTACTTGGGCAGTCAGGGACGTAGTTGGTCATTGAACTGATCAGACATCTTAATTGCCTTCACAGTGTTTTTGCTGTTGTATAAATTATTCTCTTGGTCCTGCTTACATAAATCTTCATCAGTTTGTACAAGTCTTACCAGGTTTCTTTGAAACCCCTTTCATTTCTTGGGGCATACTTCCATTTCCTCCCCATTTTATTTTTCAATTAAGCGTTTATTTTCTCAGTCTCCCATGTCCCCAGTCACTCTTAGCACCTCAATTTAAAAGAAAAACAAAAACTTTATCACGCATATGCATGGTCAGACAACAAATGCCCACATTGGCCATATCCAAAAATTATGTTATAAGTAATATTGAATCCATCAGCCCTTGGAATAATGGTTGGACACTGCATTCATCAAAGTTCTTAAGTCTTTCAAAATTGTCTTTATAGAGATGGTATTGTATAAATTTTTCCTACTTTTATTCACTTTTCTCTGCATAAGATCATACAAGTCTCCCTTGTTTTCTTTGAACCTATCCATTCTATTGCTTTCACGTACCATCATGTGTTCAGCTGTTTCCCAATTGGTGGGGACTCCCTTAGTTTCCACTTCTTTGCCACTGTAATAAGAGCTGCTTATAAATATTTTTATATATATTGATCTTTTTCCTTTTTTTGTTCTCTTTGAAGGATAAGCCTCATAATGGTATTATTGAAGGGTATGAGATTTTGATGTCTTTTTGAACATAATTCTAAATGGTTTTCCAGAAAGTTTATCGCAATTCACCATTCTACTAATAGTACATTAATTTGTTTCTTTTCCTGCAGCCTCTTGAGTATTTTTGTTGTCTTTATCATTCCCATGAATGTGAGGTAGAAATTTATAGTTATTTTAATTTGTATTTCTCTAATAATTTATTTCTAAATTTTAATTAAAGATTTTATTTCATGGTTAAATAAAACAAGCATTTCCATAATATAGTATAATTTTTAAAAAATGATTGCACATGAAACTGCAAGTCTGTTATATACAATTTGTTACTCCTTTTAAATGCATTATATTTATCATATAAATATATTTTTTCCACCTCCTCCTCCCTAGAAGTGGCAACCATTAGATCCTGTGATGCCAGTCATAGCTGCGCACCCGAGGATTGCTGCTGTGAATAATTTTAAGGTCTAATTGCATGGTATAATGAACTCTATTCAGCAATAAACTAAACATTGTTCAGTAAAGCATTTATAGCAACATCCTTAAGCAAAACATGTCTCAAATATATATATATATATCTCATAATACTCGGTATATCATGTGGCACATAGATATATCATTGTATTCAGTAACATTCCCAAAAATACTTGCTTACACAGTTAGGGGGTCCCAGCAAGTTCCTCTAGTCTGCTTGTACTTGCTTAACTCCCTCAGCCCTGCTCTTCTCTCCTCTCCCTCCAAGCCATATAATATATACTGTTTCCAGTCAAAGACTGAATTCAGTCAAAGGCAAGACTCAATCAAGGGCACTTACTTGGCTAAAACTCAGTCCAGAATAAACAGCAAAAAATTCTATTTTGCTTGCTGTTGTGGACACAAGTACATTTATATATATATATGTATATATGTGTGTATGTGTGAGTATATATATATGTATGTATGTGTGTGTATATATATATATATATATGTATGTGTATATATAAAATCATTCTATACATAGTTCCATTCATTATTGCTTTCTTTGGATGCAGATAGCTTCTTCCTTACTTCCTTTATAGTTAATTTGGTTATTTATAGTAGTCAGAATGTTTTATTCACTCAGAGTTGTTCTTAACACAAAATGAGTGTTATTGTATAAAATGTTCTCTTGGTTTTCCTCATTTCACTCTTCATTATTTTATGCAAGTTTATCCATGCTTTTCTAAGATCATCAAGCTCATGATTTCTTATAGCACAGTAGTATTTCATCACTATCACATACCATAACTTGTTCAGCCATTTCCCAGTTGACAGACATTCCTGTAATTTCTGGTTCTTTGCCACCACAAAGAGAGATGCAATAAATATTTTAGAACATTTAGATTTTTTTCCTTTTTCCCTAATCAGCTTTGGAAATAGACCTAGTAGAGGTATTGCTGGGTTAAAGAGTATAGGCAGTTTAATAACTCTTTAAGCATAATTCCACCAACAGTGAATTAGTGTCCCAGTTTTTCCATGTTCCCTCCAACATTTGTTGCTTTCCTCTTTAATCATTTTAGCCAATCTGATAGATGTGAAATGATATCTCAAAGTTGTTTTAATTTGCATTTTTCTTATCAGTAATGATTGAGAGTTTTTTAAATATGACTTACAAATTGTTTTGATTTCTTTATCTAAAAACTGCCTGTTATCTTTTGACCATTATTCATTTTTTTATTTTTTAAAATTTATTTATTTACTATTAGTTTACAACATTCAGTTCCACATTCCCTTAAATTTCAAATTCTCTCCTCCTCCCCCCCTACCCAGCGGCATGTAATCAAATATAGGATCTACAAATACCTTCATATTAAACATTAGGTTATAAAGAAGGATTATAACCACTGGGGTGAGCAATGAGAAAGAGGAAACAAAACAAAAAAAAGAGAGCAAGTAGTTTACTTCAATTTGCAGACTCTCCAGTTCTTTCTCTGAATGTGGATGTCTCTTTCCATCATGAGTCTTTTGGAGTTGTCTTACAACTTTGCATTGCCGATAGGAACCCAGTCTATCAGTTAGTCGTCATATATACATTGTGTCTGTAATTGTATACAAATTTCTCCTGGTTTTGCTCTTTTCATTTAGCATCAATTTATATAAGTCTCTCTAGGTTATTATGAAATCCATCCTTTGACCATTATTGAAATGGGGAATGACTCATATTACAAAGTTCTTTCTGTATTTGAGATATGGAACCTTTATTTGAGAAACTGTCGATAAAATTTTTTCCTCTAATTTTCTGCTTTATTTCTGCTCCTGGCTTCATTCATTTCATTTATACAAACCACTTTTAATTTAATGTAGTTGAAATTATCCATTTTCCATCTCACTCTAGTCTCTATCTCTTGTTTATTCATAAATTGTTCACCTATGCATAAGTCTGATAAGTAATATGTTACATATCCTTTAAATTTTTTTGTAATCTCTTTTTATAGCTAAGTCACGTATCCATTTTGACCATATCTTGGTAAGTGGTGTAAGATACTGGTCTATGGCTAGTTCCTGCCATACTACTTTCCAGCTTTCCCAATAATTTTTTACCAGATAATTCTTATCCTAAAATATTCCCTAATAATACTTTGGAGCATTTTTTCATATGACTATTGCTAACTTGGATGTCTTCTTCTGTGAACTGCCTATTGATATTCTTTGGTCTTTTATCTGTTGAAGAATAGCTCTTACTTTTACAAATTTGAATTTGAATCAGTTGAGCGGGTGCTTTTCAAAAATATGCCAGTACTGTGCTAAGCACTGGGGATACAAAAAAAAGGTCAAAGACAGCCCCTGATCTCAAGGAGCTTACAATTTAATGACTCAGACAACATGCAAACAAGGATATACAAAGCAGGCCATGTACAGGATAAATAGGGAATAATAGCAGAGAATGCATTCTTGGTAACTTGGTAAATGGCAGCTGTCAGGATACCCAGGTAGGGAATTTGGGTTCTCCAAAACCTGGGAGTTCCAATAAAAAGGCTTCCTCAGAGTGGGAGAGCTTATTCTTAAAAGCATATATCAGCAGCTTTTTCCAGACTGTGCCTAGAATCCTCTCAATTTTCTTCACCCATTATATTTTCCCATTTTGACTGAGCGTGTTAGACTCTGAATTTTCTTAGATTGATTTCTCATCCCTTTTTTCCCCTCATATGGACTACCATCCACTCTGGGGCCAGTCACTGTGACCTTTTCTAGACCAGTCAAAGGAATGTCATTTTGTGAGTGGTATTTGTCAGTGCCCTCAGTAAAGGAAGCCTCTCTAAGTTCCCTTCTTACTGGAACCCAATATGAGGGAGAATTCAGATACCCTTGGAAAATGACAGTGAATGTATATTGGACTCCTTTCCTTCACAAGTGAAAACAAACTGTTCCTGACTAGTTTCAGCCACAAGAATACAGGGAGAAAAAGTCTTGGTGAAGGTACCTAAGCCTATTCAACTCACCCTGGACCTTAGCTACCTCTTCTACCATATTGATAGTTAGGAATAGTTCAATAATAGGCATGATGATTTTGTTCAGCTCTTTTTAATCCACCATAAACTGCTAGGTACTGCTGCCTTCTTCACAGGCCACACAGTATTGTTATAATGGGAGTTGTTATTTTGAAGCACTTCAGCTTCATTAGAGCTGAACTATCTTTCACTCCCCTGGAGCTGCTATTTAGCGATAACTGTGAGGAATGATTGGGTGTGCTGGCACACTCTTGTAATCCCAGCCACCAGAGACACTGAGGCTAGCTGATCTCTTGAACTTGGGAATTTTAAACTGCAATGGGTTTTGGCATTTGGGTGATCACACTAAGTTCAGAATCACTGTGGTGAATCCTAGGAAGCAGAGGTCTACCAGGTTACCTAAAGCAGAGTGAAATGACCCAGCTTTTGGACCTGTCACTAGTCCTTGTACTACCAGCCAGGTCCAGATGTGGGGACACAGTCTTTTTTTTTTTTTAGGTTATACATGTACAATCATGTTAAACATATTTCCACATTAATCATGTTGTGAAAGAAGAATCAGAACAAAAGGGAAAAACAAGAAAGAAAAAACAAAAAAAAGCTAAAATAACGTGCTTTGATCTGCATTCAGATTCTAATTCTTTCTTTTTAGTCTTTTCTGTCTAGTCTTTTTTTTTTTAATTTTAGACTTAAACACTAAAACCTAAATACACAGTAAGAGAAGAAAAACATTATACACTTAAATATTGAAACTTTAGTACAGAATAAGAAAAGAATATGTAGCAATAAATGTCCATTTCAGGAAAGCTTGTATAAGAAATAGTATACATCATGTTGAGAGCTGTCCTTCTTTAGTTCCATGTAAGTTTTCTTTTGTTCTGTGTTGTACACTTTTTACTTTGTTCTTTTCCCCTGATTTCCCCCTCCCAGCCTATAATTAAGTATGGATATACACACATATGCACTCAAATGCATATATAAACATATACTTTCCCTAACAAATTCTACTCCTGATCTTTGTTTTTATGTTTGTGCATATCTCTTATTTCCTATCCCTTCTGACTTCTCTACTTTACTTCTGCCTACTACCTTGCTCTCATAATACTTACCTTACTCCTCCCTCTTCCTCCTCTCTCATTATCCTCTCATTCCCATAGATATGAACACCCCTCTATATGCCTCTTTAACCTATTCCTTCATCCACCCTTCTAGAGGTCCCTCATCCTCTCTCTACTCCCTGTCCCCTTAGCATTTTCTTTCTGCATTTAGAAGACGCTTGTTTTTTTTTTGAGGGAAGAAGACAAGGGAGTTGGGGTTAAATGACCTGCCCAAGGTCACACAGCTGGTAAGTGTGTCAAGTGTCTGAGGCAGGATTTAAATTCAGGTCTGCCTGACTCCAGGATTGTTGCTTTATTCACTGCATCACCTAGCTGCCCCTAGAAGACTTTTATATTTTATACTCTTCTATGTATTTGTGTGTTGTTCCCTCTTGAAACCATTCCTGTTGAAAGTAGATTTCCAGAACTAACAGCCCTCCTTCATCTAATTCTTCTGTGTGGCTTCTTTCTCTTGCACTTCGTTTGTATAATATAATTACTCTTTTTAGCTGTTCCTAAATGGTTTTTTTTTTTTAAGTAACAGCATATTCAGGTCTACCCCAGTCTTACAAACTACCCAATTACTAATAACAGTTTTAGACATATGTTTTACATTTTACATGTAAAAACAGTGTCCTTATTGAGTTCCTTGTAATTAGTCTTTGGTGGGTACCTTAGCTTTCTTCTTGGCTCTTGTATGTTGGATCTTCTATTAAGTTCAGGTTTTATTTTGTTTTGTTTTTTGTTAACAAAGTCCTGCAAGTTTGTCAATTCATTAAGTATTCATTTTTTCATTCAGGATTATGCTTAGCTTTCCTGGGTGTGATATTTTTGGCCAGAACCCAAGTTCTTTTACTCTTTGATACACAGTGTTCCAAGACTGTTTTTTTAGTATCACCGCTGCTAGGTCTTATGTGATTCTAATTGGGGTACCACCATATTTAAATTGTTTTGTTTTCTTGTTGCTTGTAATATTTTATCCTTAAGCTGGAGGTTTTGGAATTTGACTATAATATTCCCGTGAGTTTTTCTCATGGGAGCTCTTTCAGGTGGTGATTGGTGGATTTTTTCTGTTTTTCTACTTTTCCCTCTTGTTCTAACACTTTAGGATAATTTTCTTTAATTATTTCTTATATTATTGTTTCAAGATTCTTTTTTTGATCATAGCTTTCAGGTAGTCCGATTATTCTTATATTTTCTATTCTTGAACTGTTCTCCAGATCATTTGTTTTTCTTATGAAATTCTTCACATTATCTAATACTTTTTCATTCTTTATGTTTTGTTAATCATTATTTCTTGATCTCATAACTTTGCTGGCTTCTTCTTACCCAATTCTGATTTTTAAGGAGTCATTTTCTTAAGATTCTGGATTTCCTTTTCTAATTGACTTTTCGTAATCTTCTTGTTTTTTTTTTAAGTTTTTCCTCAAATCTCTCTCATTTGATTTTTAAAGTCTTTTTAAAGTTCTTCTATGTATTCTTTTTGGGCAGGTGACGTTACTTTTTGGGGTAAAAGTTTCTTTGCTTTGGTATCCTCCTCTAAAGACAAACCCTGGTCTACTCGATTCCCATAGTAACTCAATGTGGTTGGATTCTTCCTTTGCCCGTGCATTTTTTGTATTTGTTGTCGCTTAGTTTTTGTAATCACCTCTAGTCCTGGGGTATAGAGGATGATGCCTCTGACCTCAGAGCCTTCTTCAGTTCTTCCCTCTGGCTTGCAAATGAAACCAAGACCTCCAGCTTTCTCTAAGTGCCTACAAACATCTGGGTCCCTACCCTATATTTCTGTACTCACTCTGTGTACTGGTTCCTTCTTAGGCCAGTCTGTGACATCCTAGCATAGCTGGATCTGGTGTTCTGTGTTAGCAGAGGTTCCCTGGGTCTTCCTGACTCAGACCCCCCAAGTCTTCTCATTGTCCCACTGTCTCCAGGGTAAAAGTTCCTGTGACTGGGGCAGAGGCAGCCTCCCAGCTGAGCTAACCCCCGGGCTTGCTGCTTGTTGTTTAAGTAGTCCTAGCCTGGAGGTGTTTATTCTTCACAGAGACCAGACCTCATCCTGGAATTTTTCTTCAGATCTTCTCAGTTTGTCCCAGGAGGACCCCAGTTCTGCCCTTATTTTTATTTTTTCACCAACTGTGTGTTCACTCTGAGGCTCTATTTTATCTCTTTTGTGGGGGAAAATCTTGAGAGCTTGGAATTTTCTAGCCTACTCTGGCATTTTCCCAGAATCCTCTCCATCTAGTCTTTTAAAAAAACAAAACCTATCAAAACCACAAAATGGTTATCAGTTCCAAGTATTTTCATTTGGGTTTGCCCATAATAACCCACATAGGGGTTGCTTAAAGGGCCCCCAACAGATAACTGTCTTCCACCAGCTTATGAAAGGAATAAACATTTATATACCACCCCGTATGTGCTAAGTACTTTTTACAAATGTTATCTCATTTATTCACAACAACCCTAGGAGGTAGGTGCTATTATCTCATTTTACAGTTGAGGAAATTGAAGCAAACAGGTTAGGTGATTTGCCAGGGGTCACAGAGTTAATGAGTATCTGAGGCTAGGTTTGAATTCAGCCTTTCCATGTCCAGTGTTCTATCCAGTGCTACACTGCTTGTCTCAAACGATAATGATACAAATGGAGCAAGGAATACCTTGTATTTTACTTTATTAACCTAGTGTTCCAGGAACGATCCTCAAAGCTCACTCTTGGAGATGGTGTCACCACCCTCTGCCAACCTAGTAGGATTTAGAACCCAATACCTTTTCCCTTTCATCCCCAGAAAACACGTCGGCACTTATAATTGCATTTGCTATGGCTACCACTATTCTGGTACTCTGCCCAAATTTTACAAGTTGATCAGCCCACATCTGTATAGTTATGTGTTGTCAGAGACTCATACCTAATGACTGAAGGCATTCATCATGAACAACGAGGTGTCTAATTGGTCTGGAGACTGACTGGCTGGTTCATAGAATCTGTCAGACTTTGGGTGATTGGGTAGGCAGAGATCCAATCTATAAAACTAATTTCCTAAAGGAACAGTATAATAAATGGTACCCTATTGCATGGTTTCCCAACCATGCTTAGGGACACTTCAGTTTGTTGTGAAAGATGCTCTTGAGATGTGCCTAATGCCCTTGGTTACTTCAGTCCTCCTTATGTGGTTTTGACTAAGGATGGGTATGAGTGACAGTAATTATGATGGCAAGGAAATAGAGTCCTTATATGTTTGTAAAATAATCTAAATTCACAAATGTGTAATGTGTTATAAAAGACTGGGAACACAGATCTGTCTTCCTTTTTTCAGTTTATTACTGTTATCTAATAAACTTTATTGCAGTCCAAACAGGAAAGCAAGGGTGCGTCCAAAGTCTGAATATATGGAGCAATGGAGATTTTACTTTAGGTTAGTCTTCGTTAACGCCCCTAATATGCAGATGATAGTTGTAACCTGAGACATTTTAGGATTTAGATTTAGCATGTAGAACTTGAAAGGACCTTAAAGATCATCTAGTCCAGTCACCTCATTTTGCATATGAGGATACCGACTCCAAGAGAGGTTAAATTGACTTATACACAGATACTAAACAACAAAATTGGGCTTTGGATCCAGGTCCTCAGGTTCCAGAGTCTATACTCTTTCTACCAAGTCATAACTTTTTCTTAATGTCATCTATCCCTCTGATATTTGTAAGAGTACCCAACTTTGTGAGAATCCTCTCATGTTCCCCCCAGCCTCCCAGCATTGGTAGTGATATTTTAACTTACATGATTTAAAAAACAAACTGCAGTTCGTATTTACATGGTTCTTTAGACTCTAAAAATTGCTTACTTTCCCCTCCCCTTTTTTATGAATTTAACCTTCATCAGTCATTTCAAGATACAAAGAAAAGAGAATTGTGTTAAAAAATTGTGAGCTTTTAAAAAAAGAAATATATAAAGGTATTAACAGAACTGTTGTATTTGTGTCCTTGTCTTTTTTCCTTAATGTACATTTAAAATATTTTTTTGATGCTCTTGCTCTCTTTTTTTTTTTCCTCTCCAGGTCTAATCACTACCCACTTCCCTCCTCTACAAGTAGTTCTCTCTTCAAACTAATCTATTTAATCAAGTAAAACAATTCAGAGTTGATCAAGCCTAATTTTGTACCTCTAGTCTATTATCTGAGAAGAGGTGATTACCCTTTTGGATGATTTTGTTAGTTTTGGACCAGATCTGTGATTTGATGGGTATAGAGGTATCCCTGTGAGGAAATGCCTACTAATGTAGATAGATCAGTAACTGTTGTGCAATTTCTAGTCTTAGTTTATCTGTGACAGTGAGGGGATAAGTGCCTTGCTTAGGGTCACACAGTCACTATATATCAGAAATAAGACTTGAATTCAGGTCTTTTTAATTTTAAGGCCAGCTCTATCAGCTGTGACCTGCTACCTCTCTGAGTGGTTTATTTTTCCTCATCAGTCTTTTGAAATGATTGGTTACTGGCTTGGTCCAAGTTCTGAGTTCTTGCAGAGAGTTGTTTGTCCTCATGTGGTTATTGTGTATATTGTTCTCCTAGTTTTCTCTTCATTTCAGTGTATCACTTCATCTAAGTCTTTATGTATTTCTCTGGATCAGTCGTATTTATAGTTTATTAGAATAAATTTCCATTACATTTATATTCTACAAATTACCATATTCAGCTATAGGCACCTGTGTTGTTTGTCAGGTCTTTGCTACAACAAAAGTACTTATGTAAATTGTTTTGCTTATATGAGTCTTTTCCCTCTGTTCTTGTCCTCCTTTGTGTACATGCCTAACAGTGGTATTGCTGGGTCAGAGGGTATGTATGCCTTCATGCTTTTGGGGGGTATAATTCTAAATTGTTTTCCAGAACGGTGGACCCGTTTCACAGTCCCACTCTGTGTTAATGTACTTGTCCTCCTACAGCCCAACCATTTCTTTTTCTGTGACAGAATGCCTTCCACTCAGCAGCCTGGTGAGGTGGGTGCAAGTTTCCCTTTTTTATAGACAAGTTGACAATTTGACATCTATAAAGGGATTTGCCTATAGTAATTTACTTGAAAAACAGAAGTGCCCAGATTTTTGTCTTTATGTCAGACACAAGTTCATCAGGTTTTGGGACTCCAAATCCACTCCTCTTTCTGATACTTTTCTAAAGTCTTCTTGTGAGTCTGAAGAACTAAGAATTGCAGGGTTGTGTTAATATGTGAATAGCTTTTTAAAAAAAATCAAGTAAGTAATGCATATAAATGAAAAAACTGTTTCAAGGTATTTTATTAGTAGCTGAATAGGGCCCTTACTTCCTGACTCTTGAGTTTTACTGTTTTTTTATTACATATTGATTCAGTTCACCCTCTTTTTCCATCTTTGATAGTGGCATCAAGGGATGTTTTAAAAGAGGGTGTGGATTTCTTAGGAGTTCACTTCAAAATCTTAGGTTATTTACCTAAAATCCTAAAATCTTCATTTCTTTATATATATGATCTTTGAAATTAAAACTTTTTTTGACTCTGTTTATAATTTTTTCTTCTTTTAGGACAAATTATTAAAATTTATTATCTATTATATAAAGTTTTTTATTTTATAAGCTCTAGAACTTTTTTTTTGGAATTTGAACAAAGACTTTTTAAATGGGTTTTATGTAGTGCTTTAAGAACCAGCTTAAATGGTACTTTCTCAATATAGGCTTTTCCTAGTCCCCATAGCTGTTGGTACTCTTTGCTCTAAAGTCACTTTCCATCTCTTTTGTATTCAATCTTGTATGTACCTGTTCATATTCATATTGTGAGGAGAAGGATTCTTTTTGCTTTCCCTTTGTGTCTCTCCAGCACTTAGCTCTGTGCCTGGGATATAGCTGCCTAATAAATGCTTGTTGATTGATTTTGTGTGTCTATATTATTTAATATATATTATATAATCTATATTATTTCATTTGACCTCCATAGTCTTATATTGTAGATTCTACGGGTATTATACCTGTTTACAAATGAGGAATTGAGATTTTTGGAGATTAAGTGGTTACACATCTACCGTGTGCCCAGAAACAGAATTTGAACCCAAGTCTCCTGTGATTTAAAGTTCAGTGCTCCTTCTATTCTATACTAGGTCTCAAAATAATAACTCATATTTACATAGCACTTTAAGGTTTACAAGAACTTGCCTTACAATAATCCAATGGATAAATGTTCTTGAAGGTCTTTTCTAGCCCCCAATCCTCTGATCCTATAATTCCTACTTATTATTAAGGGTCCTGTGAGGGTTATTATCACTTCTAGACAACTTTGTTTTTTTGATCACTTCAACCCTCCTTGATTTCCTTTTAAGATACTTCCCTTAGAGTCTAGACTGATCTGGCTTTGTTAATGTAATGCTTGTGTGTGTTTCTTGAAGTTTTAATCTTCTCTCCTGAGCCAGATTGAAAACTGCTTCCAAAACGTAACTTTGGGTGCCTGAAATTGACTACCCCGTGGGCCTTTGTTTTTCTCAACAGTATCCTTCTAGTCACTCAGATTTGAAGCCTTAGTGTCATCCGTTTGGCTTCCTCACTCTCACTCATCCTACATATCTAGTCAGTTGCCAGATCTTGTTTCTACCTCCACAATATCTCTTATATCTGTTTCCTCTCTATTCACATAGTCTCTACTCTAATGTAGGCCCTCATTATTTCTTATCTGGACTGTTAGAATGGCATTCTAATTGATCTGCTTACCTGGAATCTCTTCCCACTACAGTCCCATCTCCCATTGAACGGCCAAAGATTTTTTCCTAAATCACAGGTGTGACTGAGCCACTATCCCTAAACTGTGATGGCTTCTGATTACTTGCAAAAGCAAATGTAAAGTCATAGGTTTGGCATTTCAAGCCTTCTAAAACCTGGCCCAAGTTAACCTTTCCAGTTGCTTTTTTTGCACATATTCTCCCTCATGCGCTCAGAGCCATCTTTTACACAAAGCTTTTACTGATACCTCTTTTGTACCAGTGTTTCTATATGTCTTAAAGACATGGAATGCAACATTCTTGAGTTAAAGATGAATATTATAATTATAGTGGTCAATAGAACACAATTGGGACTGTAACATATAACCAGAACTTCAAGGAACAGGAGTAAAAGATGTCACCGAAGAAATATATAATAAGAGAAAGAAAGGAAGGAAACAAGCATTTATTAAGTACTTATATGCAAGGCACTGTGCTAAGAGAAGATGGATTGGTCAACAGGGGCAGCTAGAGTGCTTCATTGATGCTATCATTATGTCAGAAGAAGTTGAGGAAAGCCTACAGCAGTTTGGGTAGGCTCCCTGTGACAGACTCATGTGAAGAAATGGACAAGAATCTCTTGGGATGGGCATGCAGGGGAAATTAATGAGATCACTGATCTGTGTAAGTTGTGAACCCTCTTCTTTATCTTTCCCCTTCCCCTCCTGTTTTAATGTCTGACATTTAGTAGATTCTTAATAAATATGTGATATTAATTAATCTAGGGTTCTATGTTCTGAACTTCCCCAGGGCTTACCACCACGTGTTCTTCCTTCTAAGTGGAAATGCTAGAAGGGTACTGGGGCACACTAGCCTGTTCTGTGGATGTCCTAGAGGTGACTTGGCTATGACCTCTGCTCACCCCCACCCTCACCCCACCCCACCTCTCCTTTCCCAGAATGATGATAAAGACATCTGGTTTACTCAGGGAAATGGGGTTTTCTTTCTGACTTTAGGGTGAATATTAGAGTCTTTAGACTGGAAAGGATTTCCTGTCCTGTCCCATCCATGTCATTGTTAAAGGCCTGGACTTAGTTGTATGCAAGGGGACTAATGGGGGAGGAGGGATGGAGAAGGTAAGAATGATTGAGGGAATAGGAAAGAATATTGGATTTGGACTCAGAAGACTTGATTGCTGACTCTACTGTACACATGTAACCTTGGGCAAATCCTTTTCCATTTCTGGTTCTTAGCTTCTTCCTCTGGAGAGTCTGCAGGCCAGCAAATTTACAGCCTGTGGGCCAAATAGACCGTGAGCTAAGAGTGTTTTGATTTTTTTAAATTGGAGAATTTAACTCCCTTGTTTTAACATGTAGAAACTGAGCTTAATATAGCTAAACAAATAAGTAATTCTTTACAACACAGGGGATTTAATGAGATGATTATGATAATTCTTAAGACATAAAGATAAAACAAAGTTACTCTACTTTGTGAACTTTTCAGAAATTCTTTTTTTTTTCCTTTTTGGACAGGGGAAGGCAGGGCGATTGGGGTTAAGTGACTTGCCCCAGGTCACACATCTAGTAAGTGTTAAGTGTCTGAGGTCACATTTGAACTCAGGTCCTCCTGACTACAGGGCTGGTATACACTGCATCACCTAGCCATCCCCTCCAATTTTACTTTTATGAAGAAATAATCTTCAGTGACTTTAGAGTCATTAGGTGTTATTCTTAGAAAATTATTGAAACACTGCCTTTAATTTGTTTCTTGTTCTCTCTATACTTGTTTTTGGTTCTGTAAAAAGAGCATTTTCTATCATATTTATCTCTGTATGTTAGAGCAGAGTTTGAATGCTTTAAATGGTAGGTCAGCAGTTCTCAACCTGTGGGTCATATTCAATTTGTAACAATGAAAATACATCCTGCATATCAGATAGATTCATAACAGTAGCAAAATTGCAGTTATGAAGTAGCAACGCAAATAATTTTATGGTTGGGGGTCACCACAACATGAGGAACTGTATTAAAGGGTTGCGGCATTAGGAAGGTTGAGAACCACTGTGGTAGGTCCTCAAAAATGTGGTATTCTTTAAAAAAAATTATTGAATGAATATATTAGATGAGTGCTTCTGGCTCCAGAGACACACAATTTTTATAAGGAGATATTTAAAAGTACAAAATAATACCTCTTTTTTATTTTGGTTTCAGGAAGAAAAGGCCTCTCTCTTGCATCGTACCCAAGAAGAAAGAAGGAAAAGAGAGGTAAAATAGATTTTATGAAGATCTTTAAGTTACTTTCACTGTCATAGTTATACATTTTAAATCTTACATTGAATTTCATTCCAATTAAACAGATATCTAATAAGTACCTATTTGCAATGTGCTAGGAACTTCAGATACAGAGATAAATGAAACAATCTCTGTCCTCAGGTGTTTTACTGGGAACTGGGGGTAACTTTAGTTACATTGCCATATGTATTTTTCTTCTAGAAAACATTTGGAAAATGATTTTAAAAGCAGCTTCTTAAAATAATAATAGTAAAAACTGACATGGCACTTATAGGTTTGCAGAGTGCTAAATATACGTGATCTTGTTTGGGACTCTAACGTTACAGAGAAGTAAAATGACTATCATTACTCCCATAGTACACCTCAGAAACCTGAAGCTGGGAGTGGTGACTTTCTCAGAAGAGATGTCAAAGATGGGATTTGAACCTAAGTATTCCTTACAACAGGCTAGATCCTCCACCTCTTGTGTCTTCACTACCGTCAAGGAATTATACCTTCTTTTTGTAGTTAGGAATAGAAAAAGAAGCAAGATTATTGATTGATTTGCCTATTTCCTGGTTTCTAGAAGATGTATGCAGGCAGACTTGGAGATAGTGCCAGTTTGATTATCACAATAAAGCAAGTCACATGAATTTTTTTGTTTCCCAGTGCATATAAAAATTATATTTACATTATGTTGTAATCTGTTTAAAAAAACAATGTATACACCTTAAGTAAAAATATTTTATTGCTAAAAAATGCTAACCATCATCTGAGGCTTCAGCTAGTCATAATCTTTTTTCTGAAGAAGGATCTTGCCTTAATGCTGATAGCTGCTGAATGATTAGGGTGGTGTTTGCTGAAGGTTGGAATGATTGTGGCAATTTCTTAAGATAAGACAACAATGAAGTTTGTCACATAGATTGATTCTTCCTTTCATTCGAACACTTAGAAGCCATTATCCAGTTGTTAAATTGGCATGATTTTAATATTATTGTGTCTCAGGGAATAGGGAGGTCTGAGGAGATGGAGAGAGATGGGGAATGGCTGGTTGGTAGAATAGTCAGAACACACAACATTTATTGATTACGCTTCATGTCTTATCTGGGTGAAGTTCATAGTACCCCCAAACAATAACAATAATAACATCAAAAATCATTACAGATACAATAATAATGAAAAAGTTTGAAATATTGTGAGACTTAAGAAAATGTAACAGACACAATATGAGCACATGCTATTGGAAAAATGGCACCAAAAGACTTGTTTGATGCAGGGTTGCCACAGACCTTCAATTTGTTTTAAAAAAAAAAACACTGTTTGCAAAACACAGCAAAATGAGATCTGCCAGTTCTTGACTGCAAATGAATGAATGAAAAAGCAGTTATGAAGCATTTGCCGTATGCCAAACACTGTGCTAACTGCTAGGGTATATACAAAAGAAAAGAAACAGTTCTTGCTCTCAGGGAACTTTCAATCTAGCACGGAGACCACACATAGAATAGAATGCTAGCCAAAGAGGGACATTTTGATTTGAAAAGTTACAAGAATGGTTAGTGAGATGATAGAGTAGTAGATGGACATACTCTTTCCAGGAACAGTGATAGAATTGATTTGATTATGGTTTCAGAACTGTAGTTTTGGAGTCGAATGGGTAAAATCTTCTTCCACAACACACTTTCAGGTTTAAATTTTTATATGCTAGGTCCCAGTAGTGCCCTCCAGTACTGTAAAACTCAGACTCTCCTAATATTTTTGTTTTTTCACTAATTTTTCTTGTGTATGTGTTTCCAATCTGTGAGTTTCTTCTTCATAGCCTCGACTTCTTTGGAAAGACCATCTTGTCTTCTAAGTTATGTCTTTTAAAAAATTTTTGAGAGCTCTGATTTCTGACCTAATTTTATTCCTATTCTAATCTTCTGGTAGCTTTATTTCTCTTTTCAACCATTCTGGAGTTTTGCATTATTCCATGATCTCTAAAGACTGCAGATTTCTGTTTGATAAGTGATTTTTGCTTAATTTTCCATCACAGTATATAAGACTTCTTTGTCGTACTTTGGCTTTTCTTTGCTCATTCTTACTTTGTGTTTGTATGGGCTTTTCTTTTCTTTTGTATGAGCTTTTCTACTGGCTTGTCTGCTAGCGAATATTTCCTTTGGAATTTTGTTCTTTGGGCATTTTTCTTCTCTGTTGCTTTTCTCTGGATTCTCATCTCACTCTCTGGCCCCTCACCGTTCCATGGCTGCAAAGACCCATGAGACTGGCATTCTGTGGCCTGCTCAAGGAGTTGGAGAGTGTTAGAATTTTACTTGGGTTTCTGACCAGAATAAGATAGGGGATTGGGAGGATTGATTCAGTCTGGTTTTCCAGATAGTCCCCATTCTCTGTGGAATGAAAGTTCTTTTCCCTTTAGGAGATTCTATATAGCCTGCATCTGAAAAACTGAAAAAAGGCCATTGGGTTTAATAATTAAGAAATTTCTTGATAACCTTGGAGAGAAGGATTACAGTTGAGATGTATATTGGTTATGAAGGGAGGTAAGTAAAAAGAGACAGTGTACATTGATTTTTCTAGGAGTTTGGCCAAAAAAAGTTGTAAATGATAGTTTATGAAGATGGCCGTATTAAGTAAAGACTTTTTTTTAATGGTGAGGGAGAACTGGGCAAATTCATGGCAGCAAAGGTACCAGTGACTAAAGAGAGATGTGATGATCACAAGGACAAGCTCTCCAAAGCATTGGGATCAATGTCACTTTTTCACAGTTATTGGAGCAAAGTAGGAGAGACTGGAAGGTGAGGTTGAATCAACTAGCATTTAGTAAGTACCTACTTATGTGCCAGGCACTGTGTTAAATGCTAGCGATACAAAAACCCCCACACCAGAAAGCAGCACTCACTGTCTAGGAGATCGCAGTCTAATGTGGGGTGAAAGCCACATGCAAACAAGTATGTACAAGCAAGATAGCTACAAGATAAATTGGGGGCATTCTCAGAAGGAAGGCACTAAGATTAAGGAGGACAAGATGGGACTTTAGCTAAGACTGGGAAGGAAACCAGGGAAGGTATGAGGTAAGAGATGAGGAGAGAAAGAATTCCAGGATTGGAGGATAGCCAATTGAAAATGCACTGACGTACAAGATGGAGTCTCGTGTGTGAGTAACTGCAGGGAGACTGGTGTCATTGGATGACAGAGTACATGGAGAGGGGAGTAGGACTGGAAAGGAGGGAGAACAGGACATGTATAAACATTTCTTAATCACCTCCTATGTGCCAGGCACTGGGCTAAACACTTTAGAGTATTCTTTCATTTGATCCTCAGACCAGCCCCTGCCAGGTAGACACTGTTATTTTACATTCACATTTACAATTTATTTACATTTTACATTTTACAATTGGGGAAACTGAAGCAAACAGATTAAGTAACTTGCCCAAAGTCAGCTAGCAAGTGTCTGAGGTCTCCTTTGAACTCAGGCTTTCCTGCTTCCAGGCCTAGCACTCTGTTCACTTTGCCTCTTGGCTGCCTTGACAGCTGATTGGATATGGGAGGTGTGAGTTCATGAACCTGGGTGACCAAGAGGATAGTGGTAATAGGGAAGTTAGCTAGTAGGAGGGTTTGGGGGAATAGGTAATGAATTCAGATGAAAGGATTTACTGTGTAGAATTCTACTGTGTAGAAAAAAAAGAGTTCATGCTGAATTGGTAAGGAATGAGGCAGTGACCTCTACTGAGCAGGTTGGTAGAAGATATAGTATAGGGGACTTGAGAGGTTTGAAATAGAGGCCAAAGGGAGTGTGATAAGAGAGTCAGTCAGGGCTGCGTAGAGATCAGTTGAGTGAAGGGGTTTCGTTCGACTCATAGTTTAAGAAGAGCTGAAGGGGTCACAAATGGAAAAAGTTTAAGAAGCTCTGAATTAAACTACCAATTTTTGCTGGATTCAGTCAGCATTGTGGTGTGACTTTTAGGAGGATTTAGCAGAATATCATTAGTATTCTTGTACTAGCTGTGCTATGGTAGAAACTTGGTCAAAGCAGTTAACCTCTCATCCAGGTTCCTCAACTTTAAAATGAATAATATGAGGCTATTAATACTTCTTTTGCCTACCTGACAGGGTTGTTGTGAGAATAAAATATAAGATCACATATATGAAGACTCTCTGAAACTGCAAAACTGTTATAAAAAGAAAGGAATGTTAATACCTGTATTCTTTTCATAACCATTTAACTTAAAATTCAATTCCTACTAGATGAATGATTGTTTCTTTAATTATTTAGGAAGAAAGGAGAAGGCTGAAAAATGCAATAATTATTCAGTCCTTTGTCCGAGGTTATAGGGACAGAAAACAGCAAGTAAGTATTTTTTAATACTACAAAATATTTAAGAGAAAATATGGGCAGCCCTTTACTTTGATATGACTTGACTAATGTTAGTTTCAAATCTATAAGCCTATTAAAATGAAAGTGAAGAGTTGGGTTTTTTCCTTTAAAAATAAGTTTTCACTAGAGTAGATTTAAGATTTTAAAATAAGAACTGTTGTTTACATGATATGCCATCTTTAAGTAAGATGTATTTTTAATTTTAACTTTAAAATACTTTAATTATTTGTAACGATTATTTTTGCATTTTAGTACAAGTGAAAATGAAATAGTATATAAAATGCTTTCCCTAAGGTTTTATGAGATAGCTTTTTCTTAATTACCTAGCAACAGTTTGAGTATAGATAACAAAATATAAACAAGTCAAAATTACATATAAACAAAACTGATAATAGAAGGAAGCTGTGGATGATTATGTTTTAGTAGGTATTTAAGAGCCATGTATTACATCAAGTTTTTATTGACTTCCAGAGATAAGATAACTTAAAGTAATAGCAACTTAATTGTTAATATTCCCCACAGTAATAAAAAAATAATTTAAAATTCATTCAGAACGTAATTGAAAGTTTGTACTTTCTTTTTTTTTTTTTTTAAAAGTATTCTATCCAAAGAAGTGAATTTGATCATTGTGCTAATTTGGCACAGTCTGGTGGAACTTTTTCTGTTGCTAATGGGCCCAACCTGACCCTTCTAGTGCGGCAACTTCTGTTTTTTTATGAACAGAATGAAGATTCAAAACGTTTGGTAAGTTTCTATGTAAAACTTCACAAAGTCTTTAAATATTTTGAAGCAGCTTTTTTTAGTTGAATTATTAATTGACTAAGATATTGACTAACCCTTCTAACATATGCAGCAAAAATTTGGCTGTTTGGAACTATTAGCCAGTCATAAGGAGAATCTAAGATTGATTGTTTGGCAGTAATAGTTTTGTTTATCACATTTGTTTAAAAAAATTACCATAAATTTAAAGGCTGGTAATATTTAATGCTTTTACGTTATTTTAAGATACAAATTTGGTAAATACATACTTAGTAAAAGCTCATTTATATTTTTTATAGATTGATATGTCTATAGGTCTGTGGTTCTCAACCTGTGGGTCGCAACCCCTTTGGGGTCGAATGACCCTTTCACAAAGGGTCACAGGGGTTGCCTAAGATCATCAGAAAACACCTGTTTCTGATAATCTTAGGAACTGAGACACCACTCCTCTATCCCTCTACAGACGGGTCCGCCCACATGCAGACATGCCCGCGTATGACTATTAATGGGTTGCGGTGTCACGGCATTAGGAAGGTTGAGAACCACTGCTATAGGTGGTTTAAATCATTTCTAATTTTGTTGAGCTTTATCACACACACATTACAGCCAGAAAATTATATATAACATCATAAAAATGATGCTTAAATATTTTAAAGTTAATTTTAAATATGCATTTTGTTTCAGATATGGATGTGTCAGAATTTAATTAAACAAAATTCTCAGTTCCTTAAGCAACTGGATGGTCCTGACAGACTTACTTGCTTATTTCAAATAAAGAGGTTATTGGGCTTATGTTGCAGGTAAAGTTCTTTTCATTTAAAAATGTTTGTAATATATTATTTTGATCTCTTTGCCTTAGTGTTTGTGTCTTATCTTCCAGGAAAATGGTTTAAAAAACAAAACAAAACCCCAACCTGTGTGAGGCTTTGAAAAAATTTTTTTTTAGTGCTGGACAGGGCTCAGATTACACAATATAGACAGAGACATACCTGCAGTGACTTAAAACTTTATTTCAAGGAATCCAGGGAAATGCCTTGTAGATTCTTGGATTTCCATAGAAAGAAGAAATTAATTCATTGTTATTGAAGGAATCTCCTCAGTGACACTTCAGATTAGAGTCTGTTTAAAGTCACTAATGGGGTTTCAGATTCAATTGTTGTTTTAAGGTAGGTCTGTCTTTTTTTTTTTTTTTTTTTGCTCTGTGTGTGTGTGTGTGTGTGTGTGTGTGTATGAACCATAAAGACTTGTTAACTATCATGTCTTTTAAATTTAATTTAGCAGTGAACTGAAGTGCATTTGATCTTTACATACAGTTCTTCTGAATATGCACGTTCATGAGAGAGAAATACAATATTATTAACCTTTTAAAAATCCTTTCAGTCTGTGCCTTTTTTGAATGCTAGGTTTATTACAAAATCCAAATATTGAACATGAGTGATGTAGTTTCTCAAGAACTCTTATTTTAAAAAGTCAAAATCCATTTCCTGAAAGATCCAAACCAAATATTTCATTAGTTCTGCTCTTAGAAACAAATCTCTGTAGCCCTCACATGACACACATATATTTGGAACTAACTGGCCTTTCCAGAGAGGCCAATTACATCATTCTATTACAGTTCCTCAGGTAAACTGAAAGTGAGGAGACAGATTGATGTGGAACCATAAGGTGAATTTGAAACAATTTGAAACATTTATTGAGATTAACTATAAAAAGTTATTACTGTCCTTTAAGTTCTGTTGCTTTTCAAGGAATTTCAAAACATGATATTTATATTTGCTGTAACTAATTTGTCTTTGAAGATAATTATCTTTAAAATACATTTTAAATACTTGGTATTTCAGAATAACTAGTTGTTTTTCAGACTTTTCTGAAGTCCCAGCATTGCTTCATATCTGAGATTATATTGACTTTTTCTTTTCACTTTTTATTCTGAAGCAATGAATTCAATAAAGATTTTCAGGTATACACAGTCCTACACTAACCACTGTGGTGAAATGCCAAATAAGGAGACATTTTTCTTTCCTTCATAGATTATCATACCTTTTCTGTTCAAGCAGAAGCTTAGCCCATCAAAACATAAATTTGATAGTTAACATAAAGAGTTAAAAGTCACATTGAAAATACTGAACAATTGTTGCACCTCATATTCTATTCTCAACTTTAGCACTTAATTATTTTCTGAATTTTTATGTCTGTTTTGTCTACCTTCACTGCAAGTGGTATTCCCTCCAAGGTTACCCACACTTTACTCTGTATTTGTCTTTTAAGTTCTAATTTATGTATCTTTTTTTTTTCTATTGGAATAGATAGTCCTTAAAGTTAAGGACTGGGGTTTTTTTGCCTTTTTTTGGAGGGCAACTGGGGTTAAGTGACTTGCCCAAAGTCACATGGTTAGTAAGTGTGTCAAGTGTCTGAGGTCGGATTTGAACTCAGGTCCTCCTGGTGCTCTATTCACTGCACCACTTAGCCATTCCAACTATTGTGTTTTTACTTTAATTTATGCACAAACATACATTTGCATGGCAAAAAGTATTTTCAAAGTGCTCAATATTGACAGAATTGTTGGGTTCACATTTCTCAATACATTTAATGGTTTCTCTGTAAATTTGTAAGTTTCCTTGCCATGGCACAGAGATCCAACTTGAGCAACAGTTTTGTTTGTTTGTTTGTTTGTTTTTTTGAGCAACAGTTTTGATGGGGTCAGTGATGACCATAAGGTTTTATCATTTAGCTAGTAGTGTGGCAGTTAGGTTCTAGCCTTGGCACTGATATGCAACTCCAGTAAGTTTCTGGGAGCATAATAATGAAAGTATTCAGAAGATTTGTGTAGCCCATTTCCAAGTTAAGCTTTAGATGAGCCATAAACTTCTTGTGAAAGTCTCGAACAATATAGGTAGGACCACAGTTAGACAATTTGGGGTGAGCACACTGATATATTTACCTTTTTCGAAGATCTTAATTCTTTTTTTCAATTGTCTGGAAGCAAGCATCTGGATACATCATTTGTAGTAGCAGACTAATTTAAAATCAAATTTTCTTCAATGGACTTTATTCCACAGTAGCATATCTTATCCTGTTGAAATGCAAAATATTTGTACAGGAATGCTTCTCCAAGGAACAGACCAGGATTTATAAATAAATGCTAGTCCAAAACACATTTACTAGGACGAGGTTCTTCCAGCATTTAGAGCAGTGGTTCTCAACCTTCCTAGTGCTGTGACCCTTTAATACTTGTATGTGGGTGTATCTGCATGTGGGCAGACCTACCTGGAGACAGATAGAGGAGCAGTGTCTTGGTTCCTAAGACCATTGGAAATATGTGTTTTCTGATGGTCTTAGGCAACCCCGCTCGACCCCCAAAGGGGTCACAGCCTACAAGTTGAGAACTGCTGATCTAGAAGGATGATAAATGCATCCACAACACCCTTGGCGTCTTCGTTCTCGTTTTCTGTTAAAGCCCACCTTTGCCACATTGTGACTTCTCTGCTGCTGCCTGCCTATAAGGGGTGGTGGTGAGGCTACCTGCCTGATACTGCCTGGGCTTCAAGTAAGGGACTCTGCTCAGTCAGCTGGAAAACAATCAATTTGCTGCATACTACTCATCTAAGCATTTGTTCTGAATTCTGACTCTGCTTACTTGCTCTCCCCTTGCTACTGTTGTTGTTGCTGGTACTGTAGCTGAGGTTCCTGCTCTTGTCTGAGCTTCTAAGGCAGCAGACCCCCTGATAGCATTTGGAGTCAGAAGACTTGGTTTTAAATACTAGCTCTGCCACTTCTACTAACTTTTTTGATCTTAGAGAAACTACCTAACTTCCCTGAACTTCAGTTTCCTTATCTGTCAACGTGGGTGTTGATCTTTTAAGTTTCCTTCTATTTCTAGGTCCTGTGGTCTTGTGAATGTAGGCAGCACCCTTATAATAAAATCTTTGAAAAGAAAAACAAAATGTTTATGGGGAAAAAAATAAAGTATTGGAAAACTGTGGTGAAAGACTTTCTTTAGATATTTTTTCAGATGAAACAGTTTTTGATTTTTAATGTTGCTGCTGTATTTGTCTTCCTCATATTCTTTGATTCTTTTCTTGATCATCCCACAGTTAACTCCATAATTTCAGGTTGTATTTAGCTTTTATAAAAAGCTAGATTTTGGAGGGGGAAAAATGCAGTATATTGGGATAGGGTAAGAGTTAAAACATATCTCTTTTGGAAAGAATCTTGAATTTTGTACTAGTAAATGAAAATATTCTGAATTTTATAAAGTCTTTTGTTAGATGCAGTAGAGTTGTTGCTGTTTGGTAAATGTGTTAATTGCATTTCCTTTATAGGTTGCTGCAGAACTGTAATGATGACAGTTTGAATGTTGCACTTCCTATGAGAATGCTTGAGGTATTTTCATCTGAGAATACATATCTACCTGTTTTGCAAGATGCTAGCTATGTAGCATCATTAATTGAACAAATTTTGCACTACATGATTCAGAAAGGTCAGTAATAGGTGGAATAAGAGTACTGTAGTCATTTTGATAAGTATAAGTAAAGTCATACTATCTAACCACATTTAAAAATAGATTTAAATCAGTTGCATTTAAACATCGACTGTTTTAGAAATGTTATCTTGTAAAAGAATTATTGAAGACACTTTGTTGGAGATAGTACTATATAAGATACAAAATTTTGACCCTTGTTGTGGAGAGATAAGAAGGTCCCAGATTTATTTTCTTACTGTCTTAGAAATGAGACCATATTTGCTACTTCAGATTTTGTTTATGTTTTCAGCTGTAACTGAAAGGACTCAAGATATACTGTAACTTTAAAAAGATAAGACTGATTTCTGTTTGTGATTTAAGGAAATTAATTTCAGAGAGGCAGCCTGGTGTCTGAGAGAGGACACCCAGATGCAAGTCATTTGTTAGTCACATAATTGGCCCGAGGCGTTTAATCTCATTAAGCATCAGTTTTCTTATCTGCAAGATGAGAATATTAGTCCTTTGTAGAGTATATAATCCTTTGAAAACCAGAAAACTATATGGATATGAATTCCCATTATCACTTCAATAGTATTACTGTAGGTATCAACACACAAATTCAAGAGATATATATACACACTTAAATATGTGGTTAAGTACATATATTTATACATACTACATTTAAAGATAAAGGTTTAAAACTGTTTAAAATACATACTGTATTCATATTGTAGTGTGTCTAGGTGTGTGTACTGTCATAGGAGATTTTATATATCCTAATTTAACAGCTTAGTATTTTTTTAAAAACTGGACCTAATCAAAGAAATCATTGAAAGGGTGGCATGATAATATCTCAAGTAACAAGAAGGGGTCAGGAATAGGATATTGTGTATTAATTTGCGCATGACTATTGCTAGTGTGGCTTCTAAAATACTTTTTGAGTATACAGATTATATTTGTTGATTTTTCAAGGTTCAAAAAAGTGACATTAGGTAAATCAGCTAGAGAATCAATAGGCTTTGAAAGAGTTCTCCTTAATACATGATGAGTTAGGGAAATTTCTAAAAAGCATTGAGATGATTGGGACATAGTACTAGAATTAGTGATGAAAATACAGTTTTGCAAGAAATTTTTTATTTTCTTAGGAAAGAAGCTAAACTAAATCTAGTAGATTCATATTTTTTTTTCTCCCCACTGCCCATTTAACAATGTTAGTTGTGTAGATGACAAAAACTTACATGATTTTAGTGCATATTTTTCAGTGTATGTTTAGGTTTATGTTTGAATATAAGAATGAATAGTACCAGGCATGAGAGTCATACTTTGTTCTAGTTTCAGTGAGGTAGGTAGAACAACTGTTACCCATGAGGGAAACTGAGTTCATGAGAGATTAAGCCACTTGCTGTTTGTCACATACAGCTAGCATCTGATTCAAATTCAGCTCTCCTGACTCCACTCTTTCCATTTTGTCATGTTATCTCATTCGATATCATTTACTTCCCAAATCCTTTGTAGTAGAGCTTTCTTCCATTAGTCTTTAAAACACAAATTGCTATTCAAAAATATTAATGCTTAAAACTGTAGCATTTTATAGTTTGTATATATCCTGGGTAGATAATTTTATAACTTAAAACAGAGCACTTTATAAATTACAGCTTCAGGGCAGCTAAGTGGCACAGTGAGTAGAGCAGCGGCCCTGGAGTCAGGAGGACCTGAGTTCAAATTCGGCCTCAGACGCTTGACACACTAACTAGCCATGTGACTTTGGGCAAGTCGCTTAACCCCAATTGCCCTCCAAAAAAAAAAAGAAATAAATTACAGCTTCAGTTTGTGTATTTGATATTCCAGCGATGTTCATAACATGGTTTTGATGCTGTAAATATTATTAAAAATGTGATTTCTTTTGAAGCATAGATCTAAAAACTGTTCTTTCCATGTTATTTAAAAATTCAGCAGCTATTTTGACTTTTATACCCTCCTTGTGAAAAAGGTTTTTTTTAAGCTCTTTTTTTCTAGTTTCGAATGTAAAAATATAATGGCGTGTCAAAATGATTTTATAGTTAAATCTTACTGTATTTTTAGATGTTCTGTTTGTATATATGTGTTTTAATATTGTGTAAGAATATAAAAGACCCAACATCAGTATAGACACTAGAAGACATTTTGACCTAAAATAATTATGGGTAGTTCATTTACATATCTAATATCATGTTAAAATCTTGAAGGGAGAACACAGGTTAAAATCTTAGTTCTATCATTGACTATTTAGGTGACTTTGGGCAAATTACTTAACTTCTCTTGATCTTAGTTTCCTTCTCTGTGAAAAAAGAAGGTTGAACTAGATGTCTCAGACACTAGGAGTGTCTGAGAATCATCTATGTAATTATGAAGCATTTTTTGGTCAAATAGACCATTAGTACTTACTGGTAAAAAAAATCCCAGCATACACAGAAACAGAATTCAACAATAACCAACAACTGGAAGAATAGTGGATATAATAGCTGACATTTTTAGAACACTTAAAAGTTTCCAAAGTCCTTCTTAGTAATTCTAGTCACCTTATTATACATTATGCTTTTTACCTGTGCAAACAGTTTCCAACTTCTTGGTGAAATTGTGATGATAGGTTTCTAGTTTGTATGAAAGTATAAAGAAGTTTTCTAAAGTCACAAGATGCTTTTACAAGCAACACCTGATTCATGAAATTATAGCTATGCTTTTTCTATTTATTACTTAGAGATTATTTAATTTGGTTAAATGGCTCTTTGCAGGATTGATGCTTGTTACAGCATATATACTATATTAGATGTACATAGCTATAGTATATATACATAGTATTCCTATAAAAAGGGTTTTATAAATAATTTTTTCAATTTTAACTACATGCTAGTGCTTCTAAAAACCTCTACCTAGCTTAAATGGGCTGTGTTTAGACTTATAGAAAGAACATTGTTATTGGGAATTTTTTACAACCCAGTTTTAAAGTTTTAGGTATTTAATTACGTAATTTTGCTTCTTTCAGGATATTACAGATCCCTTTATTTGTTAATTAATAATAAACTTCCATCAAGTATTGAATATTCTGATGTATCTCGAGTACCTATGGCAAAAATCCTGCTGGAGAACATTCTGAAACCATTGCACTTTACTTATAGCTCCTGTCCAGAAGGCGCAAGGTAAAAATTGGATATGTGCCTGAATTTTGTGGTTTTATAGCATCTATACTCATTGTATGACTTTAGGGCAAGTTTATCATTCTGAATGTATTAAGTTTCTTAATTTTTTTTTAAAAAATTAGACTAGATAATCTCTTTAATCTCTGCCCTGTCTAAAATTTTAGGATTTCATGATTCTAAGAACAATTTGAGGGTCATGTGGTTTTTTTTGCCCTTTTTTTTTTTTTGCTGTGATACTTAATGTCTGTTTGATCATGTGTCAGTTACTTAAACTCTTAGAAGCTGAGTTTCCTAAAGTATAAAATTAAAGTATAAAATGAAAATAATATTTTAGTACCAACCTCAGAGGACTGTTGTGAGGGAAACCTTTATAAATCTTAAAAATTCCATTTTCTGACACTTAATAGTTCCTATAGAAACATGAAAAAATATACCAAGTATTCAATTTAACAGTGAAAAGATAAAATGTAGTTCATTTTGTAATGAATTAATTTGAAATATTAGGTGGATCAATTTGGGTTGATTTTAGGATTAGTGAATTACATAGAAATATTTTGAGATATAATTTTGTTCAGAGCATTTATGGAAAATCTATGTTTAACTTTTGTTTCAAATAATATTTTTTTCTATTTTTCAGACAACAGATTTTTGAGGCCTTCACAGAGGAGTTTCTGGCAGCACCTTTCACAGATCAAATTTTTCATTTCGTCATTCCAGCATTAACAGATGTACAAACCATTTTTCCGTATGAACTTTTTCTGAATGCACTGTTGTTAACAGAGAGTAGATGTTCAAAAAAAAGTGACAGAGCACCATGGCTTTTCTACTTCGTTTTAACTATTGGCGAAACGTATTTGGGTATGAAGAAAATAGTCTATATTTTAACAGATAGCTGAAGATTAGAAAGTATGACCTTCTGTGGGGTTAAGGAAATAGAGAGGGTTTGGGAGTATAGTGGAAATTATAATTTTGTAAAGGGGTTGTCATCCTTAATGACGGTGATGTTCTAATTGATTAGTTGTTTTAATTTAGAATGTAACACTAATGAAACTTGATCTTGTATGAGGATCTGGTTTAGCAAATACTTTATCTTTTAGGACCTTAAATATCAAAGAAAAGTATTTTCCAATATGGCGAGTATACTCTTATATGGTTCTGGAACTTTTTTTCCTCCCTTATATGCTAAATCTTGGAATTTAATTCTTCTGCCCCAATTTTGATATTTCTTTTTTTTTTTACTATAATAATTTTATTACTAATTTAAATATCAATATTTGACATACATAAATGCTTAGACATTTAGAGCTGTTTAGTTCTGGCCAGAAATTATTCTTGAGTGTAAGAAAAAAATAACCTTAACCAGGGTTTCCAGTGTTTTGTAATTTCAGTGATATTATTTTAAATGGTTGTTTTACAAAGGGACTCTCTCTGAGGAAGGACTGCTTGTGTATCTAAGAGTACTCCAGACCTTTCTTTCTCAGTTACCTGTTTCAACTGTTGGTGCAAATTGTCAAGATAACACCAGTGACTCTGAAGATGAGGATGAAGAGATTGATAGCATGATGACCAAACCTGTAAGCATAACGGGGTTGCCTAGAAAAGCTTAAAGCTTGCGCGCTCGTGCGTGCGTGCGTGTGTGTATGTGTGTGTTTATTCTAGGTGACCACACAAAAAATTGGGTTGCTTTTAAAATGGCGATTTCACAGTTAGTAGTTGTGAAATATTTGTATTTGTACTAGCTAATTACACAGATAAATGCTACAAAGTAAACACATAGAACTAAAAATAGCTGTAGAGGACACTGATGGGTATAATTAGGCTAAACCATTTATTTAGGAACTTGGAAGAATATAGGAGTAAAAATATTAAAGAAATGTATGACAGAAGGAAAATGGAGGCTGGTCACATGGTACAGGTGAGGGATGATAGATAAACAGCTAGATTTTTCCAATGGTACCCTCTTGAGATCAGGAAAAATCAAGGAAGGCCTTTAGTACCTTGGGACAACTCAGCTGTGTTAAAGAAGAGACAAGAAACATATAATGAGTAGGCAAGCCCAGATTAGTTGCTGTCTAGGTCATTGAAAGGAACTCCCAGATCAGTAAAATCACAGATCTATTTAAGTGTAGTCCTATAATTAATAAGTAATACCTTTAGAATTTCTCCTTTTGGGGAGGTTAATTATCAGAACACCATTTTAGTACTTATTTATGTGCCTCTACTATTATAAATGAGAAATTTTGCTTAGCTCCTGAATGTAAGGGACCAGAATAATTGCTAACCATTGTTATAATAATATTTACCTGACTTACCTAAATTTCTCACTTACTGAAAGAAGACAGAATTGTGCCTTTATCTTCAAAAGTTGTTAGGATATAAATAACATTTCTTTTTAGAAGGAAGTTATGTAAGTTCTTAATATTAAAATACCTTTTGAATAAAGAAATTCCAGTTTTAATATTATACAGTAGTATAGATCTTTTTCGTGTTTGAAGATGAGGATACTGATAGTAATCACTATTTCTTTGTGTAGCTAGAATTAAGATTAAAAATTCTTGCTATGTGCATAGAAATATCACCAAAAAATACTATTGTTTGAAGCCTAAAATGGAAAAAAAAAGCACTCACATTGAAGTTATGTGACTTGCCAGAGGTCACATAAGTAGTAAATTAGTGATAGTGCAATTAGCAGTCAGCCAGAGTGTATAGTTTGTGTTCTTGAAAACATATTCAGAAGTTTCTTTATTTTGTGTATTCATATATTTAGTGGTATAAGTGATTAGGTGTAATAGTAATCAGTTTAGCACTTAGTACCTTGGGGCTAAGTGTGGAAGGTGCAAACTCTGTCCTGCTGTTGAGAAGGCATGAACTCCCCTGTTGATGGCTGAGGGATTGGCTGAGACAGGAGGCCAGTGTGTGTATATAAGCAAGAATTCCAGAGACAGAGAGACAGAATTGGAACGCTGCTCCTGGTGAAGGAAGAATCATGGAGACTGAAGCCAGCTGAGAGAGAGAGAGAGATTCTCTTCCAGTATCTGGAAGCTGAGAACTGACTGAGAACTGAGATGGAGTTGTCCTGAGACCAGAATCTGGTGAAGGCTGCCTGGGAGGCTGAGAGGGCTTGCCTGGAAGGCTGCCTGGTAGGCTGATGTTCCTTCTGGGTCCTAGGGCCAGCTGAAGTGCTGGAGGACTGAAGAAGCACGATCAGGATAAGACTTTGTTCCTGGCCTGGCTGATCCTTGAGTTCCAGGCAAGAGAAGTGGTGAAGAGTTTGAGATGTGCTGGACCCTGTGAACTTCAGTGTGTAATAAGAATTGCTTGGAAGACTGGACAAGGAGTTGAGAGCTGGCTGCTTCTGAATCCAGGTGACTGGTAGATTCAAGTAGGAGCTAGGACCATGGAAGGGGATCCAGGGAATCAGAGAGACCACCCAGAGTCAAGATGAAGAAAAGGCCTCCCCTTGGATGGAATTGAGGTTTTCTGGACACCAAGGGGTGGAGGGTTTGTGTGGTTTTCTAATGACTGTATTTGTGATTAATGATATTTAGTAATTGTGAATCTAGATTAGTGACTGATTAAGTTAATGGTTGCTCCATGAGTGGAAGTTTGATTATTCTATTGTGAATTGATTGAATGATTAAGTATTGAGTTGTCCCATGAGTGGAAGTTTGATTATTCTGTTGTGAATTGATTGAATGATTAAGTATTGAGTTGCCCTATGAGTGGAAGTTTGATTATTCTTTTGTTTCCTGTTCTAAATATTGTGGCTGCCGTAGTGAGAACTCTGTGTGGCCATTTTCTATGATAAGATGTAATGTTGTGAATATTGTGAATGTTTGCCTTGATTTGTAATGGAATAAACAGTGTTCACTATATTGTGTAATCTGAACCCTAAAAGCTGTTCACAATAGCATTCTTTTGGGAATCTGCTGGTGCATGGCATTATATTAGGGATCATCAAATATTTACTTGACAAATTTTACTCAAAAGAACTAACCTTTTTGAGTGTTAGTATATTACCAAAAAAGATAAATTGAACATTTTGTATTTTATCATTTGAATTTTGAAAATAGAATATACAAAATTCAGTATTTGTATCATAATGATATTTTGTTTGAAACATCATTTCCGAATGAGTTCATAATGGATATTCTGTTCAGTTTTACATCTGTTGGTTTGCTACAATATGACTTTACCCCCCCCCCCAATTTTTTTTTATTAAAACAAGATAGCAAATAGAGTATTAGATACAAGCCTGTATCTACTTAGAGAATAATGTTATGTAGTGTAGATCTAGTTATAGAAAATATTAAATTGACTCCTTTAATCAGTTAGCATTTATGAAATGTCTCTACTACTTGCCAGGCACTGTGTTAGGTGCTGGGGATACAAAGATAAAATTGAAACAGCTCTTTTCATCAAGGAACATATTCTCCATTAGGGGAAACAGCATGCTTTTTATATGCAACATGTAAAATATCTACCAAATAATTACAAAGCAGTTTTGAGAGAACATTAATGACTGGGAAGAATCAGTAAAAACTTTTAAGGTGGCAGTTGGACTGAGTATTGAAAAAAAATAGGGATTTTGAGAGGTGAAGATGAGAAACAGTGTATTTCTAGTATGGAGTACTGCTAGTACAAAGGCATGTAGACAGGAAATAGGGAGTGGTATGTGTAAAGAGCAGTAAAAAGTTGGATCTACTGCAGAGTACGTGAAGGGAGAATAATGTATACCATGATTGGCAAAGCAGGTCAAGTCCAGGTTGTTAAAACTTTTAATGTCAAATAGGAAAGTTTATAGTTGCTGTTAGAAGTGATAGGAAGTTTTGAGAGTTTGCATAGAGGAGTAACATTGTCAGAGTTGGTTTTAGGAAAACACTTTGGCAGCTCTGTGGAAGGTGGATTGTAGTGGGTTAGGAATAGAAACAAGGAGACTGAATAGGACACTTTTGAAGTAAACCAGGTGAAATGTGGCCTATGGGCCCTGAACTAGGGTAGTGGCTATGTAAATAGAGATAAAAGAATATGTTAATAAAGAGAAAGAGATGTATTTGAGAAATATTTTGAGGTAGAAATAACAAGAGTTGCCAATAATTGAAGATTCAGAGTGAGTTAGAGTGAGAAGTCAGGGATGACTCCAAAGTTGTGAACCTGGGTGATTAGAAGAATGGTGGAATCTAGGACAGAAATAGGAAAGTTTGGAAGAAAGTTGTATTTGTGGGGAGATGTTTTTCTATCTATAAAGTGGGAATTATAATATTGTTAGACATATTTCACTGATACACTGTGATGATGATTTATTGGAGAAAAAGATTAAAGCAGCAGTTCTCAACCTGTGGGTTATATTCAATTTGTAACAATGAAAATACATCCTGCATTTCAGATATTTACATTATGATTCATAACAGTAGCCAAATTACAGTTATGAGGTAGTAACAAAAATAATTTTATGGTTGGGGGTGACCACAACATGAGGAACTGTATTAAAGGGTTGCGGCATTAGGAAGGTTGAGAACCACTGGATTAAAGGGTAACACCATACTACTTATGTAAACTAAAAACATTGGTTAATTTCTAACAAAGCATCATTAATGGTTTTTTTCTGGTGCATTTTTAGGGAGATGGTAGAATATCAGTGCAGTATATAACAGAGGAATGTCTAAAAAAGTTGGATACAAAACAGCAGACAAACACTCTGCTAAATATGGTGTGGAGGGATTCAGCCAGTGAAGATGTATTCACAATGATGGCATCGATCTGCCACACACTCATGGTGCAACACCGAATGATGGTGCCAAGAGTCAGGTGAGTATAATCCTGTGTTATGACTAAGTAAGCAGATATAATTCTGCTAAAGCAAAAATGAAACTTTATGATAATTTGCTGTGAGCTTATTGTGTGTGCATCAAATTTAATCCAAGTATTTTAAAGGTAACTAAAATATTTGTTTCAGAAGCAAATGAGTATTGTTTGTATGATTGCTTCATCTAAGCTGTGAGGTTGGAAATAGATTCAGTGATCTTCTGATAACTTGTTTGTTTATTTTCCTTTTTGGAGGAAGGAAGGCAGGGCAATTGGGGTTAAGTGACTTGCTCAAGGTCACACGGCTAGTTTTTTGTGTTACATGTCTAAGGCCCAATTTGAACTGAGGTCCTGCTGACTCCAGGGCGGGTGCTCTATTCACTGCGCCACCTAGCCGCCCCAATTCAATGATCTAACAGATTTCTTCTATTAATTTCTGGGCATTTATGAGAATGAAGAAAAGGGTTTAGTGTTTGCTTTATAAAAAATAATTGACTTCCATTTTTATTGATGGCTGATTCCTATACTGTGGGAGTCAACTTATGAGAGGTCTTTTTATCATGGCTTTTTTCATGGCTGTGTTTTAGTTTGGGTGCCCTTTTAAATTTAAACATCATTAGAAGATGAGTAGGGACTATTTTTTTTAATTTAGACTCAATGGCTTGTTCATAATAGACACTTTATTTTTTTTTTTAATTTGATTTGTTTATTTACTTTTAGTTTACAAGATTCAGTTCCATAATTTCTTGAGTTTCAAATTTTCTCTTTCCCCCTCTCCCCCCCACCCATGGCGGCATGCAATCAAGTATAGGATCTGCAAATATTTTCAAATTGG
>CM053585.1:485813548-485837632 GCA_028646515.1 Pseudochirops corinnae | reverse complement strand
TTTTTTTTTTTTAATCTCTATGGGGCTCTGCTTCCAGAAGGGAAAGCTCTGAACGCTGAGCACTGGCCTCAGAACAATATCTTAGTCCCCCTGCTGTCTGCAGGCCGCGGGCGGGAAGCTGCAAAGTAGAGGCGGGTGCAAAACCTCTGCCTTTCACTTTTCTGCCCTGGAGGCCTTTCGGCGGGACTGCTTTTCTCTCCTAATTTCGCAGGTTCCACTGACCTAGTTCTCAACACTGCTCGCAGCTGCTGCTAATCCACTCACCGCTCCTCTCATCTGGCCACCCCCGGGGCTAAGCAGCGGCTTCAGGCCAGGCTGGTTTCGGTTTGCAGTGCTGATATGGTTCCTCGTAGCCGAGCTGACTTTAGTGGGAAGTATCTTTGTGTGCATTTTGGAGTTCTAGGATTGGTTTAGAGTCCTATTTTATGGGTATTTTGGGGTGGCTATGTGAGAGCTGTGATATGTTGCTGCTGCTATGCCGGCATCTTGGCTCAGTTCTCTGGTCTTCTGTTTTTTAACTGATAACTATAAGAGAGCTAACTTACTTATAGACTTACTAACATTTAGTCTAACCTCAGATAAGAAATATGAGTTAGACAGAGATTAAGCCAAGTAGCTAACTAAATATTGTAGAACAGTGGTTCTCAACCTTCCTAATGCCTCGACCCTTTAATACTCGTATGTGGGCACATCTGTATGTGGGCAGACCCACCTGGAGATGGATAGAAGAGCCATGTCTAGGTTCCTAAGACCATTGGGAAATATGTGTTTTCTAATGGTCTTAGGTGACCCCATTCAACCCCCAAAGGGATTGTGACCCACAGGTTGAGAACTGCTACTGTAGAATCAGGATGAAAATTCTATTCCTCTGACTACAACTCCATACAACACAGTAATTTAAGAATGAGGCAAACCCAGTGGTATGAGCTAGAGTTTCAAATCATAAACACTGATATGTATATAGTGTCCTCAGGAGTGCAGAGCCATTTTACAGCAGCCTCTTAATTATGTGTTGCTTGCAGAATAAGTAGATCTCTGACAGGTCCTTTCTTTGCCTTACCTCTATAATGATTCTTCTCCCTATTTCAAGTCCTTTCTCTGATCCATCTTCCATATGCCTAGCCAACTAATATTCCAAAAGCACAGATCTAATCATGGCCTTCTCAGTAATCTCAAATGGCTACCTATTACCCCTAAAATAAAATACAGACTCCTTTAGTTAGTATTTAAAACCCTTCACAAAGCCTACTTTTCCAAGTTACACACAAGTTAACATATTACTCCCCTTCATACATTGTCTTTTCCAATCAAACTGGCATGCTAAATATTCCTGTACATAACATATCCATTTCTCATCTCTGTGTCTTTTCATAGTCTTTCTTCAAAGCTGAAATGCATGCCCTCCTTAAGTCCAACTCCTGGAATCCCTAGTTTTTTTCAAAGCTCCCATCAAGTGCCCTTTTACTTGAAGCCTTTCCTGCTATGATACCCTGAAGCTGCCCAAGTGCTTCTCCCTTCCATCACATTCTTTATATTAATTTGTATATCATACATATACATGAGTATATATATATATGTACATATATACATACATATATACACATACATGCAATATCTATACATCATGCCTCCCTTGATAGAATATAATCTTGAGGACTAAACCTGTTTCATTTTTGTCTTTATGTCTCTAGCACCTAGGATAGTGCCTGGCATATAATTGTTTAGTTATTTCAGTCCTGTCTGACTCAGTCCTGTCTGACTCTGTGAACCCCCTTAAACTCTCCTTGAAACTTCCCACTCCATTTGGCATTTGCCTAAGGCCATAAACCTTCCATTATAGCTATTCCTAAATCTTGGTTACTCTTACCCCAGACTAACCCTGTTTCCCACCCTTGATCCCATCAGAATCCTATTCTCTTGGTTCCTGGGAATCTGATCTCTAGTCACCCCAGACCCATCAAGATCCTCCTCAGACTCTTCCTCAAGACCCTCCCCAAGCCTCTTCTATAATCACCCCTAGATCTCTCCCACAATCTTTTCAGTATATAAGATCCATCTTGCCTCTATGAAGGGGCTCAGATTCCTTGAGAATCTAGCCAAAGGTGAGGTTCCTTAAGAGTTTACCCAACATGGCAAATCTTTAATAAACTTTGTTTTACTTTGACTGAGAGAAGTCTTGAGTTGAATTCATTCAGCAAGACCCAGGATGTCGGTATTTTGGGGTCCCAAGCATCCCTAAACCCCAAACCTCAACATTAGTGACCCCATTTGGGTTTTCTTGACAAAAACATTGGAGTGGTTTGCCATTTCCTTCTCCAGCTCATTTTACAGATGAGGAAACTGAGGCAAACAGGGTTAAGTGACTTGTCCAGGGTAACAGGGCTAATAAGTGTCTGAGGTCAGATTTCAACTCATTTCCCTATCCAAGAGGTATTCAGCCCTTCCTTTCTATATAACCCACCTCCAATCATGTTAACCAATTAGATTTGATTGCTGTTTGATGGAATACTTACTGTTTTGAAGGGTATATAAACTGTGAGTTCAATGCCATGATTGTCTTTGGTCTAAGAGATGGCCAAATGACTATTCTTTTATTAATAACTTGTTGGCCTTATTAATAAAATTATTAGATTACCGAGAATTTATGTCTCTTGAACCTTTTTAAAGATAGAATTTGAATTCAAGTCTTCCTGATTCTAAGTACAGCACTTTGTCTATTATACCATCTTTGGGAGCTGCCCTGGCCAAACTGATTCTAGCTGACCTTCTCTCCTTTCCCCAGGTCAGTGAATTGCCTAGGGCTGCCCAGACATTGTCACTCTCAGGCCCTGATCATTTTGCCTATGTCCCAAGGTCACTCCCAGCCTCGGATCATTTTGTAAATCTCCCAAACTCTCCTCTCCGGAGATTTCCTAACTTTCTCTTGAAACTTTTGCTTGTTATGCAAAACAGCTTAACTAGTGAAATATGTGACACCCCATTACCTCCTCCCACCTGCAGCTTGGCCATTCCTCTGCCTATATAAACCTTGTTCTCAGCCCCCTCCTAGTGTACAGCAACACTTGTTGTGTGACTCCCTGAGCTGCAACTTACTTTCCCTGATCAAAGTCCTCCATTTTGCTGTATTTGCTGTTTTCTCTTGAATTCAGACTAACAATACCTGGGTTCCACACCTTTGCTGAATCATCATCCTGCATCTTCATACTAAGTGCAGGCATCTCTCAAAACTCTACCCTGGTTCCTTTCTTCCTTTGGTGATCTCCACAGGTCCCATCATTTAAATTATCATCGGTTCCCGCCTCTTTCTCCCCAAACCACTTACCTAGCCTAACTCTCTTTCTTGAACTTGTCTGCTATCACCAGTGGATACCTACAGCATATCTCCACCTCGATGTTGCATTGTCATTTCTCTCCAAACCTCCTTGTTTCTTCTTGGAGACACCACCACCCTTCCAGTCACTGTTGCGACAGTCTCAGAGTCATTCTTGATTCTTCCCTCTTCTTGCCTCTCCCACTCCCCAATATGCCAACAGTTGCCATCTCTCCTTGATTCTCCCTGCACATCTCTCACGTCCCTCCTGTCTCCACTTACTCAGTCACTTCATTTACACAGCCGATCTGAGATTGTCATTATTTCTTGTCGGAACTATCGTAGGTGACTCCTAGTTTGTCATTCTACATTTAGTCTTTCTCCTCTAACCCATTCTTCCCACAGCTTGAAAATTGATATTTAAAAAATAGGTCTGACCAAGTCATACCCTTACTAAGCCCACCTTCTATAGGAAGCTTTCCCCAATCCCTCTAATACCTTCCTTCTGCTGATTATTTCCTAGTTATCTGATATATAGTTTATGTGTACATAGTTATTTGCATTGTTGGCAGCTAGGTGGTGCATGGATGGCATGCTGAGTCTGGAGTCTAGACAACTCAAATCTTCCTGAGTTCGAATATGATCTCAAACATTTTTAGCTGTGTGACCCTGGGCAAATCACTTACCCCTGTTTCCTCATCTGTAAAATGAGCTGAAGGAAATAGCAAAGCCCTCCAATGTCTTTGCCAAGAAAATGGTCTTACTAAGTATTAGACACAAAGGAAAATGACTGAACAACAGCAAAAATTTACATGTTTTCTCTGATGAGTTATAGGGTTAGGGGTGTGCGAGATCCCAAAATACCAACACACCGGGTCCTGCCAAAAGAATTAGACTCAAGTCTTCTCTCAGCCAAAGAAAAGCAAAGCTTATTAAAAGTTTGTCATAATGGGTAGACTCTTAAGGAGCCTAGGTATCTGTGATGCTTGCATTGTATCAGTGGGCAGAATCATCTGACACAGAGTGAGTCTGGGCTAGATCATTTCTCTGGCACTATCTTTGAGGCAAGATGGATCTTATATCCAGAAAAGTTGTGGGAGGAATCTAGGGGTTATCTAGAGGTGGAGTTTGGGGGAGGGGTCTTCAGGAGGAGTCAAATGAGGTCAGACTCCAGTAATGAGAGATTAAGGGTGGGAAATAGCTGGAGGCTACCTGGAGATGACAGCCAAAGGAGGGCTAGGCTAGTTAAAGGGTAACAGATTTTGGTATAGATATTTTGGGAGGATCAAGGGTGGGAAGTAGCTGGACAATGGAGGGCTAGGCTAGTAACAGAGATTCGGGTCTAGTGATAAAGAAAGGCCTGTGGCCTCGGGCAAATTTCTCATCAAATGGAAAGATTCAGAGTTCAAGGGGTTTCCCAGAGCCTGTACCCCATCAACTTGAGTACAATGAATTCAGATGTGAAACGAAATGGATTTCTGGTCATTTTGAGTTTGAAAACAGTGAGTTCAAAGATAATTCAGTTCATTTTTTTAAAAACTACTTATAATTTTTTAAAAAATTAACTTCATTAGAAAAGACTTCCATGAACTTAACTTGTTTTTTAAACTTATTGCTTTTTTCTCTTCAAAGTAATTATCAGATTAACTCAGCTAATTTTTAAACCCTAAAGCAAACTGTTCTTTGTATAACTTCTGCTCCAAATAAAACATTTACATAATTATGAAATATGAACTTTTATTCTGCTTATAATTATGAATACTCTATAAAGTTCTAATTATGAAATAATTATGAATATTTTATTTGGGACAGCCCATAAGAATTAAATAATCCAGTAAAACCTTTTAATGCTTACTGTTATGCACAAGACTTTATTTTAAATTTATTTTTTATAAGTTTTATTGAATGTAAATAACACATTGATGAAATAAGTTATAACTTAGGAGATGTTTACTATTCATATAAACAATATGAATAATATAAACTCACCATAAACCTTAGCAGTAGTTTTATTGCAATTTTGGCTCAACACACGATCAACACAATCTCAATTCTGATTCCACATTGAGTTTATTTCTGAATTTGATTTAAAACAAAAATAAAGTGAGAATACTTGTGCATGCAAATGTGTGGTAGAAAATGATAGGAGAATTTTACAAGCTGTCTTCCTGAGAGATGGAAATTATTTTTTTATTTTTAGCCAAAAATTTATAAAACTGTTATTTTTGAATGATATTTGTATTACAAAATCTGTTGATGGGTCAATAAAGTTTTCTTTTGCAACTATTGTCATTTCATCAGCCAGAGACATTATTTTGCCTTAAACATTGAATATATTTATATTTACACCCTGTAATGACGTGTTACAGTCACTATTTTTTTGAAAAGATGTTAATTTGGAACTCAAAATTTTTATAAAATAAATCTTTAAAATTTAGAAAATATTTTTAAAAGATGTCTGTTAAATATGCTAATTTTGTAACCATCTCATATCACTGTACGCTCACAGATCAAAAGGATGGTCAGAGAGGAAAACACCTAACTCTTCCCTTACTTGGAGTAGAAAAGCAGTACTTTCTCCATAGGCAAACCCCACAACCCTGTATCTGTTATAAGTGTAACACGCTCATTGCCCATCTAGTTATTTAATGGAACAATCAAGAATTTGTGGGTTTTGATTTTATGAAATTCATGATTTTGATAGCATCTCCTAACATACTTTAAAATTGTTACGGGTGGTGAGGTGGCTTAGTGAATAGAGGACATACCCTGGAGTCAGGAGGACCCAAGTTCAAATTTGGCCTCAGACACTTAACACTAAACTAACTGTGGGACTTTGGGCAAGTTGCTTAAACCCAATTGCCCTGCATTCCCCCTTCCAAAAAAGGAAAAAAAAATTAATAAAATTGTCGCAGCATTTTCTTTGATGCCAAAACTTGTTTGTGTATGCTGCATTGTATCTCTACTATATTCACACTGATTTTTTTTTTCCTTTTCTTTCTTGTAAGGCATTTGGGGTTAAGTGACTTGCCCAGAGTTACATAGCTAGTAAGTGTCAAGTCTCTTAGTCTAGATTTGAACTCAGGTTCTCCTCATTCTGGGGCCAGTAGTCTATCCACTGCGCCACCTAGCAGCCCTACACACTGCTTTTTAGTACATGAAACGATGTCTCCCCAAATTTCTCAATCATACATTTTGCTCAGTCTGTACAAATTCCATGATGAGAGGACTAATTAATTTATTTTCCTTCAAAGTGTTAAATAATTGGATTAAAAATATCTTCTCCAGTTGTACATCCTGCTAACTGAAGATAAAATAATATGTTCTCTTCCATTTTACTGTCATGCAGATTATCTTAAAATACAATTAAAATTGGTAGGTTAAAAATACAATTGTTTAATTGCAAAGAAAAAAACTTTTAAAACTTTTTCCACAATAACTGGTTCAACATCTTTGGACTTGTCATGTAGCCAATGAGCTAGAAATAGGTATCATCTCTAACTTGTTAATGGCACTGTCACCAAACATATATGTAACAACTGCTTTAGTACATGACAAAATTAATTTTCCTGCAGTAGTATGAGCCTCCCCATTTTTTGTAATTTAATAACCTACTAAAAATAAAGCTTTAGCCAATTTTCTACCTTCTTGTTTATTCATAGAAATAAATTAATCAAGGCACTGTATTGTTTGATTTCAAATCTTTTCCTTTTCACTTAATTCATCAGCCCAATCACCTTAGCTTTTATATTTTTATTGTAAATGTCAAGACCAAAGAGAAGATTTTTAAGTTGTTAGTTGAGGGAACATCTCTACAAATTACACATTGTGGTCATAGATACTCTCTCTACAGAGTCCAGTCCCAGAATCCATCACTTTGGAGAGGATAGGTGGGGAGGAGGTGTAGGATATGTAGACATTTGCCTGCTGCCATGCGCGACTGGGTTTGATTAGGTACAAGTGCCAACCTCCCTCCTTCTGAGTTGTATGTCCTTACTCTAGACAGTTATAATGTAAGTTAATTGATATCCAGAGCAGCTTTGCAGTGACTATTAGAAAAATTCTGCCTCCCAATCACTACATTGGGCTCTCTGCTGGGATCTATATGAGGGAGCTCTCTGGACTTGGGAGGGAGCAGTGAGAGAGTAAGAACCTTAGCTCTTTTCTTTTCATTTTGAGTAAAACAGAGAGAGTCACACAGGATAAGCAGGACTGGGTGGACTGTGATCTGGTTTGCAGATATCACTGCATTATCTTTCCTTCAAAAACAACCCATCTGATGGACTCTGTTATTGCTAAGGGCATCACCATCCTTTCAGTCACTCAGATTTTCACAATACGAAGATTCCTCACTGTCACTCACCCCGCATCTACATATCCAGTCAATCACCAAATCTTGTATGTTCTGCCTCCAACATGTCACATCTGTCTCTTCTCTCTTAATACATCCAACACCCTAGTTAAACCCCTTATGGTCTGGACTATTAAAATAACTTCCTAATCGGTCTCCCTGCCTAAGTCTTGCCCTACTCCAATCCATCCTCCACACAGATGCCAAGGTAATATTCCTAAAGAGTAGACATGACATTTCACACACACACAAACACACACACACACACACACACACACACACCACTTTAATAAGTTCCATTGGTTTCCTAGAAACTCTAGGATCTGTTTTTTCCATCTTTATCTTATCTCTTTTTAATTTCTGTTTTGGCATATGTTTTATAATGTACCTGATTATTAGTACAATAGTACATATACATAATTTATAAATAAGCAAATAGTCATATTGGGGATGCATGAACAAAAACTTTCTATTGATAGAAATCATAATCAAAAAGAGTATGGTGACTACTGGTTTGGAGTATTTAGCCACAATAAGTTACATATTGTGTGTGTGTGTGTATATGTATATATATATATATATATATATGTATGTGTATATATATGTGTGTATTAAGGGACCCTAGAAGTATCTGGTAATACTCCAGAAATGTTTTGTAAATTAACAGAACCTAAGGTTAATTTCTTTGAGGATGGGGGAATTCTTGAGGGATCCAAGGTAGGATAGGACCAGGGTTCCCAGTTTCCTCACAACATGGATTAATTTTCCCTAAAAAGAAACAAAGCTGTTCCCTGAACCTGATTAGGTCCTGACTCCCTTGACTCCCTTGACGACTATGGGAGGCATAGGGGCCATAAAAGGGCATAAAAAGTCTGTATGGTAATATAATATGAATTTGAAGATCCCTTTGTATTGGCAAAGGTAGCAGGTACTTAGCACTTGGTAATTAATCAAGCCTCTGTTAAAGAAACAGAAGGTATGAATTCCTATAACAGGAAGGAGTTGGCTGAAACAGGAAGCTAATGCTGTCTGTATATAAGGAAAGACCCTGGCTTGGAAAGATAGATCTTCTTGGAGCAAATTCTATGAAGGCAGAAGCTGCTGCTGCTGGGGAGACTGAAGAGGAGCCAGGGAGGCTGAAGAGGAAAGCCTTCTACCCTCTTCCCCCCTGCCAGGCTGGAGAGAATGATTTTGATTTTGAAAACCTGGATGGAGTCATTTTGATTCTGGGAACCAGCTGAAAATTCTGCTGAGTCTGAGGGCCAGCCAGAGCTGCTTAGGATTTTTGAGGGTCAGTCAGAGCTGAGGGCCAGCCTGAGTTGCTGAGGAGCTGCTGAGGATTTTTGAGGGCCAGCCAGAGCTGCTGAAGACTGAGGAAGCATGACTGTGAGGCTGGTACTTTGCATGAACCTGTTTGTGGCTTTGTTAAGCCTTGACTTCCAGAGAGCAGAGATTGTGAAGGATTTAAGGTGGACTTGAGACTGTGAACTTCCCTGCACAGAGAGCTGGACAAGGCCCTAGGAGCTGTCTGCCTTTCAACCCAGGTGACAGTTTGGTGAATCCAGGTAGGATCTGGGACCATGGAAGGGGATTCAGGGAATCTGAGAGACCACCCTGAGTCAAGCTGAAAGAAGACTTTACTTGGATACTGTATACTGACTGAGAAATTGTAATTTACTAGTGACCTAGGGGTAGAGGGTCTGTGTGTTTTCTGATGATTGAATAGTGAATGATACAGGATGATTGAATGATTGAGTTAATTGAATGATTGATTGACTAAATGCTTTTACTTAGTGATTGATGACTGAATAAGTGACTGATTTGTAACTTAGTGTGCCCCATGAGTAGAGAACTTTGACTATTGTACTTTGAGTCCCTTGAGGAGGCAAACCTCCTTTAAGGATAATTGAATGATTGAGATGATTGAATGCTTGAGTTACTAAATGATTATTCTTTGTTCAAAACTTTGTGACCACTGTGGTAGAAACTATGGGGCCATTTTCTGTGATAAGTTGTTGTGAATGCTGTATTTTGATTTTCTGTGATAAGTTATAACATTGTGAAGCTGTACCTTGATTTACTGTGAATGTTTTGCTCTGATTTGTTATGGAATAGAGTGTTCACTATACTGTGTAATCAGAACCTTGAAAAGCTGTTCATAGCAGCATTCTTCTAGAAAGCTGCTAATGCATGGCATTACAAAGTCTCACCCATGTGGAGATGGAGTCCCTCCCTCTTAATAAATGTTTGAAGATCAAAAGAATTACTGCTGTTGACCAGGCAGATTTCCATATGGAGTCCATATGAATAAAGTGGGATATAGGAGTGTATAGGATTTCAGGAAGACTAGTGAGAGCTTGCCAAGCCCTTTTCAGGGTTGACCATCCACTTTTGGTGTCCACCTGATTCATCCAATTCCCACCTGTGGCTCCAAAAAGCTGTAGCATGCACAGCAGCCACACCCCTGTAATCCAACTCAGCAGAAGGGCCAAACCAGGTTGAGGGTAACTGACAGGCCTCACACCTGTTGGAGAATTAGAGGCATGTCTACCTCAAGCATGTGAAGACTTTCTCTCACAGGATGAGAAGATAAGAACATTTTGTTCCAAAGGTCATGAAGATCCCTGAAACAGGTGGTATGGAATACTTAGAGCTTGGTCAGGCATCAGAGACACCCAGGTCATGCACTGTATCCCAGGCCATCACCAGTCATCTTGACTTTTGTCCTGCCACTGGACTTAAATGACTCAGGAGGAGAGAGTGAGGCTGATGACTTTGCCACCTCTGCCTAACTGTAATCTAATTCATGCATAAGTCAAGATATCACCTGTGATATTGTTGGTCCTTTTCGAAAACGAGGGATGAACAACACCGATGATAGAGGACAAAGACATGTCTACAGAAGCTGAGTACTACCTTATCTTTTTTGCATATGCTTTCTGTTTTAGGGCAAAGTAAATCTCCTTTTGTTAAATGTTCAATGACTTAAGAGTGTCTTGTTTCTTCCCACTATCAGACCTGAACTAATAGGATGTTGACATCATGTCTGCCCCCAACACAAGGCATTTTTGTGAAATACTATTAGCATTGTCCTTCATTTAGAATTTTTTTTATATCATATTTTATATCATACCTTTTATATCATACCTTCTTTGTCAAAAATTTTTCATTCCTTCCCCTATCCTCCTTGATTATTTATTTGTTCTCCCTAGCATGGTATAGTGTAGACCTCTACAATTTGGGGTAGGGACCAAAATTAAAGTAGGCTAAACTTCTTCAGTCTGCAGATAGGTTTTTAGCAGCTCACTTTCCAAGTAAGGGTATAATTAATGATTAAACTATTTTGCAAATAAATAATTTTTAAAAGAGACATTTCAATTAGTATCAATTAAACTTATTACTTAATATTTTTATTTATCATGAAATCACATTGATGTTTTAAAAATTAGTTTGCTAAGCAGTACAAGTCTTAATACATTTTTCAGGCTTTTTTATTGTTTCTATTTAGTTAATGGGATGCATTACACTTCTTGTCAGCAATCAGTTTATCCAGAATCATGTTTGAAATCGGTTTCTTTAGGAATCTGAAACCTAGCCTTGGTAGCCACCTCATTTTCTGAGTTTACTTTCTTGAAAAACAATTGTTCCCCACTGAGATTTTCCAACATTTTGGACTCTTTGTTTTCCATTGGTGTCCAATTTTGCTTAAGTCAGGGTCTTTTGATTAAAAATGGTTACGATTGTATTCTTTCTGAATGACTATTACTTCTTGACAAACAAGCCATAATATTTTCTCTCGTGTAAGTAAACAAGTATCTATTTGTCCACTCTCAATTAAATACTCTTATGTTCTGATTTGATGTTCTATTTCTTTTTATCATTCATTTTACAAAGTCACCCCAGAAGTTTTAAAGTTAGAACCCCAAAATCTCCACAACAACTGCTCACATACAAAGAGATACTGAACTGAATGTCTCACCTTGGAGAGAGTGCCAGACACTGATGTAGCTTGGAGGGCGCACAGCGAGGGAAGGGAAGAAGCCCCTCATCACATAGTGGGCATCAGCTGAGTTGGCACACGGCTCAGTTCACTTCGTCCATGTTCAACCCCAATAATGACCAAAGACACAATGAAAAGATAGGACTCTTGCTCCTCTCGGACTAGAGACAGACTGACAATGGTTGTTTGCCACAGGTCACATGACAAACAGGAGAGCACGCGGTGCCAAGTTACATGTTACAAGTTACATGACAAGCATAATAGTGACAAGTGGAAGGCAGGTTGAGCAGGTCATGGACAATGCACTTGTTACATCTTTACTTTCTTCTTCATCCTCTACATTTTTCAAGGACCGCCTGAAATCATCCTTTGGTGGGCCTCAAGCAACCCAAAGGTCATATGTTGTACAGGCCTGGTAATAGTGGAAAAAGCACTGTCCCTAGCATCAGTGGATCTGAGTTCTAATCTCAGCCTTCACAGTCAATGACCATATGGCCTGGGGCAGTCACCTAATGCCTCTGAACATCAGTTTCCTAAGCTGTAAAATAGAAATAATAATATTTACTATGCCCTCCCTCTTGAGTGGGGTCCTGCCCAAGACTGAGGAATGTGTCTCATTGTCCTTCACAAGGAAGTAAAAAGAAAAAATCTCTTTGGGTATAAAATTGATTATTAATATAATAAGAAAATAATCATGTTTGTAAGAAACCAGCAAGAAAGCATGCTTACTTGTTCTACCATAAATTTATGTGATATAACTTCAACTAGGTCTCCCCGCTGCAAAACAACTCTTTTACATTTCCCTCATTGACTCACTATCCCACTAATCACAGGGGCTTTTCCAAACCTTTTCATCCCTCCTCAGATGTCTCATGGCTCTCCTTTCCTTCCCTCTCAGCAGAGAACTTCACCTCATATTGTATTGAAAAAACAGGCCATGGATTTCAGAAAAACCTGGAAAAACTTACATGAACTGATGCTGAGTGAAGTGAGCAGAACCAGGAGAACAATGTATACGGTAACAGCAACATTGTACCAGAATCAACTTTGATAGACTCAGCTCTTCTCAGCAATACAATCTAAGACAATTCCAAAAGGTTCATGATAGAAAATGCTAACCATACCTAGAGAAAGAACTGATGGGGTCTGAATGCAAATCAAAGCATACTATTTTCTCTTTTTTTGTTGTTGTTTTCTCTTTCTCATGGTTTTTCCCTTTTGTTCTGATTCTTCTTTCACAACATGACTAATGTGAAAATATGTTTAACATGATTGTACATGTATAGCCTATATTAGATTGCTTGCTGTCTTGGGGAGGGGGGAGGACAGAAAGGGGGAAAAGTTTGGAATGCAAAATCTTATAAAAGTGAATGTTGAAAACTAAAAAGAAATAAAATAAGAAAAGAAAGGAAATTTGAAAGTACATTTTCAGAAAAAGAAAAAGAAAAATGGAGGCCATCTAACAAGGGCTTCCTCTTTTTTTCCTCCTTATCTTCTATTCATATCACTCAGATGTCTTCTGCCACTATCTCTTCTTTCACTCTTGTCTCCTAAGACGAAGTGGCCCTTTTTGCTGAAGATAACTCCCCTGCATGCATAGTTGATCCTATTTTGTTCCACCTTCAATAAATTGTCTCCTCCATCATATCTACTCTCTCACTTATGTTCAGTTTTTTGACTGGCTGATTATAGTCCTGCTTACAACTTGCATGACTGGACCTCTCTGACCTTCAGTTACCTCTTCTGTAAAATGGGGCCCATTGTACTTGAGTATTAGGATCAGATGACCTCTTATGAGACCTTCCAACTCTATGATCTCTACTTTTGTGATTAAAAAACTGAGGAAACTGGAAATTTTCAAAGTATTGCTGTAAGTACCAAATACATGCTGTAGGGTATTATGTTGAATTCAGGTTTTTTTAAGTGATAAAGACAAAAGTACTTGTAATTCTTTGTTAACATTGTACTGATTCTATTTCTGTCTATTGTCATCATTGCCACCATCATTTTCATCTTTTAAATAAGATAGACAATGAACAGTTTGTTTGGCAGTCATTCAATAACAAGGACACTTGAAGCCAAATTACAAGTGGTCTACACTGCTTTAAACATCTGTTTGCTAGCCAGAATGGTCAAGGAGAATTCCTCCCTGAAAATGCTGAGCAGATATCATCAGAGCAGCCTCAAAGTGCCTTGTGTTTTGCTGAGATTAATACACTTGTGTTCAAAGTCACCTAAAAATATTATGGTAAGATCCTAGAGTATATAAAATGCTATGGGCTGAAATTACTCCAAATGCTTTATCTAGCCAAGGTTACACTTCTAGCAATATATATGAGCGTTTGCTACAAAGACATAATGAATAAAAGTGACTTTCCACCTTCTTTTTTTTATTTACTCAGAGTAAAATGCGGAGAATTGGGTATCTTCTATAAAAGGAGACACTGGCAAGACAAAAATGTAAAGAGCACTTCAATTAAGTACTTTTCTATAGTTAAACATCAGGCCAGCACATGTTGCCAAAGAATGAAGACATTTTATTTAAAATTACACTGGCAAGGGACCATCAAATTATCCTTAACATTTTCATTAAATTGAGATACAGATATAGTTAGGGTAGTAAATCTCTTCTGAAACAAGGAGTTATTCAAGAGCCAAGGCCAAAGGCAGTAATAACCCTAAGGAAATGGCCAGCATCTAACAGAAGAAACAGAAATGTTGGAGATTTTTTCAGTGCTTCTGGGATAGAATTAATCTACACTGTGTTGGGTTTAAACTTAAACAAGATTTAGTTCATTCAACTTAACAAACATTTGTTTAATATCTGCATATTTTGATACTTGAGGAAATTCATAATTTTTTCTAATATACCTTCTACTTAGGTACATTGTGACCCATCACCACACCTTCTTCATCCTGCCATGATTCTTCTTGGCTTCTTTTGTTCAACCCTCCATAGAGATCTACCCAGCATGATGGATGCTAATAGAATCCAATAAATTCCAACTCTGCATATTTATTATAAACAAGATGGTGACAAACATTGGGGACTAGGGAGAGGATGGTCATGAGTTTGATTCCAAATGGATTTGTTTGGGGGCAGTGAGACAGCATTGTCATCCTGAGACTACACACATTATACTTTGCTGGTCACCAAGGGTGTCAGATGAGGGAGAAGATATGTGCCAATCTATCCCCACCACTGAAGAAAACAACTCAGAGCTCACAGCAGACTATTGCTAGGTAATAGTATCTCTTCATAGATAAAGGACAGAATTATTATCATTACCTAATAAAGAAATAGTTTTATTTTAAACCGAAGTTGCTGAAATAAGAACCTCTCATTTTGCCTTGAAATTTTTTTAAACCACCTAGGATCATATATTTTTTTAAAAAGTAAATCTTTGAATATTACTTAAAACCTAAACTATTTAATAGCTCTACTTCCCTCTTTCCTTTTTTTGGTTAGTTAATCATCTTTTTCTTTGTCTCTCAGATCTTTTTTGACTCTACATAAAATCGAGGACTTATGCACCGTAGTCAGCCCTTTGAGCTCCAGCCCATCTGATATTTTGTGGCTCTATTAACCTTGTCTTAAAGAGAAAAAAAAGGAAGGGGGAGGGAGGAAGGAGAATGCATCTAGGTGGCTTAGTAGATTGAGCACTGGGACTGGAGTCAGGAGGACCTGAATTCAAATTTGGCCTCAGACAGTTACTAGCTGTGTGACCCTGGGCAAGTCACTTAACCTCTATTGGCTTTATTCTACTGGAGAAGGAAATGGCAATTTCCTCCAGCATCTTTGCCAAGAAAACCCCATAATGGGGTCACAAAGAGTTGGACATGACTGAACATGTGTCAGCTGTACTAAGTTCTATGGGATTCAAATGGTATCTAAAGAAAGCCTATCCTGCCCCCCCCAAGGAGTTTATAGTATAATGGAGGAAGACAACACATAAAAAAAACTTAGGGTAGGAGGAAATATGTGGTGGAGAAAGCAATCCAGAGTCAGGGAGGAACAGAGCCTCAGAGAGGAAAGAAGGAGAGAACATGGCTACCAGGAAGCTCTTTCTTAAAATGGGAATTCCAAGAGGCCATCACTACTCAGATGAAGGAGACCCGCTGCGGCAGAAGGACCTTCCGTTGCGAGAAGGCCAAAGGGGAAGAGAGATCATGCAGCCCAATAGAATACTGATCTGAAAGATAAAGGAGCTTTCCCTGGAGAGCCGAGAAAATGTGCCTCCTTCCCCTTTTAACAGAGGTGGAAGACTATGGGTGTGGAATATTATACATACTGTCATTCTTGACTGATGTCTTTTTCTGAACTTTTTTTAGGGAAATAAAGATAAATCTTTGTTTTAGGGAGAAGATTGTGGGGTCATTCAAAGAGCTCGGTAGTTTCCTGAAGGCAATTCAGTCTGCTAACTTCCTCCTGTTTATACTAGGCCTGACTTATTATCCACTTGTACTATGTGTCATAGACTGATAGATGGACGGATAGAAAGACAGATGATAGTTCTCTATAGATATATGTTGGCTAATAGGGTGGGAGGAAATATGTGGTGGAGCATCTCTATAGCACTTTAAGGCTTGTGAAATACTTAGCAAATATTATTTCATTTGATCCTAGCAAAAATGCTGGGCATAAATCCTATTATTTATTTCCATTTTACAGATGAGGAAACTGAGCCAGAAAGAGGCTCAGTGACTTGCCCAGGGTCACCTAGCTAATAAGTATAATCGTATTGGAACTCATGTCTCACTAACTCTAGGTCCAGCACTCTACTAGGCACAACTTAGTGGTCTTTAGACAACGGTATATGTTTGTATTTTTGCCCAGTTTTTGTTGTTGAGTCATTTCAGTCAGGTCCAGTTCTCCGTGACACCATTTGAGGTTTTCTTAGCAAAGATATTGGAGTGGTTTGCCTTTTCTTGAGGTCATTTTACAGATAAGAAACCGAGGCAAATAGGGTTAAGTGACTGGCCCAGGGTCACACATCTAATGTCTGAGGTCAGATATGAATTTAGGAAGAAGAGTGATCCTGACTCCAGGCCCAGTACTCTGTGCACTATGGCGCCACCTAGCTTCTCCTGCGTGCTCAGTAGATAACACTATATATCTGTATGTGCAGGAGTGTGCCGGTAAATATTTAACAATGGGGGGGAATGCTTTTAAGCTTAATTTGCATTGTTAACATTTTTTCCTTCTGTCTCTTATGTCTACACAATCAAAAAACAATAAATCAAGCCCTGAGTTAGCCAATTTCCAAGGTGTAAATGCTGATATTAAAATTTTAACAAATGGTTCTTCTGAGTTGGTCCAAGCTGGTTCCAGCTCACCCTTAAAATGTGTGTACATGTACAATATTGTATTATATGTAATTATATAATATGTATAATTATGTATTATACATGATACATATATGATATATGATATAATATGTATTGTTATATAATAATATTATATGTGTGTATATATCTATATATGTATATATACACATATACATACATACACATATTCTGATATATAGGGATAGTAAGGTGATGCCTAGTAAACTGACAGATTCTCCTGTAAAAGGATATTTTTTATCCTTTTACAGGATAGCCTCAGAAGCATTGAGGATTATTGCCAATAACTGTTGCCTTCCTGCTTTACAAATCAGATGCTTTGCCCTCCTGATTGTGGCAACAAATTCCTAAAAAGGTGTTATATCCAGGACTCCCCCATTGGTCTGTTCTTCTATCCAGTTCTGAGTCCTCACTACCAAGGTTCCCTAGTAGGGCTACATGGACTCACCAGGAATCTCTCTAGGAAACTGAGTCTATGGCAGGTCCATGCCATGTGTGACTTCAGGCCTCTGACTCTCTTGACTCCTTTTAAAGATGAAAGCAGTTATGAAATTGAGTTATTGCCAAAACAAGTCTCTGAGGAGCGAGGAGGACTCTGTACAAGAGTAATTCACACTATAGTCCATACTTTGTTCAGGAGACATAAGAGAGAGGAGGAGCTTACTTGATCCTTCCTGGGCTATACTTAGGTTGGCCAACACATTGGAATCACTTAACTTTAAAGGAAAGCAGCATAGCTCTATACAACGTCATCCTTTCTTTATAAAAATCCAATCTTATCTTCTTAGTTCTTAAGGGGATATAGAGACTCCTCTGCTCTTACTTTCACCATTGAATCCTTCTGCTTAAGCAGGGAGCTTTTTAGTATTAAAGGAGATGGTGGCTTGGTTTTTTCTTTTTTTCCCATTCCTTTTCATAGTTATATATTCACATTTAAATCTTGGAAGCTGGTAAGGGGAAGACAATGCTAAATTCGGTCCTGAAGATATCATCCTTTCCCTGGCTTGCTCCATATGGAATGGAAAGTAGGCATTCACTCCACGTCTGCTATACATTGTCGAACTTATATTGGGGCTCATGTCCTGGACATTTCCCCTGACCTACAATCTAAGAGTGAAATTCCTAAAGCACAGCTGGTATCTTTTTTTTAAAAAAACAATTTCCAATTTAAGTTGGAAAATTAGGCTTATAAGCAAGTTTTCCTTCCAGTTTGCTGCAAACAAGGCGTTATTCTTCTATGTACAACTCCGCTGAGGTACGGTGAAACATTTGCCAGAGGGCCTGAAGAGGAAAAATATATTAACGGATATCAGCTGTGGCTTTGCAGGGGGAGGGAAAAGGGGCAGAAAATGAAAACTTGCTGGAAAACTCATTAAAGTTTTCCTGCTATATCCCTGTGTACCTTCCCCTAGAATCACAGACTTATTGTAAACAGAAATAGAAAATGACTCTTGAGAATATCCAAGACTGAATTTATAGTGTAGAATCTTATATTTTTCAGATGGAAGGGGCTTTAAAGATAATCTAATCTAACCCCATCATTGAATCGACTCCTATTCCAATAGTTTTCTTTAGCCATACTATCTTTTATTGGTATTTAATTGACCTGAACTCGATTCATTTCTTGAAAACAAGATTATTGAAATCTTTTATTTTGATATCACCTGCATTTCCCAGTATAACTTTTCCCCTCCCAGAGAGCAATCCCATATAATAAAGAATTAAAAAGGGGGAGGGGGAGGAATGAACAAGCACATCAAAAAAAAAGTCTGACACTATATGCAGTGTTGCACAACTGTAGTCTCTCACATCTGCAGAGAAGTGATGGGAACCTTAATCAAGTTTCATAAGGTGTTCCTACATTCAAGTATTTCAGGATTTAGGGACCATTACTACCCTTAGTAAATATTGACCATCCCTATAACTGGACCCCAGCTTAGCTACAAAGTAGAAAAAATTTGTTTTTATCTTTTGTATCTTACCCGTTCCTCCTCTGGCCACCTGTGTGTAGGTTTGGACTTACTTCCAATACGAGCTACTTCCACATCCAGCAAAGAAGCCATCAAATTCTTGATCGGTGTATGCGCTGAAGGCACATGAGACAAGCCTTCCTCCCGCTCTTTTTTTTTTTTTAAACCTGATCACATTTCTTTGCAAGCATTTGCAAAATTTCACAAAGCATGCTACATTTCTCTCCCATATTCAAGACTATACTTTTATCCTAGAGAACTCTTGGAAAAAACTCAGATGAAGAGCTCAACACCACTGTGACAAGCTCTTTTCTAACTGACCACAATGTTGACTCATTAGTATCTCTGCTTTCTAGAAAGTCTATCTTAGAATAAAAAGTGAGAAAATACTTCATTCTTCAGAAAATCACTAATTGCTAACAGCCAAAGGGGTGAATTATGGCTCCTGTCACTATTGTACTAAAGGCCAAAGTGCACATTTATGGGGCAACTAACCACGTGCTTTTCATTAGATTGAGGACTGCAAGGTCTCACATTTTAAAATAATGATGGTTTGACTCAAGAGTGTCATCTGAGTGCAAAGGAGGCCTTTGATACTTAGAAAAACATTCCCATGCATCTGAGTTCAACATAAATCCATTCGCCTTTCCCTGGCCTTACATCATTTCTCTGGTCATGTTTGCTAATTTTCAAAGCCACGGGGATGTGTCCCAGGTGGAATTTACCTAGAATTCTGCAGAAGTAAGCAGTAGTAGATTAGTTTCTGGATGGTTTAAGTACATTGCTCTTGATTTCAAACTTATGTTGGAATGTTTTCAAGTTCCCAGATTCTTTTTCTCAAATAGAAAAGAAAAAACAGGTGTGTGTGCACGCGTGCTGGAATTTGTTTCTAATTGTTCTACTTTTCTGCATCCTTCTCTGACTCAACCCTGACTTTATGAACAGATGTAAGAACTTTTCTTCATTTTCCCTTTTCACAATCTCAGAATTGGAAGCAATCTCAGAAGTCATCTCATCTAACCTTTACCTGAATGGAAATCTCTATAAAACACCTAACAAATTATGCTGCCTGTAATTAGGAGGTTTTTAACTTTTTTTGTGTGTCATGGACCTTTTTGGTAGTCTGGTGAAGCCTATGAATCCCTTTCAAGAATGTTATTTTTATTTTTTTATTTTTAAAAAATTTTCACATTAGTCATGTTGTAAAGAAGTATTAGAACCACTGGGAGGAACCGTGAGAAAGAAAAACCAAAACAACAAAAGAGAGCAATTAAATGCTTCCATCTGCATTCAGACTCCATAGTTCTTTCTTTGGATGGAGACAGCATTTTCCATCGTGATTCTTTTGGAATTGTCTTAGATTCTTGTATTGCTAAGAAAAGCCAAGTCTATCTAAGTTAGTCATTGCACAATGTGGTTGTTACTGTGTACAATGTTCCCTTGGTTCTACTCATTTCACTCAACATCAGTTCATATAAGTCTTTCCAGGTTTTTCTGAAGCCTACCTGCTCATCATTTCTTACAGCACAATAGTATTCCATTACATTCATATACTACAACTTGTTCAGCCATTCCCCAATTGATGGGCGTCCCTTCAATTTCTGATTCTTGGTCACCACAAAAAGAGTTGTGATAAATATTTTTGAACACATGTGGGTCCTTTTCCCATTTTTATGATCTCTTTGGGACACAGATCTAGAAGTGGTATTGCTCTGTTAAAGGGTATGCACATTTTTATAGCCCTTTGGGCATAGTTCCAAATTGCTCTCCTGAATGGTTGGATCAGTCTACAATTCCACCAACAATGTATTAGTGTTCCATTTTTCCCACATATTCTACAACATTTATCATTTTCCTTTTTTTGTCATGTTAGCCAATCTGATGGGTGCGATGTGATACCTCAGAGTTGTTTTGATTTGCAATTCTCTATTCAGTAGTGATTCAGAGCATTTTTTTCTTTTTTAAAATTTATTTACTTGGGGTGGCTAGGTGGCACAGTGAATAGAACACTGGCCCTGGAGTCAGGAGGACCTGAGTCCAAATCTGGCCTCAGACACCTAACACACACATAAAACTAGCCATGTGACCTTGGGCAAATCACTTAACCCCAATTGCCCTACCTTCCCCCCTCCAAAATAAAGCCAAAAAAAGAGAGAAAATTTATTTACTTTTATTTTACAACATTCAGTTTCACAAGTTTTTGAGTTCTAAATTTTCTCCCCCTCACTCTGTTCCACCATCCCCTCCCACATGGTGGCTTACAATCAGATATAGATTCTACATGTACCTTCATCTTAAACACTAATCAAGTTATAAAGAAGAATTATAACCAACAACAACAAAGAAGAAACAAAACAAAATGAAAAAAGAGACAGCAAGTAGTTTGCTTCAATCTGCATTCAGACTCCATAATTCTTTCTCTGAATGTGGATAGCCTTTTCCATCATGAATCTTTTGGAGTTGTTGTATAACCTTGCATTGCTGAGAAGAGCCCAGTCTATCAAAATCGATCATCACAGACACAATGCGTCTGTAGTTGTGTACAATGTTCTCCTGGTTCTGCTCGCTTCACTCAACATCAGTTTATGTAAGTCTCTCCAGGTTATTATGAAGTTTGTCTGCTCCTCATTTCTTATAGCACAATAATATTCTATTACATTCATCTACCACAACTTGTTTAGCCATTTTCCAATTAAAGGGCATCCCTTTGATTTCTAGCTCTTTGCCACCACAAAGAGAGCTGCTATGAATATTTTGTACATATGGGTCCTTTTCCCACTTGTATGATCTCTTTGGGATACAGCCCTAGAAGTGGTATTGCTGGGTTAGAGCATTTTTTCATATGACTCTAGAGAGCTTTAATTTCTTCATCTGTTTATATCCTTTGACCATTTATCACTTGAGGAATGACTTGTAAGGAATAATGTTTTTAAATGCATCACATAATATACCTAGAATTACAAATGAAGCCAATTATGTTGAAATACAATTGTCAAAATGTTAAAAGAACAAGTTCATGGGCCCTGGGATAACAATCCCTGCTCTAATAACGAGTCCAGTTCCTCCCAAAGCAACTTATTCTATTTTTTGAAAACTCTTATTAGGATTTTTTTTTCTTCAGCATCCACCCTCTTTTCCAGTTCCGCCTTCTGGGGTCATCACTATCCATCAAATGAATACTTGAAGATAAATATTTACAATCTTCTCTACTTTGTGCTACACATCTCCATATAGTATGGTATCCAATCCCTCTGCCATCTTACTTGCCATCTTCCAGATTTTTCTCTAGTTTATTAATATCCTTCCTAAAATGTGATGCCTAGAACTGAACACAATCCTCCAGATGTGATCTGATCAGGGTAAAGTACAGTAGAATTATAACTTCCCTGCTTCCTTTGCCTTCTTTTCTATAGGTACAACCTTCCCTTAAGAATACTCTCACAGTTTATACTTATATGGGTAGGCTGGGTCCCTGACTGACTCTTCTAGAAGTTCTAGAGTTCTAGCTTCTAGAGGTACCCTGCTGATACCCACTTCTAACTCTACAACTCACGAACCCCCCGCTGGTGTGCTTCCCATTAAGAGTCAATAGTGATGACTGGCTCTAAGCAAAGACATTTACTAATAGTGGTAGCTATAAAATATTCCTCCCATAAACCTGCTACATACTCCCCCACAGGTGTACAATGCATTCTTGGGAAGAGTGGACAATGGCAGGGAGGCACACACGTAGGAAATATGTGGCCAGGACATCCCATCCCTCACAACACCAGAACCATGAGCCAGGTCTTCTGGATCCAAATCCAGCACTATTCTCAGTATGGCACTAACTATATAGGGAGACTATAAATAGACAAGGAGTTGGCACATCTGTGGGCACTGGTGCAGCTGAGGAGGATCTGAATCTACCACTGGCAATAGTCTACTACCTTTATTCAATATAGTAAACATTTATTAAACAACTACTACGTGCCAAGCATCAGTCCAGGCACTGGAGATACACGTACCAAAACAGAACATGCCCTGCCCTCTAGGAGCTTACATTCTCTTGGCTGGGGGGAAGAGAGGAGTGGAATAACATGTTCACACTTAGGTAAATATAAAGTCATTCATTTAGAAGGATAGACCCCGTGCAAAGGCAGAGATAGGAAAGAGAGGGTCATGCATAGAGAGTAGTAAGGAAGAAGGCATGAGATGGAGAAATGTGCAGTCAGTTTAGAAAAACAGGTTGGAACCAGGTTTTCAAGGGCTTTAAATGTCTAATGGAAGAGTTAAATATATTATCCAAGGGAAAATTGGGAGTCATGGAACCTTCTTGAGCAAGGGAGTAACATGATAAGACTTTTGCTTAGGAACTTTTAAAAGTATATATTTTGAAAATTGCATTTTAATATAATTGGTTTCCTTTGAAATCCTATGTATTTTATTTTATGCATTTAAGAACATTGTTCTGAGAATGGGTCCTACACCTGCCCTACACCAAAACTCCCATCCCTCACCACAACCCTCCAATGTATCAACACACATCCTTCCATCATAATGCAAGCTTCTAGAGGGTAAGGCCCTTCTTATTTTTGTGTTTGTGTCAATACTATGCCTGGCATACAGTAGGCCCATAGTAAATGCATTTTCATTCATTCAGTCAACATGTATTCATTAAGTGTCTATGATATACCAGGCACTATGCTAGGAGCAGGGGATAAAAGTACAAAGAAACGAATACATATAAAAACATAAATAGCAGAAATAAAAAGTTAATAATGCAAGGCATTTGGGGAGGAGGGAAGGGAAGGAGAAGGTGTATTGGTAATAGAATTTGGAGATGCCCCTGTTTTGGCTTGGTTTCTGGGTTGAGTATTAAAACCCAGAGATTGTGAATCCCACTTGTGGGATGGACTTGTTGACATGAAGAGAGAGGGTTGAACTGGGAGGAGCCATGAATTGGGAGAAAGGCTCAAGCCTAGAAAAGGCCAGAAGGACTTTGGGAAAGCAGTATCCAGTATTGTGGAGCCTGAGTTGCTGAAAGACTGCTAAGAGCCTGTTGGAACTGCCACCTGGAACTGCCACCTGGAACTGCCAAGGACTGAGGAGGCATGGCTGTGATGCC
>CM053585.1:485795725-485813048 GCA_028646515.1 Pseudochirops corinnae | reverse complement strand
GAATATGATATTCCAGAGATCAAGGGAGCTAGGATTAAAACCAAGAATCACCTACCCAGCAAAATTGAGTATATTGTTCCAGGGGAAAATATGGTCATTCAATGAGGTGGAGGACTTCCAAGCATTCTTGATGAAAAAAACAGAACTGAATAGAAAATTTGACATTCAAATACAAGAAGCATGAGAAGGTAAACATGGAAAAGAATTCATAAGGAACTTACCAAAGTTGAACTATTTACATGTCAACACGGAAAAACAACAATTATAACTTAGCGAAACTTTTCTCAATATGAGGATAGTTGAAGCGAATATAAATGTATATATATATGTATACATACATATATGTCTATATAGGAGGGCATATATGTGTATGAATACATATGTGAGTGTGTGTATATATGCGTACATAGACAAAGGGTGTAGGATCTATTGAATAGGATGGGATACTATTTTAAAAGGAGATGGACGTGAAATATATTATCGTAGAGGTAGAAGCAACAGAATTTGACAACTAATTGGATGTGGCATATTATTGAAAATTATTTAAATATGTATTCCAATGAATGTATGTGAGGGGAAGTATCAAATGTGGCTCTAAATTTTTAATATAATTCTGGATAAGAGAATGGTGGTGTCATGAGTAAAACCAGAGAAGTTAAGGGGCAGGGGAAGGGTTTAGAGGTAAGATGGTGAGTTGAGTTTTGGGAGATGTAGAGCAAAGAGCTAGAGTTTATAGGACTAGAATTTAGAAAACAGGTTAGAGTTACAGAGAAAGGGTTTTTTTTGGTTGTTTTAAAAAAATATTTACTCAATTGTGTTCCACAAACATTAAATATTTACTATATGCAAGCTCTATGGTCACAGATAAGACACAAACCCTGGACTCAGAGTTTGCAGTCTATTAAAGTAGAAAGGCACATAGACAAATTACAAATGATGCAAAAGAGAAATAAGTGCAAAGGAATGATCCAGAGAAAAATACTGTGAGAAATATTAAAAAGAGAAAGAACAATTTTATCTAAGAGAATTTGAGAAGACTTCAAGGAAGGAATGGCACTTTAGTTAAACTTTGAAGAGAGGGAAGGAATTAAACAGATGTAATAAGAGCATTGAGTTGGAAGGGGAATGACTTCTGAGTCATCTGATCCACAAGATGGAGGACTAGACATTTTCTCCTGTCCTCACAACTCCTCAAAACTCTCCAAAATAGGAATTATGCCCAAGAGAAAAAGCAATTCCAGCTGTCTGCATGGTCTAGGAGAGCAAGAAATCTCACAAAATTAAAGTCCAGGGAACTAACAGGAAGAAGGCTGATCACTAACCATAGCACCCTCATTCAGCACTCTGCTCCACTACAACCAACCCCACTCTGACAAAGCAATTCTGTTGAACAACAGGATCTCAGCAGAACTTAGTTCTATTCTCCTCTATCCTCCTAGTGCTGTAGAAAACAGAAAAGCAGAAGCTTGCTCTGACGGGTGCTCTACACTGCATCAGTATCTAGTTAGAGACCTAAGGAAGAGAGGTAACTGAGACAGGAAGCCAGGGTATACATAAATCCATCAGACCTGCCAGAAGCAAAGGGACCAGGGTCCAGCCAGGGCCAGTTCTATCCCCCAAGAAATCACTTGGGGCAGAGACTCAGGCCAGCAAAATTTGAATTGCCTTGTGTGGAAGAAGGCTGAGATGAATTTGACATTTGAGATGACAGCCCCCAGAGAAACCTCCATCAAAGGCAAAAGAATCAGAAAGTGAGCAATAGAAGATATAAGGGGAAAAGACTGAAATTGCCAAAGATCTCAGGAGGAAGAAAATTCATTTAAAGATCTGGAGCATAAGTAGATAAACCAACTGGAAATCTATTAATAATAGAGGGGAATATAGCCTCCACATCAGCTAAGTGAGTCCAGACATCTATAAATAAATGTTGCAAGACAAAGAAAAATGAAGCCAACACCTAATAAGGCAGAAAATCTATGAATTCCAAAGAAAGCACAGAACTACAGCAAGAAGTTCCTGAATGGTTTAAAAAGAGAAATAAGAATGTGAGAGCAGAATTTATGACCTACAGACAAAGAAGACATAGAAACAAAAGAGAGAATAACTAATTGGGAATGCAAATATACAGATAAATCTGGAAAGAGAGAAGCAAAAAGCAATAACATTAAAGGAAAGCATGATCTCCATATAAGCTAAATATATCGATCTAAAAGACAGGCTACTTAGAAACAATTTAAGGATAATAGATTTCCCAGAAGAACATGACACATCAAAAAACTTGAACACCATAAACAAGAAATAATTCAAGAAAACTGCCCAGAAAACAAAGTGCACACTGAAAGAATACACAAGTCATCTCCAGAAGAGTTGGAAAGGACTTTACAGATCATCTAATCCAACAATCTTGTTTTACAGTTGAGGAAACTGAGTCCCCAAGAGACTCAATGGCAGAACTGGGACTCAAACCCAGATCCTCTGACTTCAACTTTAGTATTCTTTCCACTATACCATGAGCAAGTGAGGGAAATGAATATATTCCAAGGATGAGACATGACATGAGCAACGGTATTAAGTTATGAAAAAGGTAAGAAAATAGGAGTCAGCAGGACCTGAGTTCAAATCCAGTCTCTGACATTTGATACTACCTGTGTGACCTTGGGCAAGTCACTTAACCTCAATTGCCTTGCCTTCCCTTCTCCAAAAAAAAAAAAAGAGGTAAGGTAAGAAACTAGGATGGAGCATAGTCAGTTTGTCTAGTCCTTATGATATATGAAATAGAGAAGCTTAAAATAAGTTTGGAAAAGAAAAAAGTATTAGTAACAAAATAAACACAGGCTGGAAAAATTCAGCTGTGACTATGCACTTAACATGAGGATAAGAGTTCCCATCCTGATTAAAAAGGCAAGAGTTAGTTTTTAAGCCATATCTGTACTGCCTTTGGTTTTGGGATACCCTTGTTGAACCAGCCCCCAACTTGTGCATACTATAGTGCTATACACTATATCAGAAACGTTGCAAGTAAATAACATGTGAAGCTTTGTCTTTATTCACAGATGTCTGGACTCTATACTTTTCATGGTTCCACAGTCAGGACACAATATACAGCCAAGAAAGTATCTGAGCAATGACATTTTCTGCAGATTTGAACTCAAACTGAGCTCATTACCCATTAACTGAGGAAGATTGACCAACAATGGGCATCTTTGTGATGGGGCCGATTTTGGAGAGCTTCAAATACCAAAATAAGGAGATTATTATTAGCATTTGTAGACAATAGGGAACCACTGAAGGTTTTTGAATACAGGAGTAACATGATCAATGTGATATAAGAAGCAACTTTATATAACAAAAAAAAAATCCAATGGATGCCAATCAAATTACCCAGAACAGAGGTTCTTAACTTGCGGTCCATTAACTTAAAAAAAAATTTTTCATAACCTGGAAAGACTTATATGAACTGATGCTGAGTGAAATGAGCAGAACCAGGAGAAGATTGTACATGGTAACAGCCATATTGTTCAATGACTGATTTGATAGATTTAGATCTTTTCAGCAACTCCAGGATCTAAAGACAACTCCAAAAGACTCACGATGCAAAATGCTATCATGCTATCCATATCCAGAGAAAGAACTTTGGAATCTAAATGTGGATAGAAGCATACTATTTGCTCTGCTTTTCTTCTGTTGTTTTGTTTTGTTTCTTCTTTCTCATGGCTCCTCTCATTAATTCTAATTCTTCTTTATATCATGACTAATGTGAAAATGAAATGTATAAGTAGAGCCTAAATCAAAGGGCATGCCATCTTGGGGAGGGGGAGGAGAAGGAGAGGGAAAGAATTTAAAACTCAGAATCTTATGAAAGTGAATGTTGAAAACTAAAAATAAATAAATTATTAAAAAATTCATAACTATTTTAATATAATTGGATTTTTTATAATCCTATGTATTTTACTTTATGCATTTAAAAATACTGTTCTGAGAAGAGATCCATTGGCTTCACCAGACTCCCAAAGTACACAAAAAGAGGCTAAGAACCACTGATCTAGGAGATGCTTTATAGGACTAAATAAAACAGCAGCAGAATTTAGTTGGAAAAACAAAAAGTCTTAACATCTCAAGGAAAATAATAAAAAAAAATGAAGGGATATGGCTTCTTTTTTCTTTTTCGGTCTTTTTGGAGGGGGGCAAAGCAGGGCAAGTGGGGTTAAGTTACTTGCCGAAGGTCACACAGCTAGTAAATGTGTCAAGTATCTGAGGCCAGATTTGAACCCCGGTCTCCTGACTCCAGGGCTGGTGCTCTACTCACTGCACCACCTAGCTGCCCCAGGGACATAGCTTTAACAGCATTCAAACCATTGTATTATGAAACTAGTTATGAAAAATTGCTTGATACTGGGTAAAAAATTTAAAAAAAAAAACTACATCTGAAGAGCAGACTAGATAAGCAAAAAACAGAAGCACTAAAACTATCTTAGTGTCTGATAAAACTAAAACCTAAATTGCTGGGGAAGGAACTTCCTTTTGACAAGAACTGATGAGGAAATGGGAAAGCAGTTTGGCAGAAAATAGATTTATTCTGAAATCTTATACCAGTTACCACAATAAGATCAAAATGAATGCAAGACTTGAATGTAAAATGGTCACATCATAAAATTAGAAGAGAATTGGTTGAAATGCCTTTCACCACTATGACTAGGGGGAAAGAAAATTCTTTGAAAATAATATTTTATTTTTTCCCCACTTCCATGTAAAGATAATTTTAATGTTCATTCTTTTAAAATTTCCAGAAAAAAGATGGGGGGGGAGGGGCAGAGCCAAGATGGCAGAGTAAAAGCAGGAACTTGCATGAGCTCCTGCACCAACCACCTCCAATACCTGTAAAATATGACTCTATACAAATTTTAGAGCTATAGCACCCACAAATCAGAGAGAAACAAATCTCCCACTGAAGGCAGCTTGGCAGGCCGACAGAGGGCAAAATAGAAATTGAAAGAATTTACCAATTGCCTCTTGAAAAAGATCCCAAAAAGAAAACTCCTAGGAATATCATAGCCAAATTCCAGAGTTCCCAGGTCAAGGAGAAAATATTACAAGCTGTCAGGAAGAAACAATTTGAGTATAGTGGAAACACAATCAGGATAACTGTAATGCCAAACAAAGGCAACTTCCAAGGTTCAGATCACCAGCATAGCAAACCCCATTTATTCAGTGACAGATTAAGGCAAAACATTCATAGAACAGAGAAAATCAAAATACAGTGTAACTCATTTATTTGGCAAGTAAGTTCTCAATTCAATTGCAAAGTACCAAGGTCCAAGTATCCCACCCCTGGCCAGTAGTTAAAGTAGCCCACTCTTGGGCAGTACATTCATTTAGTCTCTTCTCAAGTAGAGATTAGTTTCCAGTCATAAAGTACATTCATTTGGTCAATCACAGAGCACAAAAAATCAAAGGTTTCCCACCCCTGGATCACAGCTGAATTACAATACCATCCATTAATGCCAAGCACTTTCTCAAAAGAGGCAGGAGAGCACAAAAGGCCATCTACCCTTAAGCTGCAACAAGGTTAAGATATCATCACAGCATTGAGAATCCAAGGAAAGGCCCTTCCTTCATCTTGACACAAGCCAAGTTCTCAGCAATCTCAGTTCCTGGGGAGACAAGGCTCAACAAAGCCATTGCCACTGTCCTCATCAAGTCACTCTCTGCCTGTAGAACAGTCCCAGAACCCCTGAAAATATCAGCAAGGCCCTCTTTCAGGATTTCTGTAAACATACAACAGGAAAATCCTCCTTCAGGGCTTCTGAACCAACAACAAGTTTCCAGGACATCTACCATAGCAGCACTGTCCTTCGCCAGCAGGTGAATCTGGCAAAACAACATCAAAACAGACAGACAAAACCAGCATCACGGCCGTGCCTCCTCAGTTCTTGGCAGCTCTGGGTGGCAGTTCCCAAAAGTCCTTCCGGCCTCCTCAGCTTGGGCTTTCTCTCTGCTTGGGCCTTCTCTCTAAATCCTTGGTTCCTCCCAGTTCAGCCCTCTCTCTTCACGTCAACAAGTCCATCCCACAAGTGGGATTCACAGGCTCTGGTTTTTAAGACTCAACCCAAAAAACCAAGCCAATACAGGAGGATCTTTAAATTCCATTACCATTACAATAACACAAGACCTGGTAGCTTCTGCATTAAGGGACTGAAGGGTTTGGAACGTGATATTCTGGAGGTCAAAGGAACAATCATTTAAACTGTTTAAAATGTTTGAAATACAAAAAATATTTTCACTTACTGAGTATGATAAGTTTAATATAACTAAACAATTAACTTTGGGATTATAACCATAAATACCTGAATAATCCACAAACTTTGTAACAATTCTCCACTGCTTTGGACATCAACACAGGTTGGTCTTTAGTCATAAGACATAAAAAGGAAGGCCATAAATAAATTTTTAGAGTGGAAAATAGGAAAGTGATCTATGCTCACAAAGTGGGGTTGGGACTAGTAATATGTTAATCCAGGAAAGGTGTGTGTGGACAAGGCAGGATTCCAGGAAATTCATGACTGGTGAATTTGAATCTTAATTTTACACATGGAGAAACCTTATGTATAGGTGGAGGTGAGTGGCTTTGAAAAGTCACAGGAGCAAGTCATTAGATGAACTAGAAAAGAATTAGTCTGATGTGTAAATATGTTTAACATGATTGCACATGTATAACCTATATCAGATTGTTTGTCATCTTGGGGAGGGTGGAGGAGTGGAAGGAGGGAGGGATGGGAGGGAGGGAGTAAAAATTGGAACTCAAAAATCTTATAAAAAATGAATATTGAAAACTATCTTGACTTGTAATTAGAAAAAAATAAAATTCTATTTAAAAAAGAAAAAAATTTCCAGTTCCAAATTTTCTCTCTCTCCTTCGCTCTTCCCCTCCCTGACAGTAAGCAATTTGATTTAACATACATATGTTTAGTCATGCAAAACATATTACCATATTAGTCATGTTGTGAAAGAAGACACAGACCCAAAGTGGCGAAAAACATACCAAAAAATGCAAAAAGAGAAAAATAGTATGTTTCAATCTGCATTCAGACTCCATCAGTCCTTTCTGTGGAGGTGGATAACATTTTTCAACATGAGTCCTTTGGAATTGTCTTGGATCATCGTATTGCTGAGAATAGTTAAGTCATTCACAGTTGATCATTGTATAGTATTGCTGTCACTGTGTACAATGTTCTCCTGGTTCTACTCATTTCATTTTGTTTCAGTTCATATAAATCCTGCCAGGTTTTCCTGAAATCAGCCTGCTCATCATCTCTTATAGCACAGTAATATGCCATTACAATCATATACCACAACTTGTTCAACCATCCTAGGGGGAGAATTCTTAACCAAATAAGGGACAGAAAAGATCCGTATGAAATAATGTAGAGTGAAATAAACAAAACTGAAAGGACAATGTGCACAATGACTATAATGTAAACAGAGAGATGACTGAAGGGAAGCTGAATTCTGAGTAATTGAAAAACCAGCCAAGGTCCTGGAGAATAGCTGATAGAACATGACATCCTCCTCTTGGCAGACAGGCAGGAGAACACCAGGAGAGAGTGTTGTATATGCTGACAGATAGAGGCAGTGTGGCAGGTTGTTTTTGTTTAACTGTTTTTCTGTTGTTGTAAGGAAGGGATCGATCTGGGAGGTAAGGAGAGTCATAAATATTTGTGATAGAAAGACAACAGGCCTCAATAAAACATTTAAAAACAGTATATTCATAACAATTCACAGTTTAAATACCCCCTCCATAGACTCAGAGATTTAAAAAGGAAACCCAATGGTATGTTTGCTAAAATTCCATGCATTCAGCAAGAAAATGTTTTTAAATGTAAGGCAAGACATTTTTTTCACAGAAAGTAGAATATTTCTATTTGCTGAACAGGCAAAAGAAAAGAGAACGTCACAACCATTATCCAGGTTATTTGAAGCAAAAACCCTGCCACAGTACAGAAGTAGTTCAGACCCTGAACAAATTGACTAGCTGCTGAATTTAAGGGAGCGGGTAACAGAGACAATGATGTGCTAATGTTTTAAATGCATTATGAAGAATTTGATCAGCTAAACTAAATGGAATTATAGGACAGTTTTGCTATCCCTTTCCCGTGGGTACAGAAGTCTTTTAAAAAACCAAAACAGTCTGACTTGATGGAATTAGAGAGCAGCTAGCCATCAGATTGAATAACCATCAATCTAAAGGATTGGCTATGTCCCTGGTGGCCCTTTTAAAATTTAAGACACACTCAAAGTAGTCAATCAAGGTAGAAAAGTTCTGAAAAGAGTGATCCCTGGCAGTATAGAAAAGAGTTAATTATGGAAGAAAAATCCAACTCTTAAAAGCAGGTTGCTCTTTGCCTTTTTCCTTTTGTCTCAACATCAGGATGGTGTCTCAAAGATACACCTTCTACTTGCCCAGGAGGAAATACCACACCCCACAGGGAACGGGGCACAAAATGAGTCAGGAAATATCCTTGAGGAGAGTGACCCGTAGGATCAGAAAAGAGAGCCAGCCATTAATACAAAAGAGATTTAAACCTGGCAGTCAGTAGTAAGACTGAAGAGAGAAGCAGGCTTAGGGAGCCCATATAAGCAATCTGCTCAGCATAAATGCCATGAACAGCAGGGAGCAGAATAAAGACGTCATAAGAAGTAACAAGACGAAGTTTTGCAATGCATGAGGCATTAGATGTTTTGGGCATATCTATGTGCCTTTTTACTATTATACTCTATGTGAGTGTTCACTCTTCCCTGATGATATGAATATTTGTGTAGAGTGTGCTCCAGTCTTATAGGGAAAATGTTTGCTATTAATTGTTCTTAGGATACCCCCTCAGTAAATGCTTTTGCTTTGAGCTACTTGTATGTACTGGCTATTAAAATAAGCACATCAGTGAGATCTCATGGGCTCTATTTTAAGGATTTTAGACATAAAAGTTATCTTGGACCTGGAAGTAGTTACCCTCCTTGAGGACCCAATTTGCAAGTACAGGGAAAAGGTGTATCCTATCCCTAAGGGAATGTTTATATCTCAAAAATCATCAAACATTACAAATCGGGGCTTGATTTATTGTTCTGTTGATTATCTAGAGTCTAGACAATCTAGAATCTAGACTCTAGACTTAGGCAAGTTATGGAAAGGATGTTAATCATGCCAATTAAACTTTAAAATGTTTCCCTCCCCAGAGAGCCAGTGTTAGATATACTAGCACACTTGTGTGCCTAACAAACATCATTTGGATTGGTGGACAGAATGCTTGGGCAACTGCCCGCAACTGCATAAGTGGCATAATTATTGCAAGCTCCTGCTTTGGAGAGGAGAAACATTCTTTTTTCCTTCTCCAAGAGTGGATTTATGTAGTTCCAGACTCTCTTATGAGCCAACTCCACAGAGAGACAGACAGACAGATTTTGGAAAGCAAATATATAGGAGAAGGCAGCTGCTCATGTCCTGGATTTCTATATTGACTCCATAGAGACTTCAAGGAATTTCTCCTTGGGTGGGATTAGGACCTCTCTGTTTGGTTGAATCAAGATCTCATCTTACTCCCAACTAAGGAGTTCATTCACTATTAATTTACTTTTCTGGTATATTCTAATGTATAAGAACATCTCTGTTCTCTATTTGCAATGTGCTTGGATAAATGAGTTTATTCACTCTTTGTGGTGGTCTTTTGTGTAACTAATATTTGGTGGGAAGGAGTCAAAACTGGTAAGCATAAAATAAGAGTTATTTCTCCTTTAATATATAGTGACAAGGGATGTAAGCAGCTTTATGTTTTGAACCTACAATATCATGCCCCTCAACCAGCAATATTTAGGGGGTAGATATAAATCTAGTCCAGTACCTACTCTCACAGAAGAACAAGACACCTAGATTCATGAGCCCTCCTCCTGCTCCCCTCAAAGTAGGAATTGCAGTCTCCTTTGGAGAGGGATGAACAAGATTTCAGAGATGTCAGTGCCTCCACTCAAGCTGCCTGCTTAGATATTTAGATTTTGCATGTGAATATATGTGTGTGTGTTTATGTGTGTGTACATATATATAAATACATAAATATAAATATATAAAACATACATACACACACATATATCACAAGTACAACACACATCTTACACTTAGTACAAGGGCCCAGATACCCCAGAAGGTAGAGGTTAAAAACAAAGACAAATAGTCAACTTCACAATTTTGTCAAAGGTCAGTCCTGTTCCCTGGATAATGAGTGGCTCAGTTCTTTACTTCACTCTCCCTAGATAAATACCTAATTGACTTGCCTTTGTCATTGAATTTAAATTTTCTTGTTTCTCTAATTTTCCTTTTGTGGCTTGACACAAAGTTTGTATTCTTATCAGTTCAGAAGGGCCAAACACTGTTTTCAGTGTGAACCACTAATGAAGCTTTTTTAATTTCATTAGCAAGCTCCAGGTTAAAAATCTGAAGACATTTTCCCTGTGAGACTTGCAAGGTTAATGCAAAAACAATGAGAACTGTTCTTTGAATATGTAATTACACACTCTGATTTCACTTAGGCACAGTGTCCTTGGGTTTTCTTCCAGTCACTTGGATAATAGTAGAAATGAATTTTCAATCTGGCCTTGGTCTCAAGTTCAAGCAACAATGTCTGACATGAGACAAAATAATAATGTCTCATATTTGCATGGTGCATTTAACTTTCCAAGGTGTCACATTTATTATTTAATTTGATTCTTACACCAACTCTGTAAAGTAGATAAAAAAGAATGGGAATCATGATTCAGTGGAAAGAACACTGAATTTTAGGATAGGGAACATGGTTCAGATCTCTGTTTTGCTATCTATGTGGCCTTGGTTAATTCACTTAGTTTCTCTGGACTCAGTTTCTTCATCTGTAAAATGAAGGAGTTGTCCAAGATGGTTCTTAGAGTCCCTTTCAGAACTACATCTATGATCCTATGATCTCCATTTTACAGATTCAGAAATAGTGACTCAGAGATGTTGAATGATTTGTTCAAAGGTAATAGCAAAGCCCAGATGAGAATCTAAGTTTCCTGACTTCTTGTGTGGTGTTTTTCCATATCCAGAGAAACCAAAATAATCGAAGTTCATTCCTCCAAGATTCCTCTCTGCTAGCTCAATCACAAGGGTACCCATGCCTCTTTTAGAGATTAACCTATATTCTTATTCCTTCTTCCCTTGCCCACTTCTTTATGTGTATGTCAAGTTAAGAGTCTTGTGAATTTAAACTCATCAAAAGCCTATTATTGCTTGGTTTATTTCTCCTTTGGAAACTTTTAAGTCCTGAAAGAGCAACTGCTTTCAAATGAGACACTCTCCCTACCTAAGATTTTTTTAACAAAGTATTTTTTCTGCTGAAACCAGGCTTTCATGCAAGCTTGGAGCATTCCGTATGTGGCTGCATGTGTAGAAGACTCTGACTTTGGTTTAGTAGAGAGAATTCTGAGCAGAGAGTGGTACTGGGTACCTGGATATGGGATTGATGGATTTGGTGACAGAGCTATTACCAGAGAATACACAAGAATAAATGAGTTCTTTAGCTGGGCACAAGATGAGATCTCAGCTCAAATCAGACAAGAAAGGCCGAGTCTCACTCAAGCAGATCCATTCTAGGAATCATGAACATGTTGAAGAACCAGTTTCCCCTTCATGTTTGTTGCTTCTATCCCTTTCTGTCTGTTCCAAATCACTGTGGTGCCAGTGCCATATGCAAGAATGGGAATCGCACCACACTCAGCATTCTCTCTGCCAATCCAGATATACATCTCATTCCCCATAAATGGCCATACTAAAAATGTCCTAGGTGGGAGTAAAATTTGGGTATACTTAATTAGTTAGTGTGCATTAACTGGTAAACTAGTAGATTCTAACCATTCCAATTTTACAATTCAACAAACATTTATTAAGCACCTGCTGCATACAAAGAATTACAGATATAAAGATGAAACAGTCTCTGCTCTTACAGAGCTAACATCCTCCTGGAATAATAGAACATAGACTCAAGTAAGTATAGAACAAGGGAAATGAGAAGAAAGAGATCATAACCACTGGGGAATCCAGGAAGGCTTCAGAAAGGAGATGGTGTCTGAGCTGAGCTTCCTTCCTTGAAAGGAGAAAAATTCTGAGAGCCAAAGATGAGGAGGAAGTGCAACCATCTATTCACTGCTACTGTTGTATAACAAACTACCATCAGGTATCATGCTCTCAGGCTGGTATCAATTAGTAATCTTAATTGTAAATATTAATGCAACATGCAATATGCATTTTGGATCATGTGATCCACTGTTGAAAAACTTGGAGAACCTCAATCTGGTTCATTATTACCCATTAACTCTTTTTTTTGGAAAGAATTAACTATCACCTTAGAAACCTAGAAACCAAGTAGCCAAGACTTGGCAAGGAAATGAAGGGATACTCCTCTACTCCCTGCAAACAAGTTGAACATACTCTCGGATGCTGAGGGAAGAATCAAATCCAAAGTGGCACTGTGAACATTTTGGAAAACTGTCTCAAAGATGTCACTCTGGAGCCTCATCCTTGACCTAGACGGACAATGGGTCCCAGGAATCTCAAAGTACGTTGCAGCAATATAAGGCACCAAGAGTTGTATGGCTGGCTGTCTTCCGCCATGGGGGGCCCTGTGCCTCAATCACACATTACTAATATCTATTGACTGCAGGTCACAGGGGAAGAAAAGAAGCAATATAGGCTGATGACTAATCAAAATTATTATCATGCTCTTTGCAAAGGAAAAAAAAAGTCTCTCATGCTTGAGAATATCAACTAATATTTCTGCTGTAGCTCTGCCACTTCTTAATTGTGCAACCTTGGACAAGTTATTTAACCTTTCTAGGTCGAAAGATCACATAACCAGTTAACAGAGCTAAAGGCAGAATTCAGATCTTGTGACTGCTGGTCACTATGTTACTCTGCCTCTCCAAATATTTCTAGAGAAATTAAAAAGGGGAATTTTAAAAATATCCTCCATTCAATCCACTCAATCCAGCGGAGTTTATTCTATTAAAATGAAAATGCCACTGAGAAAACCTTAAGCTTCTAGAAATTAACACCTAATTTATTCATTTCAAGAGATCCCTCTCCCCAAGTAGACGAAATCCCGTTAGGCCCTACTAGTTAGTTTTCTGGGTTGTTTTGGCTCACAAATTAGTTACCTGATGGCTATTTTCCTAGGGATGAATTCTCCAAATTTAGCTAGTCTAGTCCTATAAGGACAAACAAAAAAGTTCATCACCATCTCAAACTCAAAGCTTTTGCATGTTTTTTGCCAATGATTTTATTCCACATTAGTTCTCAAGAACCCAGCATTCCCTGAGGTCCAGGAGCAGTAGCAATTTCATGGAGGATCTGGTGGTTATTATTTAATTCCTTAACAACCTTGAAAAGGACCAGGGGGTGGGCAGGTATGGTAAGAGGGAGAAAAGATCCCTTGCTAGTACAGATGAGAAGCCACCAAAACACCACAATTATGCATAGAACCCTGAACACGACCATGGTGGTCTATGGTACAAAAGAAATGTGAACAATTTGAATAAATTGTTCCTCATGTCTAGGGAGCTCTTGGTTGTAATTTACCAGGCTGTTGGAAACTGCATGACATCATGATGGTAGTAAATTACATTAGTGTATCCCCAAGGAGAATTCAAAAAACATGAAGCTACCCTGAACACAGTTTAAGAAATCCTCATACAATCTCATAAACATTCCAAAATGTTACAAGTGGCAGGTATCAAAGAAAACGGCATTTCTCCCCTATCCTCTCCCCCCTCCCCAAGAAAAGAAAAGAAGAAAAGAACCCCACACACCTTCTCAGTATTTTGGCTATAAATTTCTTTATAAATAGTTCCCCTATTAAATTAATCCTATGTGATATTAAAGTGATTAGGTCTGCAAAAAAAAAATCATCAACTGAAATGAGCTCTAAGACTCAATACAGGGCAATACCCCAGTTTCCCATCAATTTCTTCCTGATGTATGGTCAGGAATGGGAGTGCTTTTGCTCAAAGTTGGCTTCCAATCACTCCCATGATTCTCAATTAGGTAGAAATTTTAGGAGCAGCAAAAATTACAGAAGAATGCAGCTTCATCTGTCATTTCCCCAGCAGGAACAGCAGTGATTTGAAGAGCTTTAGCACTCTGAAGGTCAAGATTAAAAACCAAGTAATTTATTACCACTGATTTAGAGATTAACATTGTGCCAATTAATCAATTACTCAATATGAAGAATTGACAATTAATTGACATTTCACTTCCAACCTGGCAAAGCTTTTTGATTTCCATGATGAATAATAGAAAATCACTAAATTGAAAGGTTATGGGTGTTTTTTTTGTTACCACTAAAAATGAAAAATAAAAGCGTACAGAATGATAACCGTTCACAGCACCTTAATGTACAATGTATTGGGTATATTTTTATATCAGTAAACAATCTAATTTAATTGAGCAAATTGATCTTAAATATTGCAAAAATTATAATAAAACCTGTTTCAGCACCTGGGAAATTTTCTCCTCTTTCCCCTTCTGGTAAAACCAGTCCTTTAAATAAAAGCATCCAAGTGATCCCTATTGTTATTAACATCAAGTTTAAGCTCTCCCTAACATTAAAAAAAAAATAATATAATAATAATAATAATAATAATAATATTAGTTTGTACTTATGTAATACTTTTGATCCTCACAACCAGCCTATGAGGTAGGTGCAATTATTATCCCCATTTCACAGATGAGGAAACTGAGACTTGAGAGATTTGCACAGGGTTACAAAGCTAGTAAATATCTGAGACAGGATTTGAACTCAAGTTTTCCTAATTCCAAGTCTCATACTCTAGCTACTGAGCATATGGCTTAATTTTTCCATTACTCCTTAACTTCAGCTAGGTCAAGTCTCCTTGCTGACTTATTCCCACCATAATCATATGTCCCTTTACAACTTTGCTAATGCTGTACACCCTGCTTGGAATGCCCTCTTCTTTATAGGACCATAGTTTAAAGGCAGAAGGGGACTTTGGGGAAACACACTCAACATGGTGAAGAAACTTGCCTGAGATCACACAAGGAGTAAGTGGCAGGATCCAAACCTGTCCCCTGACTCCAGCCTGATGCTGCCTTCCTCTGAACCTACTCAAAATATACCCATTCTACAAGGTCCACTTCAAGTGAGAAGAGTTCAATATTTATAGTCAGAGGCACTCTATTCAAATCCTTCTTCTGTCATATACTACTTGTGTAACCTCTCTAGGTCCCAATTTTAGCTATAAAATGAGAGGGTTGTTGGGGTGGCTAAGTGGCGCGGTGAATAGAGCACTGGCCCTGGAGTCAGGAGGACCTGAGTTCAAATTTGACCTCAGACACTTGACACTTACTAGCTGTGTGACCTTGGGCAAGTCACTTAACCCCAATTGCCCTACCTTCCCCCCTCCAAAAAAAAAGCCCTCTCCCCAAAAAGAGAGGGTTGAGCTAAATGATATCTAAGGACCTTCTCAGCTCTTTGTCTGTGATCCTGCTATTCTGACCAACATTGATCTTTCTCTTCTCTGAACTTCTAATAGCTTTTAAAATTTCCATCACATCATTTAGCACTTAGTTAATTACTGTCTTGCATTTCTTTCTAATTGTTTCTTGTGCATTTCTGACTGTCTGATCTCTCTAACCAAGTTGGAAGATGTTTCAGAGCATGGACAACTTGGTTCAATTCAACACACATTTATTAAGCACCAATTATAAGCAAAGACAACTGCCGCCAAGGAATAGAAATCTGGCCTTGAGTAAGGAAGACCTGGGCTAAAGTTTTAACTCTGGCAAATACTGACTGCATGACCTTGAACAAGCCACTTAACCTCTAAATGCTCTAGGTAACTCTCTAAATCACAGAGGTTCTTAACTTGGGGGTCCATGAACTTGTTTTTTGCTGTTATTTGATTGTGGGGTTTTGAGGGGGGGGGTATTTTGATAATTAAATTTCAAAATAATTTGGTTTAATTTGTAATTGAATATATTTTTTGTGCATTTAAAAGCATTGTTCTAAGAAAGGGTTTGTAGGCCTTACTTATCACATTGACAAAGGGATCCAGGACACAGAGAGTTAAGAACCCCTGCATAAGACTATAAATTGCAGAAATGGTGCCAGTCTTCACTGGTAGAGGGAATGCTTCATTGGTCCTGATGAAATCACAAATATCACTCAATCTACATGAAGTGTATCACTTAATATATTTAATTGATTTGTGTGTGATGGGTAAATAAATATTTTTACTTTTACATATATATACATACATATATTTTGTTATAATTCAGTAGTGTCTGATTCTTTGTGATCTCATGGACCATACTGTCTTTGAAGATTTTTGGCAAAGATACTGGAGTGGTTTGCCATTTCCTTCTCCAGTGGATTATGGCAAACAGAAGTTAACTGACTTGCCTAGTGTCACACAGTTAGTAAGCATCTGAGGCCGGATTTTAATTCAGATCTTCCTGACTCTAGGCCAAGTACTCTATTCACTGAACCACCTGTCTCCTAGACAAACAGAGGTTAAGTGACTTGCCTAAGGTCACACAACTAATAAGTGTCTGAGATGGGTTTTCCTGACTCTAGGTCTAGTGCTCTATCCACTGAGCAATCCAGCTGCCTCACATGCATACATATTATGTAAAGCACTGAACCAAGGTCAGGTTTGGGACTGGACCTGTGATTGCCCTGGCAAAGGAAACTCACAGAAACAGAAACTGTGCATGGTGTCAGAGAAAATAAAAAAATTAGATAAGCCTCAGTACCTGCTCTCCTGAGAGCTTAGTCTAACAGAGGAATGTAACTGAGTCAGAAAACTTTAGTACAGAATATTACTTGATAAGTATATTAGTGAAAGAAAAGTTCTATGTAAGGTTGGAAGGGAAAATTCTTTACTGAATGGGAGGTAAAAGGGAGGCTTCCTAAAAGTGATAAAGAGATTTCTGAGCCAGAAGTTACAAAATAGGTAAACATTCAACAGGTTGATGAAGGAAGACATTTCAGACATAGGAAAGAAAGTCCCAGAAGCAAGAAAGACTAAGACCTGTGTCAGAGATGGTGAGTGACTGAAGCTTAGGAAACATCTTTGATATTTGGATGTATCTGTGAGCTCCCTACAGTAGCATTGATTGTAACCCACCTGTAACAGCAAGCACCCTAGCATACCTAGGGCGGCTACTAGCACAGGTTCTTAGATCTGCTTTTCTAAAGGAAAGCAACTCAAAATGGGTTAACAATCTTACTTTAATCAAACATATCATTTA
>CM053585.1:485769755-485795225 GCA_028646515.1 Pseudochirops corinnae | reverse complement strand
GCCACAGGCTCCACATGACCACATTCAGCCTATTAGGGAACAGAGTATACTTTCAAATATCCAAGGGTCCTCAGAGTCACGTAGCCACTTTAGCAAAGGGCCTAGGGGCAGGGAAGATCTTCAGATTCCCATAACACCACCACACCACCTCATTCAACTCGTGTTCATGTCTTATAAATAACGCACACAATTTTGGGGGGCTTTCCTCCCGATTTCTTGATATGATGTAGATACGAATGGACCACATGGGCTCCTTTCAGTTATTCCTGACTCCCCATGTTATAACTACTCCTTCTCCTTTTCCAGTCTTACATTTCTCTGATGACATCCCTTCGGTTGTTTCTCCTGGACAATTCTTCATCGTATAGTATGTTGCAACCTACTCATACCTGCCATATGCCTTTCCATTTCTTTTTGGATAACCCACAACTTTAATTCTTCAGAGAACATGGTATTCCATTAGATACAGTGATGCAGCATTTTTGGAAGAATATAGATATTTAAAAGATGGGCCTATGTTTCAGGAAAACACTTGGGAGTCATTAAAAGCAACGAATATTTTCCCAAAGGCCATATACTAGTAGTAGTAGTTAATATTCATATTGTACTTTAAGAATTACAAAACACTTCACAAATATGATCTCTCTTTATCCACACAATAATCCTGGGAGGCTGAACAAATTGTGGTATGTGAATGTAATGGAATACTATTGTGCCATAAGAAATGATAAACAGAGAAACCTGGAAAGATTTATAGGAACTGATGCTGAGTGAAATGAGCAGAACCAAGAGAACACTGTACACAGGAATAGCAACATTGTGCGATGATCGGCTATGATAGACTTAGCTTTTCTCAGCAACACAATTATCCAAGACAATTCCAAAAAGACTCATTCTGTCTACATCTATCTAGGAAAATTCAATCTATATCCAGAGAAAGAACTGATGGAATTTGAAGGTAGATTGAACCATACTATTTTCACTTCCTTTGTTTTTTTCATGGCTTTTTCCTTTTGTTGTGTTTCTTCTTTCACAATATGACATGTGGAAATATGTTTTACATGACTGCACATGCATAATCTATATCAGATTGCTTGCTGTCTTGGGGAATGTGGAGGAGAGGAAGGGAGGGAGAAAAATTTAGAACTAAAAATCTTATTTAAAATGAATGTTGGAAATTATTTTTACATGTAATTGGAAAAAATAAAATATTATTTACATAAACAATAATTCTTGGAGGTATGTGCTATTATTATTCCCATTTTACAGATCAGGAAAATGAAGAAGACAGGTTAAATGACTTACACAGGTCACATAGCTAATAAGTGTCTTGTGCCAAATTAGAACTCACATCTTGCTGACTCTTTTAGCCAGTTTATGCACTGTACCACTAAGCTGCCTATGTATAGATAGTCCACTCTTATCCTATTCAATTTTGGATCCAGTTCATTGTTCATTTACCATGTCTTTCCAAAATATGTGTACTAATGGTTGGTACATTCATCTGTATATTATATCGTAAACAACAGGCATCCTTTAGATTAATTAATTTATAATTTTAAACATTTACTTTTATAAGATTTTGAGTTCCAAATTTTTCTTCCTTCCACCCTTCCCCCCTCTCAAAATGGTATGCAATCTGATACAGGCTATACATGAATAAGCATTTTAAACATATTTCCACATTAGTCATGTTATAAAAGAAGAATCAGAACAAAAGGAAGAAACCACAAAAAAGAAAAAAACAAACAAACAAAAAAGAGAAAAGAGTAAGCTTTGATCTACATTCAGTCTCCATAGTTCTTTCTTTGGATGTGGACAGCATTTTTTATCATGAGTCTTTTGAAATTGTCTTAGATCACTGCATTGCATAGAAGAGCCAAGTCTATCAAAGTTGGTCATTGCACAATGAACAACAGGTATTCTTTATCCACTTAGATTTTCCTGTGTAAATGATTAAGCCAAACTCTTTTGAATGATTAGAGACTTCATTTAGGAGGCTCTGTAGTAGTCTAGGGTTTGATGAAATGAGAATAGTGGCAAACACATCTAGAAGACCTCACCATCTGCAGGAAATCTCTTTTCCACTTGGACTCTATATTGGACATTTTCCATGATAGGAGATAACATTTTTGTTAAGCATATATATCTCTATTTTATTCTTCTCTTGATATGAAATTCAGATGTTTGTCAGAACTGTCTTTCAAAGAATCTTATTTTATTTGAGCAAGTGCATGGGAGACACTTTGAAAGAAGAGAGTTTAAGGGGGGGGGCATTTTGCTCTACCAAACCAAGCCAAATGCTTTTTTTTAATAAGCAATAAGCAATTAACACAGTAGAACCTTGCATTCTCTACACCTTTCAGTCACTTGTGTAACTATAAAAATGTGGTCTGTTATAGAACATCATTTGTGAAAGCCTGCCTGTTCCTTTCTTATATTTTCATCACAGATGCCCTAAGTAAGTGTGCAGATTATTCTCTTACAGATTTTGTCGAGATGGAAAAGTTGGCATATGGGTGGGTCACTAGTTATCTATATATTATCATTTCTTTTAAGCACTTTGAGAATCAATCCCTCAATACCCTCAAGATTGTCCTGACTGCAGCACACTATCTCCTTTGCAGCTATCTTTTTTTGGGTGCCATTTCTACTTTTTCATGCAACATTGAAGACTGTGGCATTAAAGTCCAAAAATGGGTGACTCCACTGTCATTTATAGAGAAAAGAAGTTCCCCCCCCAAATATTAACAGATCTTTTTCATTTTTTAATCTATTAATTGTCCTCTTTCTAGTTTCATCCCAGGAAAATCTGGCTTAGTTGAGTCTCTCATCAAGCTTTCTACAAACTTGTTTCCCTCCACTGCTATTTACCATTGTATGATCTCCAGCTGTCTTCCTCCATAAACAAATACGTTTATATTCTAAACTAGTAATGCATTTAGCTCTCATATCTCTCAACTTGGTAAGTAGGTAAATATCTAGTTGAAATCGTTTCTAGAATGTCTTCATCACCTCATTGTAGCATTTGGTTCACATTGATTGATTTCCTTAGGTCTTTTCAATTATCAGGCATTATCAATATTCAAGAGTTAGGTCTTTTCAACGATCAGGCATTTTTCAACATCCAGAGCTTGTTCAAATAGGTCAAGTTAGAATTGTCTTAATTGTATACTTTATCTTCACATTTTTGTTCCAATTTCATATCACTTTAATAAATTAATGGTAATCAGTCATTTTTTACTTGTTAAAAATAACTGATTTCTTTTTTGGCGATGTTGTTTGGTGCTCATCATGGCCAGTGCCTGCTGAACTTCTGCTCAAAGAAAGTCATGATATGTAGGCTTGATATATAGGGTCCCATGTTGTCTACAAGTTTTTGTCCCTTTGACTTTCTTAATTCTGAACTGTTTTCCAATATATTTTTCTCCACTCTGCATGGAATTCATTGAGTATTGAAGTAGATCTTTTTTAATTTAGAGGGCTATCCTGAGTTCTGATGCTGCTATTCTTGTAAGATTCAAATATTTAAATGTGTGACTAATAAGAGAATTCTAACCAAGCATTTTCTTCCCTGGTTGGTTAGGAACTAACACTGATTGTTATTAATGATAATAATGCTGCAGCTGCTGATGATGATAGGGAGTTAGCACTTATATAGTATTTTAAAGTGTACAAAGTACTTTACAAATGTGATCCCATTTGATCCTCACAACAACCCTGGAAGGTAGTTTACTCCACTTAGTGGTTTGAGTTTCCCTAAGTATCTTTCATAAGCATGATAGGAACAATGTCAACAAATAGGTGAAGGGCAACGTTTGAAAGAACTGACTGGGTGTTGCTATGGCTCCCAGAAAGACCATAAGAAGTTATTTCCACAATGGGCCAACTTGAGCTTATCTCCACAATCTAAGCCTTGAAACTTGACCAATATGAAGATGGTGGCACCTCCAATCTGTTGGAGGTTCAGAAGTCTCTCAAGCTGGGCTTCGTGATAAAGCTACTGTGCCTTCTGTACACTGGATCCTAAATAAATGTTTGTTGTGTTGAACAGATTCTATTGGGCAAGTCATGCCTCAAGAGGAAGGGCCTAGTGTTCTTTTTTTTTTTGAGCAGGTACAGCCTCATTAATTGGAATAAGAATACAGTTCATGATCAAGAACGGCAAAGTCAAATTTACAAGCTTAGGGTGAAGTTATGCCCTGTTAGGACAGGGCCGAACAGACAGGGCCAAGATGAGGAGTCAATTTTCTGATCTATAAAGTGGAGATAATAGTTTCTGTAGCATCTACTAAAGGTACTACAGACATGTGTGTATTTGTGGGAGTGGGTATGCATATGTACACAAACACACAAAAACCGAATTAAGACTTATACAGAGATTACATAAATACAAACATACACACACATATGTAAATGGCTCACCGTTAATTACACACAACTATTGTGTGTATGTGTCTGTACATATATGTATGTATATATATATATATACACATATATATAGCTCCTCAAAAGTATTAATGCCATTTTAATCATTATAATCATATGTAAACGAGAAGACTTAATTAGTTCATATCTAAGGTGTCTTCTATCTGTAACAGTCTGTGATTCTATAAATGACCAGATTACACAGTATTATAAGGAAGGAAGAAAGAAATGGAGGACAGTAGGACAAATAGAAAGAAAGGGTGGATTGGCATGGAGTGTGAGGCAATAGAGAAGGGAAGTCCAAGCTGGAGATTGCACTAGACGATCCCATAGGCACACTGAGAGGTGGGGGAGAAGGATGAGGGAAAGGAGGGCAAAGAACCAAGATGGTGGAAAGGTAGCAAGGAAGACACTGGAGTATTTGCTTACTTTTCCCTTTTTTCCAACTTTGAAGAGAAGTGGTAGAAAGGACCACAGGACTTGGAACTCAGATGTAACTCAAGTTTATAATATAATTAATATACTATTATGCTTATATTATAGCTAATATAATCAATAAATAATTATATCATAATAATAATAATTACAAAATATTTATATACATTATCTCATTTCATTCTTATAATTCTGTGAGCTAGATTATATATATATATACACATATACATGTATATGTACATGCATGCACATATAAAGATATATATGTGTGTATTTATATATATAACACACATATAATGATCTCCATTTTGTAGATGATGTAATTGAATTTTGGAGAGGTTAAATTACTTATCCAAGGTCACACAGCACAATATGAACCCAAGTCTTTTGGCTCCAAATCCAATGCTCTTCCTACAGTACAATGACACACTGTCCCTCTTTCATAAAATGAAGATATTTTCATTCCCACTGTCTTATGGGCTATGATCAGAAATAGCAGGATTAAAAGAATTTTCCCCAGAATGCTTAGCGCTTATAGGTTAAATTGTTCTTTAGGCAAATTTGAGAGGTAGGCCAATTATATCATTTCTCTTAATTAGCAAACCAATTTCTCTCAGACCTGAGAAGTCCAAAAGTTAAAACTGGGATTCCAAGTTCTCTTTAAGCTCACTGTTCACACAAAGAGAGATTAAAAAAAAAAAAAAAAGTATAACTGTAATGTGCCCTAAACTGAATATTTGCTTCAAATCCAACAGGGGAAAATGGAAGAGCAAGAGAGAGCATTAGCATTTAAGTAGCCTGTTAATGTCTGGAAACCAAAACAGTCACAGAACAGCAATAAAGTACCTCTTCAAATATTGCTGGAGGATGTCCATAAAGAGGATATAATGAAAAGGACTGCCCAAATGTGCAAGGATAATATAGTTAATGTATTACTTCTTTTATTATTTTATCATCTTTCATTAATTGTTGGCTTCATGCCGACAGGACTTGGTTCTACAGAAAGGGCTTTTAGTCAAATGTCCTAAATGAAACTAGCACTTAGAACCTGAGAACAAGGTTGAACCAAGGTTCACTTGACTTCACTAAATCTTGGGAGGGAGGGGAGGAAGAAGGAAGGGGGAGGGAATTCTGGATCAGATGATCATTGATTTAGAATTAGAAGAAACTTTAGAGGTCACTTTAATTCAAGCCCCTCATTTTACATATAAGGGCACAGAGGTTGTAACCTGCCCAAGGTCATCCAGATAGTAAAGGACAGAACCAGGATTTGAACCCAGGACCTCTAACTCCAAGTCAGATACTCCTTTCCATAGTCCTGTAATAGTGTGACACATCCCTAAGGCTATTGGAACTAACACGTCAAATTTGGAAACTTGATAGCGCAATGAATAAAGTATATAGGAAACATCAAAAGTAGCAGTTTGCTAGATGTGAGAAGAGAGGAATCACTTTTATGGAAAGGGATCAGAAAAGGATAATGGGCCATCTGAGCTGGACCATGAAGTCAACATAAAGAAAGTGGAGTGGGGCATAGCCTCTCCAGACATGGGGCATGGCAACAGAAGAGGGCAGGACAAGAGAATGGTCTGTAGTCCAAGATGGCTGGAGCTTAGTCTACAAGAGGGAATACAAAAGCATAAAGCTGAAAAGTTCAACTGAGTCAGACTGCAGAAAGCCTTCAGTACTGATCTAAGGAATCTGAACTTTCTTGGGAATTTCTCCACTTTGGGAGGCCAATGTTACCAAATAGTTTAGCTATGCTGAATCTCATAGTCTTGGCTTCTTATCAGTCATCTCACTCACTATCAAATTTAGGTTAACCTCTCCTACTTCCAGAAAGCTGCTATAGCTCATGAATTGTATATGGAAACACAGGGGTGACAAGGACAATTAAGATAAAGAAAACTCTGAGTCTTTGGTGGAACACAAAAAGAAGAATCTAAGATGAAAAGGATTCTATGTAAAAGTTGCCACCAATATTGTAGCATTCCTTTGAGCCTATGGGAGCTTGAGCAGAGTGCAGTGGTTCAGAACCAAGTCAGGCCTTGCTCCTCTGGGGTTCCTCATTATGAGGTGAATCTTATCTATTTTTCTAGTCCCTTCTTTTTTATTCTCATAAAATCATACTGTCTTGGTTCAAATTCTTCCCCGTAGAATTTGGCTCATGTCTAGGACTTACAACAAAAGGAAAAAATTCCTCAGCTCCAATGCAAGCACCCAGGATAATATCACACTGGACTTTAACTTAACAAAAAATGCAGACTCACACACAAGTCCATCAATTGTCAAGATAGTTTTTGTCTTCCTGGTGAGTCTTGCCTCGCCAGGAGACCTAAACAGTGCTCACAACTTATACACTCCTCTGAGGCTGAGTTCTTTACCCATCAAGGGGAAGGCAGTCAATTAGCATCCCTCCCCAAAACTGTATTATGTACATAGTTCATAGTGTCAACCAAGGACAAGAACCTGTTTGGCTCTTCCATCTCATGTTCCCCATCTCCAGCTTCTGCTTTATATAAAAATCCCTCTACTATTCCAGAAGGGTTGGTTCAATTGCTTCTCCGTTTTACATGAAGCACATGGATTACCTAGTGAGACTCTCTGGCTATAGAGACTTCCCAGTGGAAGCACTAGTTTTGGAGTCAAAGAGCCAGGGTTCTAATCCTGACTGTTACCTAGCCCCTGTATAACCTTTGGCAAATCACTTCCTCTCTGTTTTCTCATCTGCAAAATAGGGCAGTTGGATTAGATCCTTCCATCTCCAAACCTATGATCTCATTCAGACACAAGTCCATACATGTCAAACTGACTCCTCTCTGTCCAAACTACTCTTTCTTCTCTGCTCCTTCTTTTAATGCCCAACTACAGAGGGACACTTGAGGCTCCCTCTTCTGCCGACCTTGGGCAGATTTACCCTCTGCTCCATGGAAATCTGATGACTATGAATGAGTCACTCTCAATGCCATATCAGTAGGAAGAACCTAGGGCAAGACAAGGAATCCAAAACTTGTCCAGGACATTTTTTTAAAGGAGACATTCTCAATGCTGGAACAAAATCTTCATAGGGAAAGAAACAAGCATTTATTAAACCCTACAATGTGCCCAGCAATATACCAAGTGCTTTAGAGATCTCATTTGATTCTCACAACAGTCTTAGGGAGTAGGATCTATTATTGTCCCCATTTTATAGTTAGGGAAACTGAGTCAGACAGAAGTGAAGTGAGTTGACCAGGATCACATAGCTAAGAAGTGTCTGAATTCAGATTGGAACTTAGGGCTTCCTTACTCCTGACCCAGTACTCTATCTACTATGCCACCTAGCTGTCTCTTACATAAGCCAGCAAATGAGAGCTATTACCCTTTGCATAAAGAAACATCATCAGTGTTTTGCCCAGGCTATATCACGTGTCTAGACAGATAGATAGACAGACATATAGGTGTATGTAGGTATGTATATATATAGAGAGAGATATATTTATATATATATATATATACACACATGTGCTTATACATATATAGATATATAGCATATAGACATATATAGTATATAGACTAGACTATAGTAAGTCTAGCTAGACTTATAGTATATAGTATATAGATATTTACATAGATATATAAATATATAGTACATATTTAGACTATATATACACATATCTATCTATGCCTATAGATACAGGGAGAGATTATATACATATATAGTATTTAGACAAGAGGTATCACATATATACCTATATTTATAGTGTGTACATATATATGGTATATGTGCATACAGATATAAGGATATATAATATATAGTCATGGGCATAGCATATCTAGATATCTATACATACATATATGTGTATAATATACACAGATAGTCTCTAGACATAGGGCATAGCATATATACATATATTCACTGTCCCCAGTACAGATCTAGATGCCTGGGCAAACCCATTTCATCTTTTTTTGCCCTGATTTCTCTTCCAAACTAGATTGACTTTGGGAAATTTCAAAGTTCTTATAATGGCCCCAGGCCTTTTCATCTTTTTAACACCACTATTTTCATGATATTGTATGAATGCAAGGCATGGAACACTGATGACTCCAAAGAATTAAAATGGAAGATGTCCTAGATGGTGATCAAGGATGGAAGCAAGCTTTGACAGTTACAACTGGGGAATTAAGTAGAAGTAGTTTTTTTAAAAAAAAGTCAGAAATACATACTCAAAAAATAATACGAACTGATTGGATGGTGAAAATGATGGATAAACAATGCCCTAAGTGTTCCATCAGCATCCTCTCATAGTCAAGAGAGAACAAGGATGAGCCCTCCCCTTGATCATTTTGAGCGAGTATTCCCAATATTCCAGTACTGGCTGTGTGCCCCTCAGCAAGTAGCTTAACCTCTCACTGCTCTGGGGAGACTCTCTAAGACTATAATAAGTAGCAGAGAAGGTGCCAAACCCATAATAGCCTCCTTATTATGGAATAGAATAAAATTATATTTTATTAGAATTTTATACGAATACAATTTCTATAGGCCTATAGAATAAATATGAGCTTAATGTACTTATTGGAGGGCCTTGCGGTGTTGTTATTGTTGTTCAGTCGTGTCTGACTCCTCATGACCTAATTTGGGGTGTTCTTGGCAAAGATACTGGAATGGTTTGCCATTTGCTTCTCCAGTTCATTTTACAGATGAAGAACTAAGATAAACGGGTTTAAGTGACTAGTCCAGGATCACACAGCTAGTAAGTGTCTGAGGCCAGATTTGAACTCAGAAAGATAAATCATCCTGACTCCAGGCCCAGCATTCTATCCACTGAGTCCCACTGACCTAACTTTCCAATTACATTTATGACTGTTCTCCTACTTGAACGCTTGTTCTGGCTAACTGTCCTACTCCACGTGCCTCAGATATGCCAAACATATAGTTCCTGCTTTCAATGTTATTTATACTCTAGTAGAGAGAAACAATATTTACACAGAAAAGTAAATACAGAATAATTTGAGGAGAGAAAGAAAGAGAACCAACACCAGGGAGATCAGGAAAGGCCTCTTGGAAGAGGTAGCACTTGAGCTCAACTTTAAAGAAAGCCAAGGATTTTAAGACACGATGAGGAAGGAATGTGTTTGAGCCATTGGAGGATGGTCTGTGTGAATATATGAAGGCAAGGGATAGAATGTTGAGTTAACCTAACAGCCAGAAATGCAATTTGGTTGTAAAACACAGTTTGTAGGAAAGCTAGAAAATTAGGTAGGTACAGAGGCCTTCCACATCAGGCTGAGGGGCTGCCATTTTATTTTATTTTAAATTTAATTTTATTAAATTTGTTTATCTACTTTTAGTTTACAACATTCAGTTCTACAATCCCTTGAGTTCCGAATTTTCTCCCCCTTCCTCTTCTCCTCCCTGCCCCACCCCCATGGCGGCATGCGATCCAATATAGGCTCTACAAATACCTTCCACATTAAACATTAGGTTGTAAAAAAGAATTATAAACAATGAGAAAGAAGGAATGTAACAAAACTAAACACAAAAGAGAGAGCAAGTAGTTTGCTTCAATCTTCATTCAAACTCCATAGTTCTTTTCTCTGGATGTGGATATCCTTTTCATCATGAATCTTTTGGAGTTGTCTTATAACCTTGCATTGCTGAGAGGAACCCAGTCTATCAGAGTCAGTCATCACAGATGAGGCTGCCATTTAAAAAGAAATAGGGAAGCACCTTTGAGTAGGGAAGTGACATGGTCAGATCTGTACCTGAGGAAAACTATTTGGGCAACTATGTAGGAAGTGGAGAGGGGCAGCACTAGAATCAGATCAGTTAGGTTGGCTGTGATAGAGCTGCAACTGGAATGGGACAAATGGGGGTTTGCCCACAGGGTTTTGCCATCGAGAAGTGAGTATGCTTCTTCCCACAGTCTATTTCCTCTCTCAAATGAGAAAATATCTGTAAAAAGTGCTTGGCAAACAGTAGGCAATATATAAATGCTTATTCTCTTCCCCTGTGGCGATGCTATCTATCCCCATACTTCCTCTCACACCAGTTAATGATAATAATAATATCTGGCATTTACATAGCTCCTGTGATGTGCTGGACACTATACTAAGCATTTTGGAAATAGTATTCCATTTGATCCTCATGATAGCTCTGTGAGGGAGGTGTTATTTATTAGGATTCCCATTTTATAGTAGATGAAACTGAGGCAAACAGGTTAAGTGACTTGCCCAGGATCACACAGCTAGTAAGTATCTAAGGTGGGCCTTTCTGCCTCCAGACAGAGTGGCTCCATTGAGCCACCTAGCTGCCTCATCAATCATCCAAAAGCATGAGATGCAATAAAAATCCCCTGCTGCAAACCCCAGAGTCCCATCACTGTAGCTTCTGTTTCTGAGGGTCCTCCCTCCCCTCTCCCTTTCCCCCTACACCCCGACTCTCATAGGGTATAAACAGAGAGTTTCTGTGTGATACTTCTTCCCCCCTCACTACTGCACTCATGGTTCGGCTGTTCTGCAGGCTGTTATTGAAGTCTTTTCTCTCTCTTCCCTCACCTCCAACTGAATTTATTCCAGGTGCATTTCCTTCTAGTTACAGTTCTAGAATGTTATAGCAATTCCAGGGAGAGGTGATAAGAGCCAAAGCTAAGTCTTTCAAGATTATTTGTCTTTACAAGATTACTGTTATTGTATAAATTGTTCTCTTTGTTCTGTTCACTTGACTCTGCATTAGTTCATATAATACTTCCCCGTTTTCTCTGAAGTCATTTAAGAAACTCATCATTTCTTATAGCACAACACTATTCCATCACATTCATGTACCATAAATTGTTCAGCTACTCCTCTCTTGCTGTACATCCCCTCAGATTCCAATTCTTTCCTGCCACAAAAAGAGCTGCTATAAGTACTTTTGTGTATAGGGGCCCTTTTGTTCTTTCTTCTCTCTCTTTGGGCTGATGCTATCATCTTGCTGATAAGAAAACTGAAAGCCAGAGGAGTTAAATGATTTCTCCAAAAGTAAACAGGGAGTCCGTGTTATCTTCTAACTTCATATCCAGTATTCATTTCTCAAAAATATTTTTAATATATTTCATTAAACTTCTTCCAATTAAATAGAAAAAATTTTAACAATCACTCTTTAAAATTTTGAGTTCTAAATTTTCTCCCTCCCTTCTGCCTCTCCCCCTTCCCTGAGAAGATAAGCAATTTGATTTCAATTATACATGTGAGATCATGCAAAACATATCTCCATAGTAGCCATGTTACAAAGGAAAACATAAACAAAATAAAACAATAAATGTAAAGCAAAAATTTTCAAGTATGTTTCAATCTGTATTCAGAGTTCATCCATTCTATCTCTGGAGGTGAGGTGGAAAGCAGTTTTCATCATGGGTCCTTTGGACTGACTTAATCAAAGCAGTTGAGTCTTTGGTAGTTGATCATTCTACTGTGTACAATATTTTCCTGGTTCTGCTCACTTCACTCTGCATCAGTTCGTGTAAATCTTCCTAGGTTTTTTGAAACTATCCCCTTCATCATTTCTTTTAGCACAATAGTATTCCATTACATTCATATACTACAACTTGTTCAGTCATTACCCAACTGATGGGCATCCCCTCCATTTCCAATTCTTTGCCACCACAAAAAGAGCTGCTATAAATATTTTTGTACAAATAGGTCCTTTTCTCTTTTCTTTGATCCCTTTGGAATACAGACCTAGCAGAGGTATTGCTAGGTCAAAAGGTATATACAGTTTTATAGCCCTTTGGGCATAATTCCAAATTGTTCTCTAGTTCACAACTTCACCAACAATGCATTAGAATCCCAATTTTTCCACCTTTCCTCCAGCATTTGTTATTTTCCTTTTCTGTCCTGTTAGCCAATCTGATAGGTGCAAACTGATCAAATCCAGTGTTCTCCTCTCCCTTTTCCAGTCAGTTCCCAGGGACCCATAATACACGTAGATTCAGTTCTCAGCACCTGGTAGATTGTTCTGATTTGTTCTGACCTGTTATCTGTTATCATGGAATGAACCCCACAGAAACTCTTGTGAGGACTGCAGTTCCAGGGACTAAACAGGCAACCAACCCAGAAATCCTGAAGGATAAGAGGTTCTGTAGCTCTTTACATACGCTGTGTTCTTCTCACAAAACACTCCATACTCCAGCTCTGCCCCTCATGCCTGGAATGTTCTCCATCTTAAAAAGCTCCTGGGTTCCCTGGCTAAGGATCAGCTTAAAGCTCACCTTCTGCAGCAGGTCTTCCTCGTTCTCTTTTTTAAAAATTTTTTTGCAGAGGGGAGGGCAGGACAGTTGGGGCTAAGTGAGTTGCCCAAAGTCACATGGCTAGTTTTTGTGTTAAGTGTCTGAAGTCAAATTTGAACTCAGATCCTCCCGACTCCAAGGCTGGTGCTCTATTCACTGCGCCACCTAGCCACCCCTCTCATTCTCTTTTTGCCCCACTCCCTCCTCTCTAAAATAATCTTCCATGTAAACTGTATTTATTACACATAGTCTCTGTCATTAGAATTTAGGCTCCTTGAGAGCAGGGACTGAGTTTTTGTCTCTTTTTGTATCCGTCATCACAGTGCTGGTCACATAGTACTTGATGAATAAATACCTGTTGACTGACTAAAGTGTGTGCTTAGTAAATGAGGGATATTTATAGAGTACTATCAGAAATCTCTAAGGCTCCATAAAACATTGTGTTAGCATCCATCATTAACCTTAACTAGTCAGAATTCATGTCCGGGTGAGCACGCTACTCATTTTGTTGAAGTTAAATTACTCCTATGATTTTGGTCCATGTGGAGCAAGTACAAAAGGTAATGGATGGCAAAGTCCTTAGGGCTTCTGCCAGTCACCTGTTGTTGTTTTTTTCTCTCCACAGGTATGAATTCCACTCATTCAGCTTCAGATTATAAGAACAATTATACATCTGTCTGTTTTTAAATGAACAGAGAGTGAGGTGACTGGTCTTTCTGAAATGTTTCCTTTGGAGGTAGAAATAAGGATAAGTAATAGTGTTAGAACTTTTAACTAACTCTAGTGAACTTGATCGCATCCAACCAATGACTTCTGGAATCTAGAAAGAATATGGCCAAAGAATCCCATTAACTCACTACCAATAGATCAACATTGACCCATCAGGAAACCCCAGTCCTTAAATTTACTGGAGCCATCACCTCTGGGGCTTCTTCTGAGGATGAGACTGTGTTCCATTTGCAATAACCGAGGTGAGATTGGGGCTCAAGAAGGACTCACCTTAAGAATTTGTCAGGATCTTAGACATGAAGCAAAACTACTTTTAAAGTTTCTTGTTAACTCATGACCCAGAAACCCAAGGGTTTTTTTTTTTAAGATTCAATTTATGAAGTTAGAAACTGGGCCATTCTCATTTGTTTGTAAGACGTTGATAGCAGACAGTTAATCACTGGGGGGGGTAAATGGAAAAAATCATTTCTGTTCATTTGCAAATGGAAATCAAATGAGGCTGAGGTTAAATGCATCAGCATTTTCACTTCCAAGTGAAAGGTTTTCAGAAAGACAACTGCCCTTGGCCAGCTTGGAGTGCACATGTCCATCCATTTGAATTTGGCGTTTGGATCGTCTCATTTATTTTGGTAAAGCTAAGGACATTCTCATGCTCCCATGATTCCTTCCTGGCCCACGAGACAGGAATATTTGGTTTGGAGGGTCTGAAGCATTTTTCAGATGCTGTAGATTCATGTGCAGAGACAAACAGACATTTCCCTCTCTTTATTACTGTGTGCAAACTGCAGAGATCACCTCACTTACTGAGCCTTGAGCAAATTATGCTGAAATCCTTCCAAGAGTTGAAATGATATGTTTATAAATTCTCCTTTTTGAACTATTGGCCCCATAAAAGTTTATTATAATAAAACATTTCAGTGTTTGTCTTTTTTTTTTTTTAATTGGAAATGTCTTCTATTTACCAAGGAAGGAGAACAGCAGCAGTTGGTAATGCGGAATCTACATGCTGGGTTTTATGTCGCCAGAATGAGTATGCATCAAATCCTGAAGTAACAGCCCCTTGTCTTAGGAGTGTAATCAATTTCTCTCAGTGCTATTGGCTTCATTATGGTGATTTATGGTTATTTTAATGTACATAGCCTTCTTAAACAACTTAGAGTTGATTGTTCTGGAACTAGACTCCAGGCCAGGCTAACACTCTGGAGGGTTGCCATTGTTCAAGTAAAGTTACTGGTGTCCCTGAGGAGGTAAACAACCTTGGATCCAAGGTTTGGGGTTATTCCACCAAGGGACGATCATCGAATTCATTGCAGTGCATTATTGCAATTCATTGCATTGAATTAAATTGGAAGCATCTTATAATGTGGAGGTGGGACAGCTGTAATAAGCCTCCTATGGCTCCCAAAACAGAGTAATTGTGCAAATATCAACAGAGAAGTAATTTTGTACCTTATCTGTCTTATGCTATCTCTACAAATCTTTGAGAAGAGGGTTCTCTTTTGGGGAAGAAGAAAGTATCAGCAATTCAGAATTCTCACTCAAAAAGGCTACATGAAAGTGCACAATAAGCAGATATGTCATTGTTTACTGACAATCAACCTAGATAAGTTGCCTCATCGAACTTTCTCTCAGTAGCAAGATGATGGTATTTTTATACTTAATCATCTGGATAATTGCTTCAATTCTCTAGTGACTTGGTCTATGAAGGTAAACTAAATGAGGAAATATAATAATAATAATAGCAACTCAAATTTTCATAGTATATTCTATTCTACAAAGTACTTTCTTTATACCAGGGCTAGGAGGTAGGTAGCTCATTTTAGGCAGGAGGAAATTAACAGTTAGGGAATTTAAGTGATTTACTTATGGTCACAGAGCTCGCAAAAGTGAGATTGGGTTTTGGACCAGGGTCTCTTGCTTCCAATGCTATTTTCACAATACCATGAGGTTTCTCAATTTCTTGAAGTTCCCATTTCCCCACCTTGAGGTGAGCTAGTAAATATGATCAGTGAATGGAAGAAAATGTTCAGAGAAGCTTATGAGAGTGTTGAGCTTTTAGGGATTACTTAGGTAACACCTTGATGTGGTATCCATGTATCTTATACAAGATCACAAAGTGCCTTAGAGGTATTTTATGTTTGTTTGTTTTTGGTTTTTGAGGTTTTGTGTGTGTGTGTGTGTGTGTGTATGTGTGTGTGTGTGTTTTGTTTTGTCTTGGGGGGAGAGAAACGTGTTTGAGTAAAGGAAAGGTGATTCCAAAAGGAATTCATTTGTGCAACATGTTTACTGACTACACTAAGAACTGTGTCTACAGAGGTGGTTTCAATAAATTCTTTGCCTGGATAATAATCTTTCTCATGATCCCAAATCCCATCCTCAAATAGATAAATAGATACACAGATATTCTTCCTCAAATATCCTTACTTCCCAATTCCTCAACATACCCACCGATTCCCATGATCTATTACATCCATTCCACTTCAGCTACACACAGAGATGATCATACCCTTGATTATACCATTAACCCACAATTGTTTTATTACCATGCCTAATATTTTTGAAATTTCTTTATTTAATCATATATTTTGTCCATACATCTTTCTCTCTTCCTGACCACTGTGACTACTATTTCCTACACATCTCAGTTTTTTTCCTGGGCCGTCACCCTCATACTGGCTACACTCTTCTCCCTTCTCAATCCTTTGGTGAATTAGTTCAGCTCAGCACTATCCTCTATAATTAAATCCTTTGCCCCATTTGTCTATTGCTGATCATACCTCACCAAGCCCCCGTTTTAGAACATTCCGAACATTCACAGTCTTCCATCCTAGTTACATGCTACTGAATAGAATGGCAGAAAATCACAAAATCTTCCCTATGTCTTTCTTCATTCCTCCTTCACGTTTCATATGAAGAGGTGGCCCTTCTCGCCAAAGCAAACCACTCTAATAACAGGAAGACTCATCTTCCTGAATTCAAATCTGGCCTCAGATGCTTACTAGCTGTGTGACCTTGGGCAAGTCACTTAACCACGATTATCAGTTTCCTCGTCTATGAAATGAGCTGGAGAAGGAAATGGCCAATCGCTTCAGAATCTTTGCCAAGAAAATCCCAAAAGGGGTCACAAAGAATTGGACATGACTGAAAATGACTAAACAATAACAACAACAACCTACCGAATGTAATTCCCTGTGCCCTCTAATCTTTAATATCTCCCTAACTGCTTTCCTCCAGCCTGCAAACATGTTTCCTTCATCCTTAGAAAACCCTCACACGATTCAGCCATCCCTGCTAGCAATCATTCTAACATCTCTCCTCCCTTTCGTAGCCAATCTGAGAAAGTCATCTACACTCAGTGCCTCCACATTCTCTGACTCACTGCTAAACTCTCAGCAATCCAGGTTCTGACCTCATCATTCAGCTGAAAGTGCTCTCTCCAAAGCTGCCCATGCTCTCTTCATTGCCAAATCTAAGGCTATTTTCTCAATTCTGATCCTTGATTCTCTACGACCTTTGACATTTTTTCAATCACTCTCTTTTCTTAGCTGCTCTCTCCTCTCTAGGTTTTCATGACACTGTTCCCTTCTGTTCCCCAGCACTCCTACCTATGTTCCCATTCCTCACCAGTGTTCTTGACTGGATCTTCATCTAAATCATGTCCAATAATTGTGGCTCTACCACACAAAAACTCTGTCCTGGGCCTTCTCTCTCTTTCTTTTTTTCTTTTTGGAAGGAAATGCAGGGCAATTGGGGTTAATTGACTTGCCCAAGGTTATACAGCTAGTAAGTGTTAAGTGTCTGAGGCTGGATTTGAACTAAGGTTCTCCTGATTCCAGGGCTGGTGCTCTATTCACTGTGCCACTTAGCCGCCCCCTTTTCTCTCTTTCTAAGAGGGGCTCATAATCTAGGGTCCATAAAATAATATTTTAATATGAAATATTTTGATAATGACTTTAATATAACTTTTTTTCTTTGTAATCACAACTCTTTTATCTTATGCATTTAAAAATGTTATTTGCAGGAGTCCTTAGGCTTCCCCAGACCACCAAAGGGCTGTGTGATAACATTAATGGGTTAAGTACCTCTGCTCTATTCTATCCTACTCATTGATCTCATCAGTTCCAGGGGTTCAGTTATCATCTCTATGAAAATGATTTTCATATCTATATATCCAGCCCTAACATCTCTCCTCAGTTCCAGTCTAGCACCACCAACTTTTAGACAACTCAAACTGGACTGGATGTCCTATAGACAGGATGGGACAGTCCTGTAGACACATTAAACTTAATATATTCAAAAGAGGACTCATTATCTTTGCTCCCACCCCCAATCCCTTCCTCTTCTGAACTTTCCTATTACTGTAGAGGGCACCACCATCTTCCCAATCATCCAAGCTCTCTAGTGGGATGTCAGTCTTATTCGTGACTTCTCTCTCATATTCACTCCACATTTCCAATCTGTTGCCAAGGCCTATTGATTTTACCTTCACAACACCTCTCATACAGCTCTTTCTCTCTCCACTCAAACAGCCACCAACCTAGTTCTGGCCCTCATCACCTCTTACCTGGACTGCTACAGCAGCATTCCAATTGGTCCTCTTGCCTCAAGTCTCCCTGCACTCTATAGTCATCATTCCCTATACCATCCTCCACTCAGCTGCCAATTTCGGATGTTCAGAAAATTTGTCACTCCCTCCCTACCCCCTCAATAAACTTCAGTCGTTCTCTATTACCTCCAGGATAAAATGTAAAATGCTCTGGTTGGTCATTTAAAACTCTTTACAAACTGGCCCCTTCCCATTTCTTCAGTCTCCTTATACTTCCATTCAGTCTATTCCAAACACTCTACAATCCAGTGACATCAGCTATTTCTCCCATATGAGATTCCATCTCCTAATGATGCCTTTTCATTGGCTGCCCCCCACGCATGGAGTGACCTCCCTTCTTATCTCTCCTCACTTCCAAGGCCCATCTTCCCTGGCTTCTTTCAAGACAGCTTAAACCCTGCCTTCTAATAGCCCTTTCCCAGTCCTGCTATTCTTCCCTCACCAACTGAGATTAACTCTCATTTACATTGTATATCTCTTGTATGCACAATTTTTTGCATGTTTTCTTTCGCATTAAAGTATCACCTCCTTTAGCCCAGGGATCATATTTTTGCCTTTCTTTATATATCTAGTGTTTAACACAATTCCTGGCACATTTTTGTTGTTCAGTTGTTTTTCAGTTATGTCCAACTCTTCCTGATCCCATTTGGTGTTTTTTTGTCAGAGATACTGGAGTGATTTGCCATTTCCTTCTCCAGTTCATTTTGTTGATAGGGGAACTGAGGCAAACAGAGTTAAGTGACTTGCCCAGGATCATAAGTGTCTGAGGTCAGATTTAAACTCAGGAAATCTTCTTGACTCCAGGGCAGGTACTCTATCTACCTAACTCCCCCTATCCTGGAAGATTTAATAAATGCTTATTGACTAACTGGTCTCGGAGCAAGGAAAGCCTAGGTTGAAGTCCCACATGTGACACAGACCAGCTCTAAGACCCTGTACTATTTGTCTTTTTTCCATTATTTTCTTAAGTTTAGACAATCAACAAAATAATAAATCAAGCCCTGATTTGTAGTGTTTGCTGATTTCAGAGGTATAAATGCTCACAATAAGAATTTAACAATTGACTATCCCTATTTGGGATGAGCTGGCTCTATCATACTCTGAGTCCATACCACGAAAAAGGTCGTGAACTCTTATTCTATACACATCTTTTAAATTCAGTTGATGAGTTCCCTGTGCCTTTTTCCTTAAACAATTTTGTCTCGATAAATCATGGTGTCATTTCTGAGAACTTCTTTTTACTCTTCGACTGATTTTCCACCTGAATAACCTTAGGCCACTAGATACTATCTTTCCTTCTTTTAACCCTCTGAAACCCATTGTCCACAAATCTTGGATGCATAAAGAACATACTCAACCTTCCTCTTTCTCTTCAAGGAAAAGCAGAGAATACAGTAGAGAGAAACTGATTGAGAGTCAGAGGACCTGAATTCAAAACCTTCTTCTGCCACTTATTATTTATGTAACCCTGGACAAGTCATCTAACCTCTTTAGACCCCTGTTATCTTATCTGTAAAACAAGAGAATTGTTCTAAGGTCCCTTTCAGCATTTTCTTCCTCATTTTCAAGGTTACTTTGGATTCATTTTTACAGAGATAAGAATAGAAGCATTTGGCTTGGTATTTGTTAAGGTCACCCCCAGTATTTTTTTACGTGTACCCAGATAATTCTAATACTGGATAGTACATGAAAATGCAATGAGAGTGGTACAAAGTTCCCTGGGAATTCAGAAGACAGAGCTTCAGAGGAAAGGTGTTCTCTTCTAGATAGGGAGGATGTTAGTGGGTAAGGTGCGGGAGTGGTGGGGGGAATGATAAGGGGCAGAGGGAAAATGGAGCTTCACATTGATTAAGGCAGTCTGTCTGTCTAAGTTGGTGCCCACATGAGAGTTTTCTTGTAGTTAGGGGTCCCCCATCCCAGCTACATGGTCTTCAGATCCCAATTCAGGGCAGAACCCAATTCCTCTCTCAACAGCCCTCAGAACTTTGAGTAAAACTATCAAGACAGCCCACGGATTGGAGGTCACTAGGTTAAAAAGTGAAGAATAACTGAGCCAGATGTTCTCTGTGCATGTGTAACTCCTTTGAGAGTAAGTTAGGCACCTTTGAAAGCTTCATTCATTCTCTCAGACCACTAGGGGACCATTTAGTAAATTACCATTTAGTGAATTAATTACCTTAGTGGATTGCAAGAGTTAATTGAACCTAACATTTCTAGGGAGTTGTTTGTATACACAGAGAAATTTTGCTCATTAATTATCATCCTTAATTAATAATGTCATTCTTTACAGAGAAGGCATTTCATAGATTGCCAGAATTAGAAGGAATGGCAGAGATCATCTAATCCAACACCTTCATTTTACGGAGGAGGATACTGAGGCTTAGAGAAGTTAAGTCATTTGCCCAAGGTCACACAACTGGCAAATCCAAATCTCTACCTCTCCAACTCTTTCCATCTCTTTACCATCATTTACTACACAAACTTAGCTTCATTAAAGGTCTACAGGTTATAGACCTAAAGCCAAAAGACAGGTCAGAGGCTTCTAGTCCAGCTCTCTCACTTTACAGATGAGGAAAATGAGGTCATACCTACCATACTTGCCCTCAATTATACAGGTACTATCAGAGATAGGACTTAAACTGAAGTCCTCTGATTCCAGAGTCAAGAGCATGCCCTTTGAGTTATTTCAGATAGAATGCAATCTCCTTGAAGATAGGCACTGTTGCATTTTTGTCTTTGTATCTCTGGCACTTAGCACAGTGCCCGGCACATAGTAAATAGATGCTTAATAAATGTTTACTGGATGATTGATTGCTCTCATTAGAAGTAAGAATCACATGGGCAAAAAATAAAAAATTTAAAAATAATAAAAAAAGAATCACATGGGCAGAATTGTAGGATTGGAAGGGACCTCAGCAGTTATCTAATCCTACTCATACCTGGAAAAAAATTCCTCCGACAGCATACTCAACATACGGTCATCCAACTTTTGCATGAAGATCTCAAAGAGGGGGAATCTACTTTTACACAGCAGCAATGCTTAGGAAATTTTTCCTGACATCAAGTCTAAATTTGTTCATTTCTAACTTCTACCGATGTCTCCTCATTCTTATTCCTGGGGTCAAACAGAAAAACAAAATCTAATCCTTCATTACCCTCCAGATCCTTGAGGACAGCTCCCACATCCAGTCCAAGTCTGGAAGCTACATTATTCCATCCATGTGCACTCTTGCCTGCTCTCTCAACCTCACTGCTTCATGACTTGTGACCAAGAGCACTTATAAGACAGCAAGAAAGGTCATGGTATTAGAAAAAAAAGATAAGTTAATTAGCCCTCATGGAAAAAGAAACCATGACCCCAGTGGCCTCATTAGAGTAGAACTTTAACAAACTAAACTAATTAGACTCAGATGACTTTGGGAAACTCAGAGGTATGATGTTATGCTCAATACCATGACATTTCAATTCACTCAAACCACTGGATGCTGAGATTTATTCATGATGGTTACATACACTGGGGCTATGCCTACAATTTACCCAAATCTATCAGCATTCTTTTGTATATGGCGAAATAATTCTGTCCTTCAGGTTTACCCTCCATTCAATGGCATAAAGCTGAAGGTCATGATTTAATATTATTCTGTGAGTTAGAAATCTAAGACTACCTCCAAGTACAAAACTGAAGATTTTGACTGATAAATTAGTAGTTGTAACAGTAGTATTTTGCATTTGAATTTATAGTTTTCAAAGCCCTTTCACATTCATGATCTCATTTGAACTTTACTACTTTATGAGGGGTGGTGGTATTATTATTCCGAGCTTAAAGACAGCTAGATAGATAGTGTGATGCATGGAGAGAGCTCTGGTCTTGAAGTCAGGAAGACCTCAGGTCAAATCCTGCCTCAGACACTTAATACACATGCTCAAGTCATGTCTTTCAACCTCTGTTTCTTCAACTATCTTTCTATCCATCCATCCATCCATCCATCCACCCATCTCTCTCTCTCTCTCTCTCTCTCTCTCTCTCTCTCTCTCTCTCTCTCTACCTACCTACTTATTAAACAGCACTATTACCTTGACAATAGATGGTCTTTGTCTACTTGGCTTTTCCTATGTATATTGTTAGGCCAGATTCTTTTGAATTAATAACGTGTAACTTTTAATATTGTGGGACAAACATTCTATTCAACTTTTAATTATATTCTTGGAAAACAATGTAACATAGTGGGGAAAATACATTGTACTCAGGTCAGAAAACTGGGTTTGAGAGTGGATTGTGACACTCCCTATATGACCTTGACCAGGTCACAACATCTCTGACCCTCAGTTTCCTCATCTGTGAAAAAGAGATCATAATTCTGCTCTCTCTACATTACAGAGTCATTGTTAGGCAAGCCTTTAGTAAAATGATACACAAATGGGGGCTAATATCATGCGAGCAGTCTTGTTCTCTAATTGTTTCTCTTGGAATGGTTGCTACTCTCAATTCAACTTTAGGACTGTTTTCTCATTTATATTTAAACATAAATATTTTTGCACCACAATCCTGCCCTTTCTCTGAGACATTTGAGTCCTCCCTTGGCAAGGAAGAGATGGGTGAGAGGAAGCTCAGTGCAAACCTGATGCTGAAAGCGCCCATGAAAACTGGGTAAATAAAGGTGGTAGAGAAGAAGCTAAGGGGAGCCTAGAAAAGTGAGAGTCTCAAGGTCTTCTAGAAAGTGGGTTACAAGAAGCAGTTGGATTTCCATTTACAAATATGATGCACTAACAGAGTGCAAAGCTTTGGTCTTGGGGCCCATGAGTAAGCACATAGAACAATTAAATTCATCAAACATTTTTAAGTACCTAATATATACAGAGTCGTCTATTAGGTGCTAAGGTTGACAGCTGGGGAATAAGTGTTGTTTAAGGTCCCAGCTCTCATGGAGCTATAGTCTAATACAAAGGCAGATAATTATAATAAATTAGATATATTTCAATATACAAATATATGTGTAGATTTAGAAATGGATAAAGCTATGGCTAAAGATGGGGATAGGAGCTGAATCTGTGATTTCCCAGGTATAAGGGACTTCCTGGTAACGTAAGTCTTCCAATGCAGATCTGTACCTTCCTCATGACACATTCTTATAGACTGACCAATGAAATCATAAGTGAGATACAAAAAAAGTGGATATGGATATACACTCATACATGTATATATGTACACACATACATATATAAACCTTCGTATGTTTGTACGTGTATGCACATATTACATTAAATATTATTTCCCTATAACAAGACCAATAACAGGTATTTGCAAGATGGGAGGAAGGATTCGGAATAGTCTATGGCTACTGAATGAAATCCAATTCAGTCCAACAAACACTTATTGAGCGCCTCTACATATGAGATTGTGCTATGTACTAGCAATATAAACACAAAAATGAAACAGCCCCTGCCCTCAAGGAGCAGACATTTTAATGGCAGGGATATGACATGTACACAACTATAGTAGAAGGAAAATTAAAGAGAAAAAGAGGACAGTTTGTTTTGCTCTTCAAACTACATACTCACACTGGAACTGAAACAACAGCCCTATCTTAATTAATTCTCTGTCTGAGATGGTGAAAGAGTGGGTAGTGTCCTGAGCCTGGAGTCAGGAAGACTCCTCTTTCTGAGTTCAAATCTAGCCTCACACACTAACTAGCTATGTGGCTAGTCATTTAACCCTGGAATTTCAATTTCTTGGGCAAGTCACTTAACCCTGTTTGCCTCAATTTCCTCAACTGTAAAATGAACTAGAAAAAGAAATGGAAAAATACTTCAGTAATAACTTTGCCAAGAAAATCCCAAATGTGATCATGAAGAGTTGGACACAACTGAAAATTACTGAACAACAGCAAGAAGTATAGTGGAAAGAACCTTCAATGCCTCTGCTGCCTACTATCCACGTGACTTTAGGGTCTCAATCAATCAGTCAATCAACAAGTATTTATTAAGAGCCTACTATGTGCTGGGCACCAGGGATAGCCTTGGGGATGCAAGTACAGAGAATGAAGCAATCTGTACTTGAAAAGACCTTGCATTCTAAGGTAAGTTTATCAAGTTTCCTGGCCCTCAGTTTCCTCATCTGTGAAATTAGGGAGAGCTACTCTTGATAGCTTCTGAGGTCACTCCTAGCTCTAGTACTATAGTCCCATAATTCTAATCAACTGAACTAACTGTAAAAGTTGGGCAGCAACTTGACAACAAAAGTGGGTCATAGCCCAAGGACTGAGACTGGGGTGGGGTGGTCTCAGTACCTAGATCTGCTCCATATTGATTTCTAGGCTTGTTTATTTTTCATGAGACCTATGGAAAGAATAGGTTTCACAGTAGCTGGATTAATTGACCTTTCATCTTGGGTTCTATAAATGAAGTGTTAGAATTTTATCATTAGCATCACAGAGACTCCCAGAGTAGGAAGGAGAATGGGCTAGATAGTCTTCAAAGTATTTTCCAACTTAGAGATTCAGCCATGTGTAAATCTGAAACTGAATAGTGTGAAATCATTATGACCACGCACAGTTATAAGACATCACTACAAGTCTTAGGATGCAAGGAGATATCTACATTCAGAGAAAGATCTAGAAAGAACACAGTTTATTTTTTTTTATTTTTTTAAACTTTATTATAGTTTGCATCATTCATTTCCACAAGATTTTGAGTTATATATTTTCTCCCCCTCTTTCCCCCACCCACCACCTCCCAAAACAGCCATCCCAGTGCGTCCCCCCTCCCCCAGTCTATTCTCCCCTATGTCACTTCTCGGTAGGGCAGGATGGCTCTCCCAACCACAGTACCTGTGTAACTCAAGTTCCAGTTGGGTGTAGTAAATAATAATAATAATAATTGCATATATAGATAGAAAGATAGATACATATTCATAACATTTGATTATGGAACTCCAGATTCCAGGTTCTTTCTCCTCCTCCCTCACCATCCATGCCCACTGGAAAGACAAGCAATCGAATACAGGCTGAACATGTGAAATTATGCAGA
>CM053585.1:485754162-485769255 GCA_028646515.1 Pseudochirops corinnae | reverse complement strand
TGGGAGCTGTTCTTACCCTGCTTCTTATGCTTATTCTTACTCATGGTTGTTCAGTCTGTGATTTTTTTTTTTAAATCTCTGTGGGGCTCTGCTTGCAGAAGGGAAAGCTCTGTCCCAAATTGCTGGGGTCCTCCCGGCTGCCGTAGCTCTCAGGAAAGTGCTGGGACCCTTCCTACTTACTTCCGGCTCACTGGATAATGAAGACTCCAAGACCGAGGCCCAAGACGAAGATCTAGATCCAGGCTGCTCAATGTGAGAGCACTGGCCTCTGAACAATCGCTTAGTCCCCCTGCTGTCTGCAGGCCGCAGGCGGGAAGCTGCAATGCGGAGGCGGGTGCAAAACCTCTGCCTTTCGCTTTTACACGCTGGAGGGCTTTCGGCCAGACCACTTTTCTCCCAAGACCTCGCAAGTCCCACTGACCTAGTTCTCAGCACTGCTCGTAGCTGCCGCTAATCCGCTCACTGCTCCTCTCGTCCGGCCACTCCCGGGGCTCAGCAGCGGCTTCAGGCCAGGCTGGTTTCAGTTCGCAGTGCTGATATGATTCCTCGTAGCCGAGCTGACTTTAGTGGGAAGTATCTCTGTGTGTGTTTTGGAGTTCTAGGATTGGTTTAGAGTCCTATTTTATGGGTATTTTGGGGTGGCTATGTGAGAGCTGTGATATGTTGCTGCTGCTATGCCGCCATCTTGGCTCCACCCCTCGAAAATGCTTATTTCTATGATCACTGTTACTACTTGTAATTCCCTTTTTAGGCAGAGACCAGGATTTATAAAGAAACGTGCCAAAAAATGTATGGAAATTTTTTTTTATAAATACAAATATACCAGAATTTATCCATCCAAAGAAGTATATTTCAAAGTAGATACTATGGTGCAGGGAGAAACTATATACTTATTCTAAAAATACTAATGTAGTTAATAATCTTGGCTCAATATCCCAGAATCAGATCTACACTCCCCCTTAGGATCCTAGGGGTACCGTTGAGGGCTTCGATATCTCTTCTCCAATGCCTTTGTTCAAACCCCCATTCTGGGTGTCTTCCTTCCACTGTTTGCCATCAATGACTAGCACCCCACTTTCATTTAACCAATTAGGATCATTTAACTTTTACTAAAGGATATTAAATAAGTATAAATATTTCTCCTCAACACCTTAGGGGCATATTCTCCTCAGTCTTTGGAAGGAGTGGGCTCAAACTTGACAGATTTTTTTTGCATAGCCTTGGCCTCACAATTACATACAACAACAGTTCAATTTCTACCAGCAGTAAGAGAAGGATCATTTCACTCATATCCATCTTGGTTTTTTATTCGAGTATCTCAGTTACCCTTGTGGATGCTCAAAAAATACTCATGGTTCATATGGAATCATAGAATATCAGAGCCATTAGAGATCATCGGTTTTGTAGAACTGAGTCACAAAGATGTTAAATGACTTTCTCAGGATTCCAAAGTCTGTGTGTGGAGCATTCAGGGCCAGTGTGCTTCCTAAGGCAGACTTGGGAGGGAGAGATCTGGTGGAGAAAGCAGACGTGATGTTGCATGGCTCATTCACTGGGTGATAGGTTTATCTTACCCTGGACCCAGAGGTTGCTTCAAAGCCTCCCCAGTAGATAAGCATAAGCTATATCCTTTGTCTCTACTTTCTGTTTGTGATGGGACACCTTTGTTAGGGCAGGGCCCAGCTGCAATACACATCTCAGCTAGGGCTGACAGATATTAATCAACAGAATGCAGTGATAAACAGCTCCACCTGACATGTCATCAGTTTTAATACCACTAGTTTATGGCTCTCCATAAGTGCTGTTTTTCTTTTCACCATCCAGGCTAGAGTGAGATCTAATTTCCCAAGAAGGGAGGAAAAAGCCCTGTGGCTGTGAGGGAGGACAGTTGGGGAGAGGCTGTTCTGACACACAAGCAGCATCTGCTGGCCAAGCCTGGACACCCGACTGTCCTGGACCCAGGAGTGGACGAGGGGATGCTCTGTTTGCAGACATCCAGCCTTCTTTTGGAAACTGATCCCTGATCCTTTTCATCCATTTCTATTTTGATGTAACCCAAAGGCAGCTTTTTAATTTTTATTTTTGTCTAAAAATGCTTGACAGTACTCTAATGGAAAGTATGGGGGGAAATGAATGGGAAATTTAAAAAAAAAAATTGGGAAAGTGTTTAAATAATTTATTTTAAATTACCTTGGGAGCCCAGGAAAAAGTATAATTTTATGGCCCACTATGATTAAGTGCAACTGGAGGAAATATAACAGAAGCTAAATTTCAAATGCGGGATGCACAATGCATTGTCATGTGACAGAACTCAGCCTATTAGTTGTACCTGCTCACTCTCAAAAGTAAGGGTGGCCCTGAAGGTTCCCATGCCTCCCAGAGGCAGTTAGGAGGTACAGAGGATGGGCCGGGAATCAAGATGACCTCAATCAATGAGCAACCAATTAATAAACACTTATTAAATGCCTACTGTGCCTGAAGCTGTGCTGAGCACTGGAGTTCAAATCCAGTCTCAGATTCTAGCTATGTGACCTTGAGAAAGTCACTTAAACACTGCCTGCCTCAGTTTCCTCAAGTTTTTGTAAAATGGAGATAATAGTAGCACCTACCTCCCAGGGTTGTTGTGCACATCAAGTGAGATAATCTCCATAAAGCACTTAGTATGGTACCTACCCATATAATAGGTAATAATAGGTAATTATTATTATAGGTAATAATTAATATCTAACAAATATGAATATAACATATAAATTATATATAAGGTGTATTGATAGAAAATTTTATCTAAATTATATAATAAAAGCACATTATAAATATAGAAATAAATATAAATTTAAAATTATATAATATTAAATAAATATAATAAATAATACATTTTTCTTTCCTTTCTCCCTCCCTGTTAGTTCTTAGGCTCCATTGCTGGATCTCCATCCACGTCTCCCCCATGAAGGATGGTTCTAGCTTCTGTTCTCTCTCTCCATCCACTTCCTTGGAGATCTTATCTGTTCCTAAGGGTACTATTATCTCATTGGATCACAGGATCTTAGATTCTGAACTGAAAGAGATCTTGGAGATCATTTAGTCCAACAGACCTGTTTGAAGGCTGAGGAATCTGAGGTCTCAAGAAATTGTGAGTTGTCCAAAGTCCAGCCTGACCAACGACAGGGGCAAGACTTGAGCCTAGATGCTCTGACTCCAGTGATCTTTACACTATACAATGCCGTCTCTGCCTACACAGATGGCTTCTAAATCAACAGAGTCAGCCCCCGCTCCAAACTCTAATCATGCTTTGGAAGCTGCTTCCTGGAAGTCTGATGGGCAGTTTAAACAGCATGCCTCTCTTGAGCTCTAGTCCCATATCACAGCTGCCTATTATGCATTTCCAATTAGTTGTAGGCACCTCAAACAGCTAGGTGGCACAGTGGGTGGAGCACTGGGCTTGGAATTGGGAAAACTCCTCTTTCAGAGTTCAAATCTGGCTTCAGACACTTACTATCCATGTGACATGTGGCAAGCCACTTAACCCTGTTTGCTTCAGTTTCCTCATTTGTAAAATGAGCTGGAGAAGGAAATGGCAAACCATGCCAGTATCTTTGCCAAAAACCCCCCACATGGAGTCATGGAGAGTTGGATATTACTGAAACAACACAATAAAAACAATCTCAATATGTCCAAAAGAAAACTAGATATCCTTCCCTCATCCCAACTCACCCCACTTCTTAATGTAGCAGAGATCTGTTGGAGAACATCCTAGGGAGCTGGACATGGACTCTAATTCGTCTCTTTCTATTAATGCCACCACCATTCTTCTAGTCATGTCCATATCTGGTAAGCTGCCAACTTCATCAATTCAATCTCCACAATATCTCACATCTATCCCCCTCATATACAAACACCAACCTGGTTAAAATACTAAATATCTTATCACCTCTTGCCTGGATGACTTTGATAGTCTCCTAATTGGTCTCCCAGCCTCCAGCCTCTGCTTTCTTCAATCCATCCCCTAACTGCCAAAGTGATATTCCTAAAGCATAGGAATCATGGCGTTCTCTTGCTTGATAAGCTCCACAAGGGGCCTGTTTCCTCTAGGATTAAATACAAAATCTTCTGTTTGAACTGCATTAATGCACTGTTGGAACTGTGAATTGGTCCAGCTATTCTGGAAAGAAATTTTGGATGATCACTCAAAAAGTTACTAAACTGTGCATATGTTTTGACTCATTGGTGCTACTATGAGACCTAAACCCTAGAGAGATCAAAGAAAGAAGAAAAGAACCCATATGTATAAAAATTTACCAGCTCTTTTATATAACAGCAAAGAACTTGGAAACCGGGGGGTGCTAATCAGTTGGGGAAAGGCTAAACAAATTATGGCATATGAATGCAATAGAATATTATTTTGCCATAAGAAATAATTGAAGCAGGGCAGCTGGGTGGTGCAGTGAATAGAGCATTGGCCCTGTAGTCAGGAGGACCTGAGTTCAAATCTGGCCTCAGACACTTAACACAAAAACTAGCCATGCGACCTTGGGCAAGTCGCTTAGTCCCAATTGCCCTACGTTCCCCCCTCCAAAAAGCAGAAAAAGAAAAAAAAAGAAATAATCGAGGGATGGTTTCAAAGAAACCTTGGAAAACTTTGTGAACTGATGAAGAGTGAAGTAAGCAGAACTAGGAGAGCAACTTAAGTTTATGAAGACAAACTACTATGAAAGACTTTAAGAACGCTGGTCAGCACAATGATCAACCACAATTCCAGAAAAGGAACCAGAATTACAATGACATCTTCCTCACCCCCATAGAGATGTGATAAGTTCAAGATGCAGAATAAGACACACATTTTTGGGCTAAGGTGAGAATTTGTTTTGCTCAACTATGCACATTTAGTACAAAGATGTGTTCGTTTTTCCAATGGGAGGGGTGCGGGAAGGAGAGAAAATAAATGCCTATTAATTTTTTTAAAAGTAAAAACAAAAACATAATTCTCTGCCATTTAGAATCCTTTACTATCTGAGTCTAGCCTACCCTTCCAGGTCTGTTACATGTTACTTCCCTTCTAAAATTCACTGGGCCAGTTAACTGGCATTTTGTACAAGTTGTCCTTCATGCCTGGAGTGCCTTCCTTCCTTTGCTCAGCCTCTTGGAGTCTCTGTCCTCCCTCAAGCTTCAGGTCATACCACCTAACTGAGGCCTTTCCAGATTCCTCCCAGGTGTTTGCGCCTCCCACTATACCCAAACTGCCCTTTGTTTATTATATATATATTTTGCATCTACTTATATGCATGCACATAAATGTTTACCCCATTAGAATATAAGCTCCTTGAGGACAATTTCATTTTTTCCTTATATCCTTAGCAGCTAGCACAGTGCCTAATGCATAGCAATGCTTGTTACTTGAATGATTTACAGAATAGAACTCATCATCTTCTCCACTAAGCCTGCCCCTTCTCTAAACTTTCCTGTCTCAGAAAAGAATAAGCTGACTCAGGAGGTGAGGAGTTCCTCATTCCTGGGAGTCATGATTTAGAGCCCAAAGATACCTCAGAGGTCACCTACTTTGACTCTTCCATTTTAGGAAAATGAGGAAATCAGGAAATTGAGCCCGAGAGAGGTTAAATGATTTGCTTGAGATCACACAGGTAATAAGTAGTAGAATTAAAATATGACCCCAGTTCCTCTGACTCCAAATCTAGGAATCTTTCCACTATGCCACAGTGGGAGAGGGGAAGCTGGATAATCACTTTAAAAATTAAATCTTATTTTATTTTCAGAAAGATCTGTCTTTTCTACTTCCCTCTGCCATCTCTCATAAGAGAAAGAGAGAGACAGAGACAGAGAGAGAAGAAAGGGGGGGGGAGAAGGAGGAGAGACAGAGAGAGAAAGAGAAAAGAGAGACAGGAATGAGGAAAAACAAAACTCTTGCTACAAACGTGTAGTCAAGCAAAATAAATTCCTGCATTGGCCATGTATAAAAACAAATTTCCCAATCTGCAGTCTGAGCCACTAGCCTCTCTATCAGGAGGTGGGTGGCATGCTTCACCTTGAACCTTCTGGAATTGTGGTTGGTCATTGCATTGACACAGCCAAGTGGCTAAGTCTCTCAATGTTGGTCTGGATAACTACTTGACAGGAGATGATGAGGGATTTCTTTTCAAGGGTTGACTTCAGAATTTCTGAGTTGGACTGGACCTCAGAGGTCATCTAGTTCAACCAACACTTCAATAGGAATCCCCAATCAGTGATCACCTGACTTCTATTTAAAGTCTCACTGCCATTCTAAACAGCTCATTCTACTTTTAGGAATGGGATCTGATCAGGCCAGGTGACAGTGAGCTGATGACCTATTCATTCTGGACCTTATGCCTTTCAGTGTAGCCCAAGATCACATTAGCTTTCTTGGCTTTCATGTTTCACTGTTAACTCACATTGACCTTGCAGTCCACTAGGACCATCAGGTCTCTTTCTCATGAACTGTTTTTGACCTCTGCAGTCCCTTACAGCTTTGAGATTTTGTGACTCTAATATGCCCATAATTAGGTTAAGTATAATAAAGGAAATAAAACATACAAGTACAAGCTGTGCTGTGACTGCACTAAGGAATGTTGGGGGAGAAGAGAGACTACTCCTTCTGGGAACACCCAGGCCCAGGTAAAAACTCCCAGTCTCCCAGTTACTTACATTTTTTGATCCATCCTATTTCTGAAACTCCATTAGTAAATAATTCCTGAATAAATTTCTGAGTAGAAAATAGTCACTCTCCTTGAAGCACTTATCTCTTAGGCAGATAAGATGAATACATCTAAAGCTTTCAGTTGGATGTACAGGGCAGTATATGCCCAAGGGCCTCAGTAAATAGTGGTTTCACTTTCACCATTTCCACTGGCCTGACAAGTCAGGTCATTAAGTCAAATTGATTGGACTTGATTTTTTTTTTTCCCACTGACAACCATGCTGTATGAATAAATTTAACTTTTTTTTCCTTACTGAGTTGACCTTCTAATTCCATCCAGAAAAAGGGGAGCATAGACTTGACCTTCAGATGAGGAATACTGTTGGTGGAAATTCAGGTTTCAGTACCTATTAGTGTCTACTCGGTGCCTGAGGAAACAAGCGTCAGTCTCATTGACCTAATTTGGAAGACTGGAAAGGCCAAAGATTCATACGCATGACTCCATTAGGAGAGAAGACCGCTCTCACCGCAACTGACTAATGGTTTGTTTTGGGCCAGGAACCTGTCTCCAACAAAGAAATATATTATTCTATAATTTCCCTAAAATATTAAATGCAGCAAAACTGGAGTTCTGATCAAAGAAGGAAACCAACTTAAACTCACTCTACTTTGGGACAAACGTGCTTGAAGGACTTTTTGAGTTAACCCCAGAAACAACATGGCACAATGGAAAGAGCAATAGCTCTTGAGTCAAAGGATCTGGGTTCAAATCCTTCCTCTGATGAATAAGATCTATGTGACCTTGGGCCAGTCACTTAACCTCTGGTCTCAGTTTCCTTAGCTATAAAATGAAGAGATTGGACTAGATGACCTCTGATGTTCTTTCTGGTTCTAGATCTATGCTCTTATGAGCCTGTGACTCAGACCTAGCTCCTAGATATAAAATGCTGGAACAAAAAGTGAGTGTCTGTGGCTGAGTACAATACAAAATGAGCTAGACTTAGGAAGGACCTTTGCTTGCACAGGGCCTGGCACATAGGAGGCACTTAATCAATGTTTATTGGTTGATTGAATCGTGGATCTTATGTTTACTAGCTGTGCAACCCTAGGCAATCACTGAATACTTTCAAGCCTCAGTTTTCTCATCTCTAAAAATGGGGATAATAAGATTCACACTACTGGTCTCAGAGGGTTGTAAGGAAAATACTTTATAAATGTTTGGATAAAATCCATCTGCTTTGATGGATCGTTGATTTCATCTATATAAGAACTTAATCTTCTGGTATAGATTGCAACACAATTTTTCCTCCTGTGTGATGGACCATGTAGGGTAAGCTCCATGGGCATTGGCACCCCCTTTCCTCTCTGCTCATACTACCATTCTCCTAATTCAAGCTTTCATCCCTTCTTACCCATATTTTTCCAATAGCTTCCTAACTAGTCTTCTTGCTTCCATCCTTTCCCCTCTTAAAGGCCACTTCTAATCCACAGCTGCCAAAATAATTTTCTAATGCACAGGTCTGACTATATCCTACCCCTGCTTATGTAGTGGTTGCTTATTATTGCCAGTTAGTTAAAATATAAATTCCCTGCCACGCCATTTAGGGCTTTCCACCATCTAGCTCCATCTTTTCTGCCATTTTTCACATGATTTTCCTACAATCATTCTGTTTCAACTGCCCTGTGCTATTTGCTGTTCCCTTAAGTCTGCATGACGTTTCTTGCCTGTTTTGTGCAGACCATCACCTATATCTAGAATGTATTTTCTTATACTTATACTTAGCTACACATGTATTATCACCCCCCAACAGAAGATAAGCTTTTTGATGCCAAGGATTATTTCATTTTTCTTCTCTACCTCTCTCCATCACCCAGAACAACACTTGCACACAGAGAGGCATGAGAGGTGATTCACTGACCCCTATTCAAGTTCTAATCGGCATTTGTCAGTTCATTATGATTCTATAAGCAGTAATGATTTTTAGCAATTATTTTACTGTATTCATCAAGTAATACATATTTAATTATCTAGTGATAGGAGGTATAAGAATAAGCAATGTATTAATCCATATTCTGCATAAGTCACCTAGAAATATAGGTTCTAATAGAAGGGCCCTATAATAGGCTTCAAACTTTAATGTAATGTTCACTACTTGTTTACCAGTCATGGAGCTTATTTGCATAACTGCAAGAACGCTAACATTGATATCGCCATCCTGGATTCATGGATGGATATCTCTGTATCCATATCCAGGTTGGATATCTCCATACTGTTTTGCTCAGGTTCCGTGACCAAACCAAGCATGGGTGGCCTGGTATGAAAAGTCCCCCCCCAGTGTATTCTTAGAGTATATGTACAGTTCATACCATCTCCCTTGTCCAATCCAAGGAGAAGTCCATCCATCTTATGACCACCTAGTCAATAGAGATATTCACCCAACCCATGTCCCTGTTGACATACCGCTTTTAGCTTCTGCATCATATATCAACCAATGGGATTCTATACTTTGAATAGTCTCTTTAGAATGTTCAGGTAATAAATCTGGCATTAAGCCTTATAAAAATAAATCACTGGAAGGAGGGGGTATCTCAGGCCCTGAGGAAGGTCTGGGTCCACTTCATTAGAAGGGGCCAGGTCCCTTTAATAAAGGGTTTTGGCTCAGAGCTCTGCCTCAGTTTCCTTTTTAGTCATTCGGGATGATTTTTGTCCCCACAGAGGGCTAAATACATGTTTGTTGAATTGTCACTTGTTGGATGGGCATCATAAAAAGTGAAATGGGGCAGACTAACAAAATTGTGAAGCAAAGTAGCAAAAGGCAGAGCCCTTGGTTTGAGGGTATGAGATAAGTTTTCAAAGAATCTATAAATCAGTTTCAAGACCTGAGATCAGAAGATTCAGAAAGCCAAGCTCTGTTGCTTGTGGTTACAATTATCAGAAAAAATCCTTGGCAGTAGTATCCCCTCACAGCCGCCCTACCCAACCTAGCTCTGCCCAAAGCGGGGCAAGAGTGGGACCTGCCAGGATCACTGAGTGCCCTCTGCCATCAGGTTGACCTCTTAGTGCATGAGGGGAAGTTCATAGACCCCTAAGTCTATTCTGCCTAGTACTGGGACAGAGGATCAAGAGCCGCTGATATGGAAAGCTATAGGTTCAAAGGGTCATCTGCTTTACCACCCACCCCAAAAGTCTTCTTAAGCTGAAGTTCTGCAGTATGCAGCCAGAGCATGATGGCGGCTGTAGGAGTTTTTGCCTTCTAACTCACAAAGTGGATTGAATTCAAAGAATGGAAGACAAGGAATGAGAAAAGTAACTCAAAAGACAGAATTAATGTTTAAGGGCTTCTCTTGCTGGCTGGCTGGCTCTGGTTACAAATCTGAATCATAAAAGAGATGATAGCTTCTGGAACTATGATCTAAAGAACTGAAAGGCCCCTTCTTCTTTAGGAAAAGCATGTATGACAGCTACAGTTTAAAAGAGACCCTGGAGAGAGTTGCTTAGCTCAAACATTAGCAGATATCAGTGTAGTGGAAATGACAGACAAGCAAAGGACCCTAGTATTATTTAGCAATGGGTATACCAACTATACTTGGAATATAGTCTGAAGGTACCTCCAGGTCAACAAGGGACTTTGCAGGCTCTGAGAAGTGAGCAGCAGCAATAGAGGCAGAGACACACAACAGTAGGGACTCAGCTATAGCATAAATTGTTCTGGCTATGGTCTCAGGCCATGTATGGTCCTTATCTGAGTGTCTTCTCCAATCAGTGTTATAGTAATTTGTAGAAGAATGTGAGTATGCAAGGGATTTTTCCTGATTTATTTTTCTATGTTACTTAATTAAGTGTATTTTGCTTTGAATGTGTCTTTTGGATGGGATGGAAAAAGATAAATGATAAACATCAGTGGAAGCTCATGATTGTGTGATTTTCAAATAGGTCTTGATCAGAAGCATATCTTGAGCTGAATTGTTTTCACAGACCCACAGCTGAGGGGCCTGGGCTGCATTAGTAAGCAGTCTTACTGCAAGACAGAAAACAGCATTGGAGAGGGGTTAGGCTCAATCAGGGTCCAGGGGCCAAGTAACAAGTCAATAAAATTAAGATAAATAACACCAGATCAAAGAACAGGCTTACTGAGTTTAGTCATACAGTGTATCAGAAAAAGCGCTAACTTGAACTCAATAGACCTGTGTCTGAAGTCTAGTTCTGATACTTATTAACCGCATGACCACGGGCAAGTTGTTTAACCTCAATTTCCTTGTCTACAAAATAATGAAAATTTTGGCACTTCCTACATCATTGGGTTGTTATGCTATGTAAATCTCAAGGTGTCATAAAAATGTAACCTATTATTATGTAGCTTGGCATTGCCATGGAGATGTAACCCAATATCCATCATCTAGCAATACTATGGAAATGGAGGATTATGGGACTGTTTTGTGGAGAATTCTGAGAGAAAAATAAGGGAGACAGAGAAGTAGATTTGGGTTTCGTATGACAAACTCCATCCTCCATCCTCCATCTTGGTGCAACTATGGAAATGCTAGGTACCTAGGTACCTAGACATCTGGCTTCCTCTCTTCTCTGCCAAGGCCAATAAGGGTGCTTTGTTGCACTGATAAGAACAATGGTTGCTTGAGCAAATTCAAGCATTCCTCAAAGACATTACTGTTTTCCCTTGCTTTTGAGTCAGAGAAAGATACTACCCTTCTAACCTAGCAACTCTTCCAACATCTATTTCTCACAATATTCCATTGCATTTATACAAAATAATTTGTTCAGCCATTCCCCAATTGATGGGCACCCTTTTAGTTTCCAAATTTTTTGCCCTTACAAAAAAAGCTACTAAATAAATTCTTTTTGTACATATGGATCCTTTCCATCCTTCTTTGATTTCTTTGGTGTGCAAGCCTAGGAGTGTACAATGGCTAAGTTATTACATAGGATATGCATAGTTTAGTGTCTTTTTGGCCATAGTTCCAAATTACTTTTCAGAATGGATGAACCAATTTGCACCCCTACCAGCAGTACATTAATATGTTCATTTTTTTTCCCCAAAGCTCCTCAAACAATTTTCCTTTTTTTGCCATCCTGGTCAATCTGACAGATATAAGATAGAACTTCAGAATTCTTGTAATTTGCATTTCTTTAATTATAAATGATTTGGAGCATTTTTTTCCTTTAGTTATTGATAGCTTATATTTTTCACTTGAGAACTGCCTGTTCATATCCTTTGGTCATTTATCAATTGGGAAATGGCTCTTATTCTTAAAAATGTGAAGAGTTCCTTATATATCTTGGAAATGAGACTTTCATCAGAGAAACCAGGTACAAATACTTTTTTCTGAGTTTTCTACTTCCCTTCTAATTTTAACAGCATTGGTTTTATCTGTGCAAAAACTTTAAAACAATTTTCATAATCAAAATTATCTATTTTATCTTCCATGATCTTCTCTATCCCTTATTTTGTCAAAGATTCTCATCCTTTGGATTCAGAGATCTAAAAGGTCATTTTCTCCTTGATTCTATAATTTGTTTATAATGAGACCTTTTGTATTAAAATCATGTATCCATTTGGAAATTATGTTAGCATATGATGGGAGGTATTAGCCTAAGCCTAATTTCTACTGTATTATTCTCCAGTTTTTCTTCTGAGGGGCATTTAGGTAACACAGTATATGGTGGGAGGGCTTGGCTGAAACCTAATTTCTGTGGATTTCACTCAGGATCTAGAGACAGGAAACCCTGAGTTCAAAACCTCAGACACTTATTAGTCGTGTGACCCTGGGCAAGCCACTTAACTTCTCTCTCCTTCCCTTTCCTCATCTGCAAAATGAAGGTAAAAAGAGGACCTACCTCCCAGGGTTGTTGTGAGAATAAAATGATTAGTTTTTGTCCTTCACTCTTGAAGAGGACCAAAATGACATCACTATGCTAGAGCCAAGTTTCAATGTGTCTGACTGTGGTTGATCAGACCAATATGAGCTCGGAATGCTCTACCACCTGCTGGGCTACAAATAGTCGATGTGACCATTTGAGGTGGATACTCTAAGTTTGCACATCCTGGGTTTCCTTTGAGCTGTATTCATAAAGCACTTTGTAAAACTTAAAAGTACTATATAAATGCTAGTTACTTTGTCATTTTCCCAGAAGTTTTTGTCATAGAGTGAGCGTGCTTACCCCAGCAGTTGGAATCTTTGAATTTATCAAACACCGTGCTGTCCTCATTTGCTTCTTTATATTATATACCTAATATATTCCCTTTATTGGCCTCTCTCTTTTAACCAGTACCAAATCATTTGGATGATTACTGTTTTGTAATAAGGTTTGAGATCTGGTATTGCTAAGCCTTTCAGATACTTGAGAACAGCTATCTTGTCATCCCCTGCCAGTTTCCTCTTCTCCCTACTAAGTATCTCCAGTACCTTCAACATTTCTTTCTGTTTGCTTGTTTCATATTTTATGCCAGGTTTCCTTTTATTTAATATATATTTTTAAATAATTGATTTGAGTATTTACTTTTAGTTTACAAGATTCAGTTCTACAATCCCTTGAGTTTCAAATTTTCTCCTCTCCCTCTCCCCCTCCCCCATGGCGGCATGCAATGAAGTATAGGATCTGCAAATACTTTCACATTGGACATTAGTCTGGTTGTATAGAAGGGTGTAACCAATGGAGTGAACAGTGGGAAAGAAGAAACAAAACCAAACATGGAAAAGAACAATAGCACGTAGATTGCTTCAGTCTCCATTTAAACTCTGTTCTTTCTAGATCTTTCTCTGAATGTAGATATCTCCTTCCATCCTGAGACTTGTACAGTTGTCACCTTCAACATTTCTTATATAGAATGGCATCAAGAAGGATTCTCTCTTCTCCCTGCTATTGGCCAGGGAAGCAAAGTTACCTGTCCAGTAGCTACTTGCATCTAGCACAGAGAGAGAAAGTCACACAGTTGGGGCAGGAAGCAGCTTCAAGGATTGTAACATCTGGCATCAGAAAAGAGAACCATGGAAGAAGATAGTCCTGATAGTCAGGAGATGAACTGAACAAAGAAGCAGGCCCAAGGAGCCCAGCCAAGAGCGCCACCCAAGAGAGATGCTCAACCTTCCCTTAAAGGATTAATTCAGAAGATGGGCTACCATTGGTTATCTCTCTCATTACTTGACTAGGACATTTCCTTTTTAGTCTATACTTACCTAATAATAAACTTTGTGTCTTCTGTATCTAGCCAGCATGCTATAGGCCTTGTGGTATATAAAAATGTGGACAAATAAAATGACAATGACAGACCAGCCAAAACAACTCTATAGTGATCATATAGAGGCAGTGAGATAAAATGGAAAGAACCCTGGCTCTATAATCACAGGACTTGGGTTCAAATCTTGTCTCTGACACTTCTTACCTGTATGATCTTTGGAAGCTCACTTAACCTCTCTGTGTTTCAGTTTTCTCTTCTGAAAAATGAGCTGGTTGGACTTAATAGCCCCTTAAGATCCTTTCCAGCCCTAAATTTTGATTCTATAAATTATGGAGTAGCTAGGTGGCTTGGTGGATAAATCATTGCCCTGGAGTCAGGAAGACTCATCTTCCTGAGTTCAAATTTGGCCTCACACACTTATTATCAGTGTGACCCTAGGCAGGTCACTTAAGCCTGTTTGTCTCAGTTTCCTCATCTGAAAAATGAACTGGAGAAGGAAATGACGGGGGCGGAGCCAAGATGGTGGCGTAGGAGCAGCAACATATCGCAGCTCTCACATAGCTACCCCAAAATACCCATAAAATAGGACTCTAAACAAATCCCAGAACTCCAAAATGCACACAAAGATATTTCCCACTAAAGTCAGCTCAGCTATGAGGAACCATATCAGCACTGAGAAACCAGCCTGGCCTGAAGCCGCTGCTGGGCCCCGGGGGCGGCCAGATGAGAGGAGTGGTGAGTGGATTAGCGGCAGCTGCAAGCAGTGTTGAGAACTAGGTCATTGGGACCTGTGAAGTTGGGAGGGAGGAGGAGTCTGGCAGAAAGGCCTCCAGAGCAGAAAAGTCAAAGGCAGAGGTTTTGTACCCGCCTCTGCGTTGCAGCTTCCCGCTCGTGGCCTGCAGACAGCAGGGGGACTAAGCGATTGTTTTGAGGCCAGTGCTCTCACGTTGAGCGGCCTAGATCCGGATTGCGGTCTTGGGCCTCGGTCTTGGAGTCTTCATTATCCAGTGAGCTGGAAGTAAGTAGGAAGGGTCCCAGCACCCTCCTGAGAGCTACAGCAGCCAGGAGGACCCCAGCAATTTGGGACAGAGCTTTCCCTTCTGGAAGCAGAGCCCCACAGAGATTTAAAAAAAAAAAATCACAGACTGAACAACCATGAGTAAGAATAAGCATAAGAAGCAGGGTAAGAACAGGTCCCAAACCCTAGATTCCTTCTTTGGGGAAAAGAAA
>CM053585.1:485731814-485753662 GCA_028646515.1 Pseudochirops corinnae | reverse complement strand
TGGGAACTCTTCCTATTTACTTCTGACTGACTGGATAGTGAAGACTCCAGAACCGAGGCCCAAGACCGCGATCCAGATCCAGGCCGCTCAACATGAGAGCTCTTGGCCCGAGAACAATCGCTCAGTCCCCCTGCCATCTGCAGGCCGCAGGCGGGAAGCTACAACGCGGAGGCAGGTGCAAAACCTCTGCCTTTTGCTTTTCCGCTCTGGAAGCTTTTTGGCCGGACTGCTTATCTCCCCCTTCGCAATCCCCGCTCGCAGCTGGTGCTAATCCACTCACCTGAGAGGCTCCTCCGCTGCTCCCATCCAGCCGCCCCTGGGGCACAGCCGTGGCTTCAGGCCAGGCTGGTTTCGGTTTGCAGTGCTGATATGGTTCCTCGTAGCTGAGCTAACTTTAGTGGGAAGTATCTTTTTGTGCGTTTTGGAGTTCTAGGATTGGTTTAGAGTCCTATTTTATGGGTATTTTGGGGTAGCTATGTGAGAGCTGCAATATGTTGCTGCTGCTATGCCGCCATCTTTGGTGGTATGTTTTAAATAGAGAATAACAGTCCTCATGAACAAGAAGTACTCTAGCATTCTCATTATGCTAGGGTCAATTTTATGTATTTGCAGTATGTGAACAAGCCATGAGTGTGGAACTGAATCAAAGACTTTGAGATAGTCATTAAAGGCAACGTAAATATTATGATACTTTCTGGTAGCTTGTTCAGTAATTACTGAATTGATAAGTTGTTCTTTTCCACCCCTGGGACTTCTTGGCTCACCCTTTTGCTCTTCAGCCAATATGCTCTTTTCTCATATTTATAGATTTTTTAAATGACATAAGTTATAAATCTTTGTGTAAAGTACATCAACACATAATTGGGCTATTTTTAGTGGTATCATTGGTGTTCTCATCTTCTGAGAGGAAGTGTGCAGTACCTCCTGCTAAGAAAAATGGAACCAGGCTTCTGTCCGAGAGAAAGCTGGTAAAGTGCTAATAATTCATATGCCACAGTGGAGTATTTGGCCTAATAATTATGGATATTATTTGGCCGTGATGCTTTCCAGTTTTGCAGAGAAGCTAGAATTTCAGCTGCTTCCCTTGACATAACTATTCTGTCACTCACTATATTAATGGTGAGCAAGCCTTTTGTTTCTTGTTTGCTCCAACTTGTGTTTTTGTTGTATTGAGGGGGTTGTATTCCTTAGGGGCTCCACCTCTAATTTCTCCTCAAGCTTCTAGTGAAAGAATTCTTATCCTGTGGTACACGGACCTCTAAGGGATTCATCAATTGCATGAGGAAACATTATACCTTCATTTTCACTAAGCTTTAATTAAAATTTAGCATTTCCTTCAATGATGAATTTTGAAAAACCCATTATTCTGAGATGGAGTTCATGAGCTTTACCAGACTGCCAAAGGGGACCAAGATGCCCAAAAGATTAAGAACCCCAAATCTATAGTAAAGTTATCTTTATCATCACCACCATCATCACTATCTTTTATCTTTATTATTAATACTAATATGTTTAATGTGATCAGAGGAAGAGAGCTATCAGTAAGCTCTCTGATATTTTGGTGGGCTCAGTATACATGGAATTGTGTATGCCAATTTCAGTTTTTTATCTAATTGGTGCTGGAAGAGGAGAGAGGCTGCTCTTAGAGGTTGATGCCAATAGTTATATGGAACTTCCCAATAGCTAAGACCTAACTAGATGCTCATAAAACAGACATACAATACTGTTTAGCAGTAGCACATTGCCAAAAATAAACAAACAGTAGGACACAGAAGGTCAGTGATCTCTGAAATGTAAGTGTTATATTGCTAGTGCAGAAACAAAATAGGTAGTCTACTAGGCAGTGGATTTCAATGGAATTTTTGTTCATTTAAATGTTTTATTCCTTTTTCCCCTTGGGTTTCTCAGTACAATAACTACTGATGATAAAATATAACTAAATCCATCATCTGGGGAGCTTTATCATTAAAGTTAAGTCATCTGGTTAGGGTCAGATCCATTAATGGTCTAACCATCATTCCCATTTTTGTCCAAATGTTTCCCCTCCAGTTTACTATCATTCCAAATCCTAACCAAACTGTTTTTCCTTGGCCAATGCAGAAATGAATTCCGTTAGTTCTCAGAAGAGAGAAATATTGTGGTGTTTGTATAAAGATTTAGATGAACCAAACTAACCTTCTCCAAATGGATGACCTGAATTAAGACAGAGATAGTTTGATTTACCTAAACTGTTACTTATGGGACCCCAAACACTTTTGAAGAATAAAGGATATCATGCAGATAGGAAAAAATGCTTAATTTGTAAGAATGTATTCAGTTCATGAATATATTTATAGTTAGATCATTATAAATTCCTAGGAGCACTTGATGAAAAATTTATTGATAATACAATTTTTCTTTTGAAAATGGAGATAATGATTGCAATTTGGGTTTAATAATTAAATTAATAAGCATGATTTGATTCAAACATGTGCCTCCTAGTGATATACAGTGCTAATAATATCTATCTAGCCAGCTTAAAGAGGTTTTAAAAGAGTATATTGGGTTGATCTACAATTAAAATACCTATTTGCCCTTTATTAATGCTACATTAACCTTTACATTAAAATACATTTAGAGTGGCCACTGAAAATGTAAAACACAAATAAAATAATTTTCAGTCCTCTTACCATTTTACTCATAAGAATAGGAAGTTGAAATTTGTTTATGTGGCAGGTTCTAGTTTTATAGAAAATATTTAGTGTTTTTAATTTTAAATTTATTTTTTATTATATATAACATAAATATAAATACATAATTATACATAATACATATGAATTTAATTTTTTAATTTTAAATTAAATTTAATTTTAATCCATCTTCTAGATTCTGCCCATGCGCCCTCCCTCCCACCCCCAGTTCAGGAAATAATTTTTAAAAGATAGATTATTAAAAGGTAAATATATGGATTATTGAAATCCTTTCATCTTGGGCCTCAGTTTACTCATTTGTAAAATGACAGGATAAAGTATTTGTACTAACATTCCATGATTTATGACTATTTATTTAACTTTATCATAGATTATTTACAATAGCATCTTGCCTTGACATACTTGGAATGAGGCAAAAATAAATTATGAATATGTGCTTATATTTGATATTTCAGACACAGATTAGTTTCTGTATCTACAAACTAATATGCTTGAATTTTGTATTTACGTAGATTAAACTTAATCCATGGTTGTTATTGGGGCTGATGTTGTGTTGATGGTTTGGGGGTTTTTTTTGGCTTTTTTTTGGAAGGGGGAAAGTAGGCAATTGGGGTTAAGTGACTTGTCCAAGATCACACGGCTAGTTTTGTGTTAAATGTCTGAGGTCGAATTTGAATTCAGGACCTCCTGACTCCAGGGCCAGTGCTCTATTCACTGCACCACCTAGACTCTCCGTTGTGTTGATGCTGATATATCTATTTAATCCTTTTCTATAAGCATTTATTGACTGCCTACTGTGTGAAAGGCACTGTTCTAGGAATGCAAAGAAAGTAAATGATAGTCATTATTCTCTTTATGGGGTATAGTGTGCTTCTGGAGCTTTATGGGAATGAATTGAGGAACAAGTGGAGCAATCTGGCAACTCTTAAGAATACTAGCATATAATCCTTTGGGTAAAAATAACCCATCTAACCTTTTTCCTTTTTGGCTCGTGGGGAGTCGGTTGCTAATGGCAGAGGGTCTGAAGTTTGGAAGCCTTTTCCGTGGCTCCTCTACAGGCCCCCAGCTGTCAGCATGCCATAGAACAAATACGTATTTACACTGAAAACTGTATGGCTACTGCTTGGATTACCACGAGGAAAAGGGAAAGCTGAGAGCATCATGAACATTCAAAGAAAGCAAAGAAAATGATTGATCTGAAGGCCAAACTCTCCCATAAACAGCTTAGAAGATTCAGATGAAAAAGACTATCTAGAGGGATGGAAAGAGAAATACCAAGTGAAAGAACGAGGAACAAACTCCCCAAGGAGCAGTGCCTGCATGTCTGCTGGACAGAGAGGGACAGTCCTGAGCCAAAGTCCTTTCCAACGTGATTAAACAGAAATGAAAAGAGGAAGCTGGTAAATGGGAAGTGCCCTTGCCAAAAGTTTGTACCCGGGGAGAAACAGAAGTGCTAAAGATTATTCGTAGAAGGAAGAGAAAGAAGAAGGCTTGGAAGAGAAAGGTTTACTAAAGTCTGCTTTGTTGGGGATGACTTTACTAGAAAATCACTGAAATATGAAAGATTTATTAGGTCATTGGGTTTATGTTTTAAGATGTAATTCATCCTGAACTTAAAGCTAATTTTTGCCTACTCATACTTGGTGTGAAGAAGACTCTCTCCTCCCCAATGTATATAACTTTTGATGTTATTACCAAAGGGACTGTCATTGAAGTGAATGTGATACAAGGAGGCAAAGTTATCTGGAGAAAATATACACCAATAATCTGGAAAATGATGATGCATAAATGCTGTCTTGCTTGTTTGATTGACTGATTGAATGAAGATCTACATCTTTGACAATTATTAAAGATACTACAACATATCAAGAAAACCACAACAGTTATTACATCGAACAGTCACAAAACAAAACCAAAGGCCCAATTCTATACATTGGTTGTTTGATTTGAGATCAACTTGGAAAAGAGATGAGACACTATTTTCTATTCTTTTATGAGCCTTTTCTCCATTTTGGAGTGGCAATTAAAAAAGCTTGTAGCTACTCTGACATTGAAATCCTCAAAAACAAAAATAACCCATCTAAGACTCACATGAATGGATGCAGAGGAAGTAAGTAGAACCAAAAAACCCAGCATTTACAATGTCCACAAAGTAAAAGAAGACATCAGAACAGAGATTAACAGAATGACTAATTTTGAGAGGACTGATAGTAAAAACAGGCTCTCAGGAAGGAAGTGCTGGACCACAGATGGAGAACGTCACATCTATGGTCAAGACATGATCAGTGCGTTCCTTTGTTTTGCCAAGGCATACTATGCTTTTTTTTTTTTTTTAAGAGTTACAAGTATCATCTTCCCTTATGGGGATGTAAACAGTTTAACCTTATTGAATAACATTTTTTTTCTTTCCTGTTTACCTTTTTATGCTTCTCTTGAATCTTATATTTGAAGATCAAATTTTCTGTTTAACTCTGGTCTTTTCCTCAAGAATGATTGAAAGTCCTCTGTTTCATTGAATATCCACCTTTTACCCTGAAAGATTATGTTCCATTTTGCTGGATAGTTGATTCTTAATTGTAATCCAAGCTCTAGGCACACTTTGTTAATAAGAAAAGTTTCTATTTTGGTAATCATATTGAGAAATTTATAGCATTATTTTAAAAAATAAGCCCAATGTCACAAAACTGATTTTATTTTTAAAAGAAAAAAAAATCTCAAACAAAAAATTTTAAAAGGAGAAAAAAAAAGAAAAAAAAAATCTCCTTTTAAGAAAGGTTGGACAGACACCAAGCCTGGGGTGAAGCACCGGCCATCCTATCTGAGTAAGATGTCTTTTTGCATCCCTTTGCTGCACTCTGGTTCCTGTTAAGACAGGAGGAAACTCTAGAAAAGGGCCATTTCTCAGAACAGACACAAAGGTCCAGCTTCCTGTGATTCTCGGGACCATAGTCATAATTTGAACTCCTTTAGGCTTCATCACACCCCCAGGAAACCATGATCCTGCAATCTTTAGTACCCGTACCTCATCAATACTCTCATTTCCTGGAATCCCTCTGAATAGAAGTGAAATGGAAAATTCCTCCCCAAAGCTCCATTTAAAGAGGGCGCCCTGGCAAACCATCTCTTTGTTTTTCACCCAGTTGCATCCCTTTGGACTTTTTCATCATGGCTTTGAGCTGGGTACCTTTCCCCTTCCCTCCTCCTGCCTTTCGGTTTCCTTTTATGTATTGCTTCTTCCATTAGATTGTAAGCTCCTTGAAGGCAGGGACTGTTTTCCTTTTTCATGTTTGTGTCTTCAATGCTTAGCACAGTGCCTGGCATATAGAAGATGCTGAATAAATGTTTCTTTTGACTGACTGACTGAATGGTTCACCTTGCTCCTATAGAGGTGACTCAAAAGAAACCTGTCTGTATCCACTTCTTTAGCAAGAGGATACACATTTTGCAAAAACAAGTCTTACCAGCTAGATTAAGTTCTCAGTGTTTTTCCTGGCAGTATCTGGTAGGTCTTCAGACCTTTAGAGAAACCCAAAGAATGCACTGGGTCACATTTACCCCCTGCCAGGAGAGTGCCTCCTATAATAGTGGAGCTTTGGAGAGTGGGGAGCCAGCCTCACCAGCAGATAGCACTAGAGCTGGCTGTGGGCTCCAATCTAAGATAGTAATGTTGGGCCCTGAAAATGGGCATTGCCATTAATTATTGTCTCTCCAGACAGAAGAGGGCATTATTTGTTAGCATTAAACATTATTTTGGGTATGTTACATATGATCATAAGCTAAGAGAAATTCTAACCGGCCTAATGTAAATTGGGTGTGAATAGGCTATTTTCCTATGGACTCCATGTTTTGCATTAGTGTTGGTGCTTGGGAGTCTTTCATTTCAAGGACTTTATTCAAAACTCTAATTCTGGGACTCAATTATGTCTCTGCCTCAGTGTTCTGCAATATTTGCAAATGTAATGAACAAATAAAAGGGGTGTGTGTGTGTGTGTGTGTGAGAGAGAGAGACAATAGTGACAGGCTCTTCTGACTAGAGTTTTCTGTTGTTGTTGTTTGTTTGTTTTTAAAGAAAGCTTAAAGATTAGGACTAGGCATCAGTGCCCAGGCTGATATCTTTTTCTCTTGATTTGGACATAAATTCCAATTTCCTCATTCCTTGTCTCCGGTCATATTGCCGGAGAGGTGGGCTAACCCCTTCAGTCATTCAGCGAGACAATGGAAGGGATCCAGACTGCAGGAGGGGCCTCGAGTGAGAGTGGAGACTCTCCTGAATTGGGTCATTGCCATGACATTTCAAAACTCAGTATTTCCCTCCCTTAGACCCAGATATCAAGGACAGAACAACACAAGCACAAAACACAAGCACAGGTCCTAAAGAGTACATTTGAAGATGATGAATTGCTCTCTTTAAAGTGAAAAAATGAGATTATATGAAGCTCAGTATGGACACAACAATAGCTACTAATGTATGACTCTGCATGTACATATTCCTAATCAACAAGGTGAGTCTTTAACTATATTACAGTGGTGTTAAAAAAATATTTTTGTAACAAATGAATTTCCCAAGTAAAGTTCCTTTTTATTATCAGAGTTTATATAATTATAATTTATACACACACACACACACTTTCTGGGCACAGACCAGATTTCACTGGTGTAGAGGATGTCCTATGAGGGAATGAATTCCCTTTATCAGTGCAGATCAGCAACTGTCCTTCAATTTTTGGTCTTAGAAAGTCATCTGGGAAATTGAGAGGTAAAGTGACAGTCCAAAGTCATGTGGTTAGAATATGTCAAAGCAGGACTTGAACCCAGTTCTTCAGGACTAGGAGATTGGTTCTCATTCCATTAGAGGTTTCTGCCACTTTCTAATTACCTTTCTCTAAAATACTAATTTTTAAAATTATGGTTCTATGGAAAAAATTACAAATATTTCTAGATGGAAGTGTCTCAATGGGAATAGAGTGTTTTCAGAGAGGTTTGTGATTTTCATATCTGGGTTTTATATATTACCCTCTTATTGACACTACTTTTTGATTAATATTGTGTATAACATTCCTTAATGCATCAGTGGAATTAATTATGCAGAAACATTCAGCCACATGGACATTATCCTGATGAAATGACGTTCTATTGACAAAACAGCAGTTTAATGCCCAGCTTCCCCAGAGCTTTATATCTAATCAATTGCCTTGATTTGGTTAGCTAACCTGCCTAAGTAGGGAATGAGGTAAACCAGCCCTGTTATTGCTATTTCCTCCTACTATTGTGGTTACTACTATGTGGGTGCAGTGATGATGCCAGATCTCAAGGGACTGGGTTTGGATTTCTGTACAACACCCTGATTTGAGAGAATCATAGACCTGAAAGGGATCTTAGAGCTCATCTGTTTAGTGAAAACTATTTTTCAGATGTGGAAATTGGCACAACTAGGAAGAGAACTCAGGTCTCCAGTTCAACATCCCTTCTGCTCTACCACATTTTGATAGCCTAGAAAGAGATTTCAAACCCTTGAAAAATTTGTAAGCCCTTCTCACTTCCTTTTTGGAAGGCCGGGGTATAAAATCACTATATGTGAGCTATATGGGAACAAATATAAGTGTGAAGGACATGGAAGAATAAGAGACAATCACAATGGATATAGTTCTGTAATGAATATAGGGGAACCTAGGATTAAGTTTGGAGAACAACACTTTTCCTTCTGTAAACAACTAGAACTGTAAAACCTTGGAGAATTAGGGAATAACGTTGGTGTGATATGATGCCCATATCATGACTCATAGTCATTAAGGTGTCAAAATCAATTCAATTTAATTCAACAAGCGTTTTAAAGCACCTACTACGTGTCAGCCACCATGCTAGGGACTGAGGATGTAAAGATTTTTTTAAAAATCCCTGTCTTCAAGGAGTTTACATTCTATTGGTAGGAAATATACTCAAAAAAAATACAAAGTGATTTTCAGGGGTGGGGGACACTATTAACAACCAAGAGGATCAGGAAATTCAATTCAAGGAGAATTTTGAAAATTAAATTTTAAAAATCTTTTTTGGAGGGGAGAAGGCAGGGAAATTGGGGTTAAGTGACTCGCCCAAGATCACACAGCTAGTAAGTGTTGAGCGTCAGAGGCCAAATTTGAGCTTAGGGCCTCCTGACTCCAGGGCCGGTGCTCTATTCACTGCACCACCTAGCTGCCCTGAAAATTTGATTTTTAAGAGATTTTTTCCACTTTTTCCTAACCAGTGAGTCATCTCCTGTAACAAAGACTAAAAAAAAAAGTGCTCACATAGTTCAGCAAAATCAATAGATATGTTGATTACACTGGACAACTTATACAACATTTCATACGCATAATCCCCTACCTCTCAAAAGAAAAGGCGGTGCATTTTAAAATCTTTTCTTTGAGAGTAGACGTGGCCATTATAATTACATAGACTTCAGTTTCCTTTTTTCATTCTTTCTGTTTATATTATGGTAGTCAACAATACAATCAGCTAGTAAACATTGATCAAGCCCTTATATGCCAGGTTGTTGTTCAGTTGTTCCAGTCGCTTCTGACTCCTTGTGACCCCATTTGGAGTTTTCTTGGCAGTGATACTGGAGTAGTTTGCCATTCCCTTCTCCAGCTCATTTTGGAGATGAGGAAACTGAGACAGAGTTAAGTGACTTGCCCAGGGTCATATGGCTAGCAATTGTCCGAGGTGGGTTTTGAATGTCTCTTTCTTATTCCAAGCCCACTGCTCTATCCACTGCACCACCTAACTGCCCTTCTGCCTATAAAACTATCTGAACTCAGGTCTTCCTGACTCCAGACCTGGCACTCTAGCCATAGCTCCCCCTAGCTGTACCCCCCAAAAGACGAGTTGTTCCAAAGGGGGCAGCCAGGAGTTGTATTGGGAGATACAAACAGAGGCAGAAACAGTTCCTGAATGCAAGGAATATGCCTTCTAACAGCGGAGACAGCATACAAGTAACTGAACATAGGAGATATTTATAAAAGGACAATCATCTCAGAGGGACAACAACAGTGGGAAAGGCATAAAAGGTCTCCTGGAGAAGATGGGTTTTGAACTGAGTCTTGAAAGAACCACAAGATGGAGATGAAGAGGAAGAGCATCCTAGGCATGGGGGATAGCTGGGTTAAGGAATAATAATATCTTCTATTTCTATCCCCCCATGACACTTCATAGTTCTGTAACCACCAAAAAGTTACCTTTCCTCTCTGAGTCTAGTTTCTTCATCTGTAAAATGGGTATTTGATACTTCAGAGTTTTTGTGATGCAGAGATGAGGTAATGTTTGTTTACTACTAGGGGACACTCATGGACAAATGTGTTTTGATGTTTTATTATTGATAAGGGTCAAAAGTTGGTAATCATAAGTATATCCAGCTCCTTGTGTGTTCCACCCAACACCAGATGATGGTTCAAGGAAATACTAAGCTCTCTATTCTTCTCAGAGAGCTGGCTACCTCTATCCTTTGGCTACTCTACATTTTTTGTGAGTATCATTGCTTATTTCCCTCATCTCAATAGTCTAGGGATGCGCTATGTGTGGAGTAGGTGGGTAAGGATCTCTCCACCCACATGGGAAAAACTCTGCCCTCTTCCCTTTTAGCTCCATTTCAGTGGAACTCAATTACCCACATGCTTAGCATAATTGAATTTAATCTTTAGTTGGAACCAAAGATGCAAAACCAAATACTGCACTTTAAAATAGCCACAGTATGGCCCCAGCACCTGACTTCTCCCTGACGCAGAAAACCCAGACCCATTCTGGCCAGCAAGAAGGAGATCCTAGGAGTTTAAAGAGTGTGTCTTTAGATATTTAGAATGAAACTTTGCTGCATCCTATTCTATCTATAATGGCCAATAGTTTGGGTGCTTAGAGTCAGATGTAGCCCTTACCTGTTCCCACTGGGAGCTTGCAGGCATCCCTCAAGTCTGTTCCACTCATTATGAAACCTCAAGGTTCTGTCATTTGAGGGAATTCAAGACCCATGGTATTTCCCCAGTGCTTTTCCTTGCTCACGCTTATGTTAATGCAAGGGACCTTTAGTCTTGCCAACTGCTTGCTAGCAGGGCTGACCCATTGACTGGGTTGCATTGCTTTTCCTGCTTGCTTAGCAACCGTAGAATGGAACAGTCAGATTCGAGGGAAGACCCAGGTGCAAAGAGAGATATGGGCCATCCTCCTAAGTTCCCTTTAAACCACCTCCCCCTGGCAGAATCCTAACTCACTTCTAATCCAGGCTTTTCAGCTCTTTCCTTATATTAGGTCTTTGGGGTGTTCTCATTTGGAGAACCTGGACAGGGTCAACCAGTGACTTGGGAGTGAGATGGAGAAACCATGGTGGAATAAGTTCCATTGTAGCTATGTAAAGTGCTTTGTCAACCATAAAAAAGGACTCTATATACATTGACTTTTATTAGTAATACTTATCTGTGTAGGGAGGTCCTCAACCAAAGCATCATGGTTAGCTTTTCTACACCTTGATGTCTTAAAGAATTGGGGGAACAATGAGAGTTTGAGTGACTTGCTCTGGAACACACTATCAGGACAGATAGATACAATAGAGAGAGAAAGAGAGAGGAAGAGAGAGAGAAAGAGAGAGAGGAAGAGAGAGAGAAAGAAAGAGAGAGACAGACAGAGACAGAGAGACAGAGAGAGAGAGGAGAGGGAGGAAGGGAGGGAGGAGAGGGAGGGAGAGAGGGAGAGAGAGGAAAGATGCATCTACTACATATTTACCATGTGCCAGGCATTGTGCTAACTTCTGGGGATATAAATAAAGGCCAGGAAGACAGTTAAGTTCCTTAAGGGAACTTCCGTTCTAATAGGAGAAGACAATAATATATAAAGGAGTTCTGGAGGGCATGTGGGGATGGAGATGGTCAGAAAGTGGGAGTCATGGTGAGGAGACAGTAGGAAGAGGGATGGAGGCTTGGTTCCCAGAAACATAAGGCATATGAGGGAGGCATTAACCTTCAGATCATTAACCTGGCTATCCACTACACCTTGCTGCTTCTCCATTATTAGCAGTGACTGTATTATTATTAGCAAGAGTTGCACCATAGAGTATTTTATGGGACTTTTGTTGTTGTTGTTTAGTTGTTTCCAGTTGTGTTTGACTCTTCATGACCCCTTTTTTGGAGTTTTCTTGGCCAAGAGACTGGAGTGGTTTGCCATCTCCTTCTCCAGTTCATTTTGCAGATGAGGAAACTAAGGCAAACAGGGTTGAGTAATTTGCCCAGAGTCTGAGGCCGGATTTGAACTCAGAGGAAGAGTCTTTCTGACTCTAGGCCTGATGTTTTTTCCACTGTGCCACCTAGCTGCCCATTTTATGGTCATATACAATAAATATATGTCTATATACTTCTACACAACACAAAATATGGTTACATAAAAGTGCTTTCTAGGCATTGTCTCATTTGGTCCTCACAACAAACCTATGAGGTAGGCTGTCATTAGATTATTATACTCGTTTTACAGAGGAAAAAACCTCAGGTTCTGCAGTGGTGAAATGACTTTGAGTCACAAGGTTAAGTCACAAAAAGCAGAGCCAGAACCTACACCCAGCTCTTGGTGACATTTCCCATTACTTTACTGTGCATTTTCATTATCACATATTCCCAAGTTCAAGTGCATCCACATGAGTAATAGTAGAAGTGTTGAAATGATAGCAAGGCCAACACCTATGGAAGCCAGGTAATAGAGGTTCTGAATAGCTGTAGCCAGAAAGGCCTTCAAAGGCACTAAGGGAAATTTCTTATCAGCAGTAAAACAATTTGGTTTACTACTAATGATATGGAAGCATTTGCATGGTGATTTACAGTTTCTCAAAGTACTTTTTTATCCATTATCTCATTTGATCTTCCCAACAACCCTGTGAAATAGGCAGGGCAGGGCTGATTATCTTCATTTTATTGAGAGTGTGGTTGCATCAGACTATAAATATATATATATATATATATATATATATATATATATATATATATATCCATATATATACCAGGTAAAGCTAATATCTGAAGATTACAGGACAAGGTCAAGGGTATCAGACAGATGAGTAGCAATAAAAATTGCATCAATTCTGGAAGATACCAGAGGGTCTTTCTGGAGCTAGAAATGAGATAAACATCTTTCTCCATCAGGTTATTGGTTCAATTTAAAACCAGATTGATAGTTACCAATCAGCACAATCCCCCTGGGAGGCATTTGGCATCTTTGGTACAAGAAGTTGATTTCAAGCCATTTCCTAACTGATGGAAATCTACCTCCCTCTTAAAGCACTATGTTAATTGGCGATTCCAGCAAAGAGGCCTTGGAAAGAATGGGGATTATTATTTGGTACAGTTTTATCAACTCTTCCATGCCATGAACATTCATCACCAGGGCCACCAATATGGTTTTCATTATTATTATTTCTTCCTCTATTCCTTGATTCAGTTCTAGATTATCCTGGAGCTGATCACACAGTTTATGAGTTAGCCAGGCCGTCTGCTTCCCTTCCTTCCTCATCCAGGGATACCCATCATTTTCTCTATTCTTTGGCACCAACACAGCCTGAACTAGCTCAGTTAGTTCAAGCTCCAGGCAGACCCATGGAACACAGTGCCAATTATAATAATTCACCTTTATATAGTCTTTGAAGGTTTCTGAAACCCTTTGCTCACAAAAACCCTGTGAAGTAGGTAGGACAGTGTTTAGGGGTGGTGAACCTTAGGCCTCCAGGCCACATGTAGCCCTCTAGGTCCTCAAGTGTGGCCTTTTGACTGAATCCAAACTTCACAGAACAAATCCCCTTAATAAAAGGATTTGTTCTATAAAACTTGGACTCAGTCAAATGGCTGCAGCCAAAGACCTAGAAGGCGACATGTGGCCTAAAGGCCGCAGGTTCTCCTCCCCTGGTGTAGATAATGGTGGGATCTAGAATAAGGAAAAACCTGGGTCTCTGATATTTACCAGGTGGGCTCCCAGGGGTAAATCAAAATTTTCCTGAGCATGTTTCCTTACCTGTAAAATTAAGATTCAATTCAATAAGCATTTATTAAGGAATTACTTTATGCAAGACACTGGGTGGTAGACTGGAGATACAAAAACAAAATCTAAATAAATAGTCTGGGCCCTCTAGGAGCTTAATATTCCACTGGATAATATTAATTACACTTATAAATTTTGTTGTTGTTGAGTTCTGTTCAAATCTTTGTGACCCCTTTTGGGATTTTCTTGGCAAAGAAACTGGTATAGTTTGCCATTCCTTCTTCATCTCATTTTATAATTGAGAGAACTGAGGCAAACAGGGTTAAGTGACTTACCCAGGGTCATACAGCTAGTAAATGTTTGAGACTGGATTTGAACTCATGAAGCTGAGTCTAATTCTAAGGCCAGCACTCTATCCTCTGCACCACCTAGCTGTCCTCACACCTGTAGAACCGACTTCATAAAGTTGTGAAAATAAAATTAATCAATGCATGTAAAGTCCTTTATAAAACTTTTTAAAAACCATACAAATGTTAAACTATTGTTAAGAGAATTATCCATATTTCCATGAAAATTTGAGATGCTAATTGACTTTTCTATGGGTGCTGAGATAATAAATGTCAGAGTAGAGACGTGAACACTCCCGACTCCAAGATCAGCACAAACCAGAAACAAACCATGCCTCAGTATCTGGCGTCATTCTTAAATTAATTTTCAACCAAGAGCTTACCGGTACTCAACCATGCATTTGAGGCTATGCACATGTTGGCTTGGCAGGAAGCCCTTGGTTTCAGTATCAGCATCACCTTAGGGTGTTCAGGATTTCCAAACTCTCATGTTAGAACTCTGAGAGGTCCCCAGAAAAGTTCCTCTTTGGTGCCTGCTGCAATCTTGTGCCACAAGCCCCTGAAGATTTTGCCTGGCTTCTGGGGAGCAACACACACTTAACAAGCTTTCGCAGTGGCTAAAGGGTGAGTGTACCCTTTTGGAAATATGGACCCTAAATTTTGTTTTCAGACCTACCTTTTACCCTAAAAATGCTAAATGGTACAATTTAAAATCTAAAGTGAATTAGACTTGGTTGTGATTTGAGAATTGAAAATTTGGAGGCATTTTAGAGTATTGCAGTAGGGCTGTAAATCACCACCTTACCTCATAGAAAATGCTGAAAAGGCATAATTACTTACAGGCTGCATTTATACAGCACTTCACTATATACAGAGCACTTTTACACACATTATTTAATTTGATCTTCACAACAGCCCTGTGAGAGGTAGTTAGTATAAGGACCTGTCATTTGTTGGTGTGGGAACTCTTTCCATCAATGAGATCACAACCCCTCTAGAATTTATAGTTTTTGAGGTACATAGAGGTTAAATGATAGGCCCCTGGCTTTTTCCAACACCTCTACAGCATCTCTGTGGAGCCATTTGCAGGAAGTTCTCCCTATTAGGAATCATATATGGTAGCTGGTACACTGAAATTGTCAATGGTGAGATAGCAGTGGTTGGCGGAGGAAAGATTCAATGGTGTGAACAGCACTGACAAGATGCTTACAGCCCAGAATTCTAAGTAACCTGTAGTGGACCCAGTAAACTAGACAATAGGATTGTGGGTTTGGGGTCCATCTTAAATCTGGGTAGCCAATAACAGAAATATTGTCATGATGACCAACCGTGAAAGACTTAGATACTCTGATTGATATAATGATCCAAGATGATTTCAGAGGACTCATGGTGAAAAATGCTCTCCATCTTCTGAGAGAACTGATGAACTCTGAGGCAAATTAAAGCCTGATTTTTTCACTTTATTTTTCTTGTTTTGTTGTTTCCGTGTCATTTCAATTGTGTATGACTCTTCATGACCCCATTTGGGGTTTTATTTCCTAAGATACTGGAGGGGTTTGTCATTTCCTTCTCTAGCTCATTTTTCAGATGAGGAAAAGATGAACTTTTTTTTGCAACATGGGAAATATGAAAAATATATTTTGCATGATTTCACACGAATAATTTATATCCTATTGCTAGCCTTCTCAATAGGTGGGGGGCTAGAGGGAGGTAGAGAATCTGGAACTCAAAATTTAAAAGAAAGAATGTTGTAAATAAATAATAAATCAGGAAAAAATTAAGTCTGTATAGCCTTTGACAATTCTTCTTCTTTTTTTTTTTAAAGATAACCTTTAAGCAGATTAAGTGTTTTGAAAAGGGCTGACCTTATAGCTAGTGGAGTACCCATAGCCAGGTATCTCTTACTGGGGACCAAAAGAGTACATTTTAGTGGAATTGGATGTATGACTCATAAATTACACAAGTTATATTCATCCAGTTGTCCATTCTAATATACTTCATATCTGGGCTCTAGAGCAGAACAGGCACATGACTGTGGACCCCCACAGACACAATTATTCTGTCTGCTCCTTGGTTACCTGTCCTGAGTAAAATATCAGGGATTTGGGTAGGGATAGTAATGGAAGGAAAGAAGGAAGGAAGTAAGAAAGAAAGAAACAAAGAAAGAAGGGAGGGAGGGAGGGGGAAAGAAAGGAGGGAGGGAAAGAAGGAAGAAAAGAAGGAAGGAAGGAAGGAAGGAAAGAAAGAAAGAAAGAAAGAAAGAAAGAAAGAAAGAAAGAAAGAAAGAAAGAAAAGAAAAGAAAGAAAAAAGGGAGGGAGGGAGGGAAAGAAAGAAGAGAGGAAGGGAAAAAAGGAAAGAAAGAAGGGAGGAAAAGAAGAAAGGAAAGAAGGCAGGAAGGAAAGAAAGAAAGAGAAAGAAAGGAAGGAAGGAAGAAAGAAAGAAAGAAGGAAAGGAGGGGGAAAGAAGGAAGGAAAGAAAGAAGGAAGGAAGGAAGGAGAGCATTCAAGCTCAAGGTTGAAGAGGAACATCAGGGCTGATAATGGTAGCATGGCTCCTTGCTGGGGCTGCCTGCTGCCTCTGCTCTGCTCACCTTACTCTGTAATATACTAGATGCCTCCAGGCAAGGTCTCTGAGGCCCCTTCCAACCATTTGTGTGCTGGTAAGTGCCAAATAACTTGCTCCCTAAAGGGGAGGCTAGGTGGCTTGGTGAATAGAGCACCAGCCTTGGAGTCAGGAGGACCTGAGTTCAAATCCAGCCTCAGACACTTGACATACTTACTAGCTGTGTGACTTTGGGCAAGTCATTTAACTCCAATTACCCTCCAAAATGGCAAAAAAAATAACTTGCTCCCTTAAAAAAAAATTTAAAGTTGAATCTGTATCAGTAACATTTTCTCCTGTCACTTTCTTAAGTCTAGATTATCAACAAATCCATTAATCATCCTTGATGTATAATGTTTAACAAGTCCTAAGATATAAATGCTCACACAGAAAATTTAACAATTGATTCTCAATAGCCTTGATTTAGGTGCTGAATGGTAATTGGTGGAAGGGCATCCCCATCTGTGAGGTGTCCTATGGAAAAGCTTTCAGCTGATTTGGTGAAAATAGGATAATACTGAGAGCCACTTGCCTAATCTGGCATTTACTTTTACTGAGGTACAAAAATACATATTGAGCATAGTATCCTACACAGTTCATATGCATCTGGTCTGAGGAGCAACTTGGGAATGGAGGAATGACTCCTATATCCTCTAGGTTAGCTGACCACTAGAGGGTTCCTTTTTGTGCCCCTATTATTCACCTGGGTGTAAGTAGCTGCTCCTAGTTGTGAAGTATTCAAATCAATTGTGCTTACTACACACATATGTTAAATGTAGAAATGCTGTTGACTTTTGCAGGTCTATTTTGTATCCTGCTATTTTATCCAAGCTATTAATTGTTTTAATTCGTTTCTCTGACAGTTCTCTAGGATTTTCAAAGTTAAACCATCATGTCATCTGGAAATAGAGATAGTTTTGTCTTTTCTTTGCCTGTGTTTATGCCTTTAATTTTTTTCTTTTATTTGCTATCATTTCTAAAACTCTGGCCAATTATAGCAGGTAAAGAGGACATCCTTATTTTGCTCTTCTCATTATTGAGAAAGCTTCTAATATTTTTCCTATGCATCTAATGCTAATTATTGGTTTTAGATAGATAACTTTAATCACATTAAAAAATTAGATCCTTCTCTGACTATGCTTTGTAAGATCTTTATCACAAATAAGTGTTCTTCTTTGTCAAAGATTTTCTGCATATATTGATATACTCATGTAGGTTTAAAGATTTTCATTTTTATTATGACTAATTCTATTAATCATTAATTATATAATTGTTTTATTGTAGTATTTGATTACATTAATTATTAACATATTAGTTGGGGTGGCTAGGTAAGTGAATAGAGCATGGGCTTTGGAGTCAGGAGGACCTGAGTTCAAATCCAGCCTCAGATACTTAACACAAAAACTAGCCGTGTGACCTTGGGCAAGTCACTTAACCCCAATGCCCTGCATTCCCCTTCCAAAAAAAAGACAAAAAAAAGGAGAACGTCTTGACAATTCTATTCAACAAGTATTCAAGAGTCTTCTATGTGTCAGGGACTGTACTAGATACGTGTATACAAAAGATAAGAATGAAACAGTTCTTTCCTCATGGAGATTACATTCTTCTGAGGAGAAGCCATATGTACACAGATAAAGAAATGCAAAATAAATGTAGCCTGTCTTTAACCATGTCCACAGTGGGCAGAGACAGGAAATTTTAACCAGATTCCTAAGTTCTGAGGTCTGCCATGACTTTTGATCTTTGAATGGGTTTGTGGGGAAAATAAGATGGATAAGATTGAAAGAGGAAGAGAATCCGTGTTGCCAAACTCCATGGAAATTCAGGGCAGGGTTGGGGTGTTAAGTTTATGCCCTGGCATAGGGCACCCTTTCCCACCCTTCCTCCATCTGCTGAAGTCTCTGAACACTGGGACTCTGACAGATTGTTGCTGAGGGGGATGAAAATCTGAAAGTGAGGATTAGTCCCCTTGTATAGAACTGATAACCACATGGGGTGAGGCTCTGGCAGAGTCAGGTGCTTTTACTGCTCACTGATTTCTGCCTCTGAAAAAGAGCCTCGCTGGAAGCTCATCTCCCTGACAAACTGTTGATTACATTTCTGGATGGTTTCTTCTAGTCTCACTGTCCTCACTTGCTTCTTTCCCAGCATAGGGAAGAACAGAGCTGGAAAGAGATGGGTTATTTGTCGCTCTTGAGCCGCCAGCCTGTGTTAGCCAAGCTTGTAACATTGTTATTGTGACATTTCAATCTTGATGCTATTCTAACATAAATACACACACACGCACCCCTTATGTATTTATGCATTTGTATACACACATATACACACACATACATACATATATGTGTGGTGAGTGGGAGGATGTATGTATATACCCAAACCAAAACGACTAAATCCTGCCCTGTGTGGTTGCTGAGGGCATCTGGGAAAACTGGGAATAGGGAGAGTTTCTTTTGTTCTTAAGGAGACACTTCCCTTGCTGAGATCTGAGGAAGGAGAAGGATCAGAGAGGTTATGGCTTCTTTTAAGTAGCTGGGAAGGGCGGCCAGGTGTCGAAATGGATAGAGTGCTGAACCTGGAGTCATGTGTTCAAATTTGACCTCAAATGATTACTAGCTGTGCGACTCTGGGCAAGTTCCTTAATGCTGTTTGCCTCAGTTTCCTCATCTGTAAAATGAACTGGAGAAGGAAATGACAAACCACTATAGTGTCTTTGCCAAGAAAACCCCACAAAGAAATGAACACAACTGAAAAAAATTGATGGCTAGGTGGCACAGGAAATAGAGCACTGGCGCTGGAGTCAGGAGGACCTGAGTTCAAAATCTGGCTTCAGACACATCACAAAAACTAGCCTGTGACCTTGGGCAAGTACCCCAATTGCCCTATGTTCCCCTCTCCAAAAAGCAAAAGAAAAAAAATTGACAGCAACTATTTCTTATCCATTTGAGGGTGAAAGGTCCTCTGATTTCCCCAAAGGAAAGAGAAAAAGTGAATCTATCATCATAGGCTCATAGTGTTAGATCTGGAAGAGACATTAGAGGTTATTTAGGCCTTTCTTGTGACTTTACAGATGGGAAAATTGAGGCCTGGAGAGTTTAAGTGATTTGGCCAAAACCCTAGTCCCCAAAATGTTGAGAATAGAAGGCCCAAGTGAGGTTGGGGAATTTAGCATTGAAGGTACTGGGTGTTTCCTGCTCTTCCTTTTCATTTCTTTAAAGCCTGAGGTAATGAGGACCTATAGCTCGAATCTAGCCAAAGTTTACTGTGATTGGTCACCAGCTGAGTGTTCTCCCAGCACCCACCCAGGTAGTTTAATACTTAGTTTCATACCTAATTTACACATGCTTTGCTACAAAAGCAAGTTTATATTGACACATTACCTATATAACAAGTAAGTACAATTTTTTCTTGGACGAGGAGTGCTACCAATGAGGGGAAATCTAAAAAGACTTCTTATAGGATCTGGCCCTTCATCTGGGACTTGACGGGAGGCTAGAAATTCCAAAAAACAGAAGTGAGAGGTGAGGAGAAAGAACATTCTGCACACGGAGGAAGACAGCATGGAGAGAGAGGAATTGGAATGTCCTATACAGGGAACTATAAGAGGGCCAGGTGGGCTAGAATGTAGATTGTAGGAGAGGGAGTAATGTATAATCAGTCTAGACTAGAAAGTTAGGTTGGAGTTAGAAGTGCTTGAAATGTCAAATGAAGATTTTTAAAAATTCTGATTCCTAGAGGTAGACACCAAAGTTTCTTTCGGGAGGAGAAAGAGGAGAGGGATGTGTCGTGGTCAGATTTGTGCTTTAGAAATAACAATTTGGTGGCTGTAGGAAAGACAATTTGGAGAGCAGATGCACTGAGACCAAGGAGGAAGCTATTGCTACAGTCCAGACGGGAGGTGAAGAAGGACTGAATTAGGGTGACAGAGAGAACCAGCTGATGAAAGAAGAAATGAAAAAGAAGCATGACTTCTGGATATTTCGATTACACTTGACAGATCTTAATGTGCCCGAAGGATTGGAAGATCACTTAAGCCAGACACATTCTCCGGTTCAGTCCATTAGCCTTTCCCATGTGCATCTGGGTATATGGGAAGGGGATTGCCTGGTCAGCCTAGATGCTTGTAAATGTTGCATCAGCATAATTATTGGAGGCTCCTTTAATAACTCAAGACTGGGAGCTTATGGGGTGATTAACATAACAAAGTGAAACAAAATATTGACATTTTGTGTATCTTCTGCCTGATAATACTCCACCAAAAGAGATATCTACAATGCTAATAGAAATGTAATTGATGTAACTATGATTCTTACAACCAACTGGAAAAACAGAATGCTTGCTTGTAAAATAGACAAGATTAAAGGGGGTGGCATTAATTCTAAACATATTTGTGGAGCCAAACTCTAATAAGCAAGTAATTGTTTTAACTCATCTAGGCCCCACTGATATTTATTGTGTTGTCTAATGCAGGCAAGCCTTCTTTGGCATAAATCAATAGAAGTTTTTTTTAATTATTCCATTTCTTCTCACTCAGTCATAAGACCTGTGGCCTGAGTACCGTAGGTTATTGTGGAGGTGATAAAGCAGGAGGGGATGGAAATGACACATCAACAATCTAATGCTGGGAGTCATTTCACGGCATAAACAAAAGTATTCTGGTTATACATATAAATGTAATTCTCACCATTTAGGTCCTAGGCTTTGAGGTGGAGTGGAAGGAGCCCTGAGCTGAAAGTCTGAAGAGTTCAGTTCGAGTCCCAGTTTTGGTCTTTAACTAGCTGTGTGATCTCTGGTAAGTGGCTTACCCTCTCTGTGCTTCAAGTGGCCTCACTGCTAAAATGAAGGATAATCATTCTTACACTAGTTATCATAGATAGCAGTTGTGAGACACAAAGGAAATAAGGTATGAAACATGCTTTGTAACTTTGGCCATTATTTGAGTCTTTGTATTATTTATTTGTTGTTCAGTCATTTTGGTCATGTTCCACTTTTCATGATCCTATTTGGGGTTTTCTTGGCAAGGATACTGGAGTGGTTTGTCATTTCCTTCCTTTTTTTTAAATTTAATTTTAGTTTGCATCATTCATTTCCACAAGATTTTGAGCTACATATTTTCTCCCCTTCTTTCCCCTACCCACCACCCCAAAACAGCCATCCCAGTGTGTACCCCCTTCCCCAATCTATTCTCTCCTATGTCACTTTTCGGTAGGGCAGGATGGATCTTCCAACCAC
>CM053585.1:485688732-485731314 GCA_028646515.1 Pseudochirops corinnae | reverse complement strand
GACTGGGGGAGAGGGGACACACTGGGATGGCTGTTTTGGGGTGGTGGGTGGGGGAAAGATGGGGAGAAAATATGTAACTCAAAATCTTGTGGAAATGAATGATGCAAACTATAATAAAATTTAAAAATAAAAAAAATAAAAAATAAAAAAAAACATACCACCAATGCAATAATATTAATAAAAAATTAAGTAAAACACGGCATTTTTCAGGGAGATAGTTTAAGGCCATCATGGTTCTGCTCATCCTTAAATCCATTATCATCTTTCATAAATAGAACTATGTATGGTTTCCAATTTAAATAGGACATTTAATATCTCAATCTCTTTTCATTCATTCACTTGATGTATTTGGAGGACATCAAGCTATACAATTCAGCAAAAAAACCATATTAAACAGCTCCTTTGTCTCATGAAATCTTTCTCTAATGATAGCAAAATGTCATTTAAACTTAATAATTATAAAATTCTTAATGTATGCCAGAGAAAGATAGAGATGGAAGGTTTTGTGCATGAATCCCAAGGTCAAATTGACCAATGGACAAAAGCCATGTTGACAAATAACTTTGGTCTCCAGGTAAGACACATTGAGCATAAAGCTATCAAAGAGAAAAATGTGACTGAATACATTAAAAGATTTAATGACATCCTGAAATCAAAGTCCATTGGGAAAAGCATGTTTAAATCAATTAATTCTTATATAACACCTATCTTAATGTAAACTTTGAAAACCATAAAATGAATCATAACAGATTTAGACACTCTCATAACAGAAAGCTGTACAATATTAATGAAACATAGGGACCATCACCCTAAGACAGCTCTAGAAAGATTATCACTTTTTCACCAAAAAAGGAAGAAGTGGACAAACATTCTTAGATCACCTGATAAAAAAGGTCTAAAAACTGGGAAATGCTTTGAGAATAAAAGAGACACTTTCACTAAGCAACAATAAAGGTTGACAGCAGGTATATACAATTGGATTTGTGGAGGGTAACAGAAAGTAGTTTACTTCCAACTGTAGCTTAGGAAATGATTAAGATCTAAGAACAGAATCAAAAGGCCCTATATGGGGGATATCTGCATTAGCTCAGCCAACTATATATTGGCAAAGAAGCTCAGTCATGAGGATTTGTTTGTGGAAATGGAGAGATTTATAATAGCAATTCAGGATTAGGTCATTAGCACCAGAAATTACAGAAGAGTTATGATTAAAGAGCCTGGATTTAGTGATCAATGCGGATTTTCCACAGAAATGGTAGAAATTATACCACACATCTCTGCAGACCCCCACAAATGTAGCACCTATCTAATACTAAACAAGACATGACCTGGTGGCTATAATTGTTTCTCAAAAATGACTATTTTGGGGGTTGATATTTGACAAATACTAAAAATCTAGACTTCAAAATATTTTTGAGAACTCCACCAATAAACTATAACTGAAACTGTAGCATTCTCTCAGATTCAGCTGTTACTCACAATTTCCAAGATATAACAAAACTCAAGAATGACATTTTTGATAGATGTCACCAAATACCAAGCATCTCCCAGCTACATGGAACAAAAAGCTTTCAAAGTACAGAGAAATAGCAAAGGAAATCAAAATCATGTGGAAACAGGATGAGGTAGAGATGATGCCCATCATCTTATTTGCTACTAGAATTGTATCAAAGACAATAACAGATTTGGAAAGGATCACAAGAAAAATCCATACAACATTAATGAAACACAGGATCCATCACTTGGGGATGGCCCTATGAACACTTCCTCACCAAAAAAGGAAGAAGATAATCTATAGACCTTGTTACTATTGCTTGTGTAGAAAATGAGTTTTCATCCTAATGTTTTTTATTCAATTATGAAAAGCAGTTATTTTTATTCATTTGTTTTTTATTAATTGTTCATTTATTCATGCAGAAGGCCATGTAATACTAAATATAAAAGAATAATGACAGGATATCAGTATGTCCTAGGACCGTTTCAATTAGAACCTGACATCCAACAGGATAGGGAGAACAAGATTAATAAGAATTATTATTATTATCCAATTTGCTTTTGCCAATGAAGGTACTGAGGACATGAGGTTGTGAAAAGATCTGATCTGGAGTGCGAAACCTGGGTTCTAGCTAGGGGAATGTCAGAAGTAGCTTATTTGGGCTCCGAAGAGTCTGGACTGTTAACATTTTCATCATGAGCGTTTACATCTTGGAAATCCCAAACACTATAAATTGGGGCTTGGTTTATTGTTTTGTTGATTCTTCTAGACGTAAGAAAATGATGGGAAAATGTTAATAATGCAGATTAAATTTAAAAGTTTCAGAGAACTGGTTGTTAAACATTACCAGCACGCTCCCAATTCTAGTCTTATCTCTACCAATATTTAGAACTGCGTTGTTAAGCCAGTAATTTAACTCCTTGGACCTTATTTCTCTAATCTCTTTTTCAAGGGGATGCAGGGAATAATGATACTTGTATTACCTATCGACTACCTCTTAGAGTCCCTATCATAAAACGATATATCTCCATATCCCGTATTTTACCCAAAGTGTAGTCATGTACCACCTTCTCTAGGAGACCTTATCTGAGCCTACAGCTATTAATTAGTGCTCTCTACCTCTTGAAATCAGTTTCTATTATTATCTATATGCTTTGTATGTACTTATCTGTATATATGTTGTATATATCCCCAGAAGAACTTAAGCTTGAGGGTAAGGGACTATTTCATTTTTATCTTTAATTTTTTTTTTTTTTTTAGAAAAGAGGCAAGTGGTTGCCCGGTGGACCGAGTGTTCGGCCTGGAATCAGAAAGACCTGAGTTCAAATCCAGCCTTGGACTCTTACAAGCTGTGGGACCCTCTAGGCAAGTTACTTAACCCTCTGTCTGCCTCAGTTTCTTCAACTGTATAATGGGGATAATAATGGCACCCACTTAGCAGAATTGTTATAAGGATCAACTGAGATAATATTTGGTTTTTTTTATTTTTTATTTATTTTCATTTTTTGCTTTTTTTTTTTTGGAGGGTAATTGGGGTTAAACAACTTGCCCAAGGTCACAGACTAGTAAGTGTTAAATGTCTGAGGCTGGATTTGAACTCAGGTCCTCCTGACTCCAGGGTCTGCGCCACCTAGCCGCCCCAATATTTGTTTTTTTAAATTTTACTTACTTTATTTTTAATTTATGAAAGAAAACAAGCATTTCTGTACCATAGTAGAATAATAAAAAGATGATTGCACACGAAACTACAAATCTATTACGTATAACTTGCTTTTCCTTTTAATTGGATAATAAATTTATCTTGTAAATTTCTTTTTTTCTTTTTTTTGAGATGCTATTTGTTAAAAAAACAACAACCCGAAACAGGTGCAATGGGAATCATCTATGTGATGTATTTTTTCCTTATGATTTCTCATTTCCACATCAGCTATCGATCAAGTTCTACTTAAGGTTTGGGGTGTCTAGAAAAGTAAAGCCAACTTATTCAACCCCATCCAGAAAATAGAAAGAGAATACACAACCAATGAAGCATTGGTAGGTGGCTTAATGATTAGTCAGATGTCTGGATTATTCTTAAATTCTGAATCATAGAGAAAGAGACATTGAATTGGCACAAAATTACCCAATTCCATAACTGCTATGATCATTTTCTCCTATTTTTTTTAAGGATCAATGCTATTTTTTTTCTGGTTCCCTTTGGAGAGTCCACATTCTCTGGTTTTTGGGTTCCAGGGCCTTAGGTGAAACACAAGGTCGGACTGGGTTGATTTAGGGCATTATTAGTTGTTTATACGGTACTGAGGCTGCGCATGACATTGTGAAAAATGGCTTTCCGATCTCAGGGAATAAATCAGAGCCAGAAACTGATTCCACTTAATACTTAACTTTAGCAAGTAAAATATTCCACCTGTTATTATTCAGGGCAAACACAGTCCCTTCCATTTGTTTATTGAGGAAACAATTTATTTGAGGACATTTAATTGCAACAGTGAAACCTGTGTTGGGGGTTAATCCCAGTTTATAGATGCAATTAAAAACGATGTGCTGGGTCCAGTATTTATTGTCTAAGCCCAGAGTGTTGACACAACCAGGGTGTCAAGATGGGTGTAGTTTTGTGTGTCTATGTTGAGAGGTGTAAAGCATAGATCACAGTCATGTGGGAAGTGGACACAATTATATGTTCACCTTTGTTGCCTGTGTGATGGTCTGATAGAGAAGATATTTCTAATACAATTTTATTTTAAGTGATATTGGTTCAAATTATTATGTGTATCTAAAGCTGTTTGGTTTCTTGTCAATGATTCATGACATTTTAATGCCCAACAGGCAAACACTAAAGCTCCTCATCACATATTTGGCAGCATTCCACACTCAGCCTGACCTGAACTCCAGTCTCTCCCACCCCCACTCCTCCACCCTCCATTCCCACCTCATCCCCAACTACTACAGCTCAAGCTAGCTTCCAACAAAAAGTCTGTATCTCCTAATACTCTGCCCCAGACTGTTCAGCTAATGCTTCTGAGACCCAGAGGGAGCGTTTCCCATTCACTTTCCTTACCTGGGCAAGACTACCTTTGGTTACCATCATGGAAATGTCACATGAGCAATCAGGTCTCTGGGCTGACCTCTCTTGTGTGAATGGGCAGAATGGGGGTGAGTCTCCTTCCAAAGGACTGAGAGGAGAAGTGGTAAATGACTGACCAGTGCAAGTGATTTTTTTTCTATCTTAAAAGGAGAAAAGGACTAAGTCTGTTGGTCATATTTTGGGGTTGTTTTGGCTTTTAAAGTGGAACCTTTGATTCAGGATTTAGAAATGATTTTTATTCTAATTTTTATACAAATGACAAACCATAAAGTATTAGGCACTTGAATAGAGTACAGGAATACTGTGTTTTCCCACCTGCTATTACCAGCCCCAGTTGGCTTTAAAAATAATAACTTTACATAGGCAGCAATCTTTTCATTTACTTTAGATACCATTCCCCCCAATTTGGGTGTTATTCATTCATTCAACAGCCATGTAGTAAATATACCCTGCGTGAAAAATATAAATCATCAGGGTATTCAGCTGAAGAAGTTTTTTAAAAAGTGAACATTTACTGAATACTGAATCATAAAGAACATTATTTTTATTCATCAAGCTAAATTTAAGAAAAGTTAAGCACAGTCTTGTACATAATATGACAATCTATCCTATCAAACTGTAAGAGTATATAGTAGAATTAAATTAAATCTTATTATGACTCATCATTTATGAGTCATTAGCGTGAGTCATGTTTTAGCATGTCCTACCCACACAACTATTGTACAAGGTATCAGGCTTGGCCTTGGGGAGATGCAGAGTGAGGTCCACATATCCATATGCTTATAATCATGTAGAAAGAAGACACAACACACATACATACAAATGCATGACACTGTAAAACACAATATCACATGATAAGTGCATTAGAAGGATGGGAGATAAGGTGCTACATAAGATCACAGATGGAAAAAAAGATACTAAAGAGGAAGTAAGTGTTGTCATGGGGGGATGAGAAAGGCTTCACAGAGATGATGGGCCTGGAGTTGATTTTTATTTTATTTTTTTTCTGATGAAGGACTTCTTTTTTTCAGAATTTATTTATTTATTTTTAGTTTTCAACATTCATTTCCACAAGATTTTGAGTTCCAAATTTTCTCCCCATCTCTCCCCTAGCCCCCACCCCAAGCATGCTAATTATTCCTTCCCCTACTCTGCCCTCTCATATATCCCCCCCCCATTACTCCCCTTTTCACCTTCCCCTTTACTTTCTTATAGGGCAAGATGGATTTCCATACCTCATTGCCTGTATATCTTATTTCCTGGTTGCATGTAATAACAATTTTTTAACATTTGTTTTCAAAACTTTGAGTTCCAGATTCTTTCCCTTCTTCCCTCCTCACCCACCTGGATTGGGAAGACAAGCAATTCAATGTAGGTTATATATGTGTAGTTACGCAAAACATTTCCATAGTAGTCATACTGTGAAAGACTAACTATATTTTTTTGAAGTTGATTTTTATAAGATAGTTAAGAATTCATCAAGTGAAAAAGAAGTACCTTTCAGGAATATCGAACAACTTTTGTTGCTCAGTTATTTTATTCACGTCCCACTCTTTGTGCCTGCATTTGACATTTTCTCAGTGAAGATACAGGAGTGGTTTGCCATTTCCTTCTCCAGATAATTTTGCAGATGAGAAAATTGAGGCAAACTTTGAGCAAAAATTGAGGGTTAAATGACTTGCCCAGGGTCACACAGCTAGCAAGTGTCTGAGACCAGATTTGAACTCTGGAAGATGAGGCTTCCTGACTCCAGGTCCAGTGCTCTATCCACTGCACCATCCAGCTTCCCACAGAGGCCAACTCAAGTAAAAGTCCAGTGACAGGAAAACAGAAGAGAGGTCAGCCCAGAGACCTGATTGCTCATGTGACATTTCCATGATGGTAACCAAAGGTTGTCTTGCCCAGGTAAGGAGAGTGAATGGGAAACGCTCCCTCTGGGTCTCGTTGTGTCTGTCTGCATGGAGGTTGAAAGAAGCAAATTAGCAGAAAATATTTTAGCATTTGGGAGGATTTTTTTTCACTCACTCATAACAAATTTTACTTGTCTTGCATATTTTTTCTATGTCTGTTCTATATCAGATTTATCCTGTCTCTGACATTATAACATAACTTCTGTTTGGTCAGAAATCTGAGACACTTATTATACACCTACTATGCGCCAGGCTAAGCTCTGGAAACATTCCTTCTTTATGGCTCAGCTTCCATATTAATAATAAGATAAACTTGGCCTGGATCATTTCTGAAGACCCTTCTAACTTTAAATTCCAGGATTCTGTGTTTCTAATTCCTTTTAATAATAATAAGTGATAATAGTTAACATTTACACAATGTTTATTATGTGCAAGGTACCATGCTAAATGCTTCACAATTTTATCTTATTTGTTCCTTGAAAGAGTTCTGGGAGACAGGTGATTTTATTGTCCTCTTTTACAGATGAAGAAACCGAGGCAAAAAGAGGTTAAGTGATTTGCCCAAGATCACACAGCTAGTAAATGTCTGAGGCTGAATTTGAACTCAGACCTTTCTGACTCTAGGCCTAGTGCTCTATCCACTGTGCCATCAAACTGTCCCAAATTACCTGATTACAGTGGTCCATTCCCTCTGGGGGACCTTATAAGGGAGGAGGTGATTCATTAAAAAGGCACTTGCTTTATTCTGTCAAAAGGTTGAATACATCCTAACTATAACTGTCACATTTTGTCCAAGAATCTCTAGGATATAGTTATATCTACCAGGAAGAGTCTGGTTGTTGATGTTCTGCTGTGCTCAAATGCCCAAGAACATAGTACCTTGAATGCCATGATAACACGTGGTGGCCAGGTGTTGTACACTGATACAATAAAGTATCTTTCCCAGCTCTGTAGTTTGGAGGATCCTACTACCCTTGCATAGGTGTATAAGGGCTTTCACATGTTATCCAAGCTTTGAGGTTTTCAAAGTCTCAAACTCAACTTAAGTCTTAATTTAGTCACAAAGCTTTTGACTACTAAAGTCGACACTGACCTTTCTCTTCTGTGAAGAATTTAATATATCACAACTACTTAAAAGTTCTTTGAGTTTTTATGCCGATTGCAGCTTTTATGAAGTTTCTACTAACCATCTTGTTCAAAGTACCATAATAATCTCCAAAAGGAAGCTTTGGACATTTCTTAGTAGGATTTTCTCTGTCTCTGGGAGTTCATACTGCACGATTTGACAAGAAGTCACATAGCGTTTTGTGTTTTTCTCAAAGTGATCCACGTGTGAGTCTTGTTGCCCCAGATTGACTGTAAACTCCTTGAGGGCAGGGATTATATCAAATACTATTTCTGTGAGGTGGAGGCTTCACACAGATATCTATCTAGTGGTGGAATGCAGATTTATGACCAAAGAGAAATTAATATAGCATGTCAGAGACCGAATCAATACCAATATGGAACATAAAGAAATATATATAGCACAAAAGCAATTTGCTACACCTGGGTGGAGAAAAATACCTAAGTACCAAAACATATTCTATCCCATTGTGTGTTTGAATCATATGGACCTGGAGTAACTTGGGCAAATTATATATATAATATATATAATCTCTCTGGGCTTTAGTTTTCCCCCTGACTTTATTAAAGAGAGAATTAGACTAGGTGATCTGTAAGGTCCTTTCCAGCTTTAATGTTATGTGATTCTGAGAACATGTACATAGGGCTTTACAGGGGTATGATAGGGCCAGTTTATGCTGGCATGGGAGAGCTGATACTAAATTTCCAGTGTGAGCATTTACACCTCTACAAATGTTACAAATCAGGGCTTGATTTATAACAACAAATTTATTTTTATTAACAATTCATTTATATAATAACAAATTTATAACAATAAAAAAATCAATTGATTGACTAGACAAAAGAAAGTGATGGAATAAATGTCCATAATGCTGATTAAACTTAAAAGTGTATCATATATACATTCCCACCCACACTCCCCAGAGCTGGTTGTTAAACGTTTACTAGTATGACCTGACTGTAAGGTTTGCAGAATACATAGATAGATGGATAGATAGATAGATAGATTGACTGATATAGACATACACACATGTGTGTATATATACATGCACATATATATACATGTATATATGTGCATGTATATATATTTTCATTTGAACTTCACAACAACTTTGTAAAGTGCTATTAATATCCCCATTTTACACATGAGGAAACAGACTGAAATGTTAAATGACTTTCCTGGGACACACAGCTATTAAATCAATAATTTGAGGTAGGATTGGAATTAAATTTGAGACAGGGTGGAACTATGGTCTTCCAGATTTCAATACATGCTTCACTATTCCAATTGAGTCATCAAATTCAACGCAAGAAGCATTTATTAAGTGCCTATTGTGGTCCCATGCACAGGTTTGTTCTAGGCAATAGTGATACAAAGACAAAAAACAAAAGTTACTGCCTTCAGGAAGCTTATGTTCTACTGGGACCTCCCAACTCATATACAGATAGGTAAACATGTGTCTTTTGGGGAGTCAAGAGAAGGGTTAAAGAAAGGGACTAAAAATATCAACTCAAACGACATTTAGGATAAAGAGATCTGATACTTGAGTTGTTGTTGTTTTTAATAACTAAGTTAAAGCAAAAGCTACCCTCCCACAAATGGTGTCATGGAAAAATAAAGTTCATGTTTCAAGATTCCAGCTCCAGTTGTCATCTCTCACTCAAACCTGACTAATGGTCCCTTTTGGCAGATTACTGAGGTTCTAAAGACTTTGGCCAGTTTACCTTAAGGCCATTTCACTGACAATTGGCATCTCCACCAAATAGTGATTCGTAAAAATGAAACTGAAATCAATCCACTTTAGTCAAGAACTCTGAGAGTCTGGGTGGAGAAATTTGCCAAAAGAACTAGCTGAAATAAAGTTTGAGATTCCACTGTAGGCTTTATTGTTAATGATTATATTCTCCCTAATTGCTGATCATTTTCATTACCTCATTTTCTTTGACTCCTGTCAGCATACAATCCCAACTAACACCTAGGTTATTGAACCTTTATCAGTGAATAGATGGACACAGGGAAGGGGGAGGAGATAAGCTCGTCATTTTTATCATCCCAGGAAGAAATTATTGCTATTATTGCTATTACAGAAAATTTCCTACAGGCCACTAAAAGTATAATCCTACATTTTTCAGGACCCTCCTCCTCCTATGCCCTACCCTACTTTCTTGATCATCCCAACTGATGGCCCACATAACTCAACAATTTTCCTAGGATCTTTCCCTCCCCACATTGGCTACCATCATGAGGCACCCTTCCAAAGTTTTCCTTTGATGAGAATAAATATTTAAGAAATGGATAGCACTGAATTAGGAGTCAGCGGTTATCAAATCTGAACATGATATGAACCCAAGAATCTCAACATGATGGAACAATAAGCAACAGGATGAAATTCATTAGGGATACATGTACAGTTTTGTGCTTATTTTGAAAATTAGGTAAGAACAAAATGGAGAAAGCATGGCTATATAATAGTTCATAGGGAAAACATTTATGAATTTTAATGCAAAGCAAACTTAATATAGGTCAACAATGTAATGTAGTAACCAAAAATGTTAGTTCCTTATAGGCTGCATTAATAAGAGGTATAGTGCCCTGAGAGAATGAGGGAGGTGGTCCTCCAGCAGTCTGCATTGATCAAACAGCTGTTAACCTAACAAGGCAGGAGTTAGAAGGATATCCAAAGACTACGTGACATTTCTAAAGGATGGGCAGCTTCTTCATCCACTTATATAGGACAAGAAAAAAGTGGAATGAGAAGTATTTGGGGGTTAAGAGAATATGAGACATGGCCTCTGGCACATCTTCCTTTTTCATAGATACCTCTCCACTTCCCATTCCTCAGGGTAGAGCTCTTCCCAGAAGAATACAGGTCTAATTTGTTCCCTTCGTTTGAAGGACCCCAGCTGATATCCCTAGTGGGGATAGAGAGATCACTTGCAGGACATGTTTCAAGGGTCATTTTCATATCCAGAGTAAGATACATACATTCCTTCACCCATGCAGATAAAGATATTGGGGAAAGGATTGAAGAGTAATGCACATAACAGGAAATCTGTTTACTCCTGAAAGAATTTCCCCAAATAGAAAGTAACAAAATTTTAGAGGCAAAAGGGACCTTAGAGATCCAGTTCCTGTCTCTCTACCTACCAGACTCCCTTCTCTAGACCTTGGTTTCCCCATCTGCAAAATGAAGTTAGGCTGAAATGAGTTTATGAAACCCACATTTTACAAGGGAAGAAACTGAGCCCCAGAAAGGCAAAATGATCTCCTGAGGTCACACAGTTATAGCAGTTCCAACCTTTTTCTCACTATGTGTAAAATAATAAGGAGTAAGTGTCTGTCCTTGAGGGGGTGCCCATCTATCTGCTTAGCCTTCCACAAATCCAACCTGAAGGAAGACCTATGCAATCCATGTGAGCTTCTATGGGTCAGTGTTGAGAAGTAGGCAAACTATTGCAAAGGAGCCTCCTGGGTGTGTGTTAGTCTGGAGAGGTTCATCTCCCTGAAATCTGTGGCAGGCTGAGGAATAAGGGTGTATATGGGAGGAGGCTGCTTGCCACTGTCAAAGCAAATTTATGAGTCAAAATTAATTAACTTTCTTACGGAAGCTTTTAACACTTACCTAGTGTATAGAGACAGTAGCACTGGGAACCACGTCAACAAAAAGGAAAAAAAGCCCTAAATTTTGAAAAAGGAGAATATTTCAGAACTGGACCCTAGGAGGAAGAGGGAAACTTCTCTTTTTTCTGGCTATAAGTCTATGGACAGATTTGGGCAGAAGGCAACTCCACAGTTGGCTGGTTGGTCCAAGCCCTGCACCTGGGGCATTCATTGGTTTGTAACTTGTCTCACCACTGCCTGATCTGGAGAGGTCAAATTGTTGGAATGACTCAGATCCATGGGGTCTTCATGGGACTCCATCTGGAGTCCACTTGCACCAGCAAGATTTGGGTCCCCAGTTTAAGGGGGAGATTTTTCTTGTCCTTGAGAGGGTAAGAAGGTTGGAAGAAGCAACTAACAGGTATAGGATAAAAGGTAGATTACAGATCTTTATCTACTACCATTTGTTTTGAAAAATGTTGTTGTGGCAGGTAGGTGGCAGTGAATAGAGCACCCGCTCTGGAGTCAGGAGTTCAAATTCAGCCTCAGACACTTGACACTTAACTAGCTGTGTGACCTTGGGCAAGTCACATAACCCCAATTGCCCTGCTTTCCCCCCCCCTCCGAAAAAAAAGTTGTCTATGTTCGGGAGATGAAAGGAGGAGGGAAGAAGTGGGACACAATTCTGCCCCTGGAACCTTCTACCTCCACTTCCATGCAGACTTCACCTTCCCAATAACTCTAAGCTTAGGGTACCATTGCCCCGAAGTAAAGCGTATAGTGAAGAAATAAGTAGTTTTTAAATCCAGTTCCTTACATAAATGGATAGGTCACACAGTTTTTAAAAAGCTTAAAAATGGAGTTTGTCTCTAAATGAGTATTAAGAGGAAAGGCTGCTAGGGGACCCCTGGACTTCTAATATTTGACTTCATACTGCATCCCTGACTGGGTCTAGCTTCTGGCCGCCTAAAAGAAATGAAAGGGAGACTGTGGATGGCTCGATGTAAATCCATCCCTATTATTGGGAAAAGCAGCTGATGGGGAAAGTGATCCAGCAGCTTCATCTTCAGTAAATGAAAGACCTTGTGATATTAAATGCAATCCAGACAGAGATGGAAGAGTCTTTCTAGCTAAAAGCCTATTTATGCCAGAATCCCCCCGTTGTAACCAAACTTTAGAATAATAAGTCAAAGGCTGGGATGTTGGGCTACGGAAGGCGTCGAGTGTGTCTGTGACCCTCAAGTGGCCCCGAGTCCGCTGAGGGAGCGCTAAAGGTGCCTGAGAGGTCCCCAGCAAAGCCAGGGGGAGGGAGCAGCAGTAAGACCAGATGATGCATTTTAGCCAGATATTTAAGACATATGAGGGAAGAGTAGTTAAAACCCACATTATATAGTTCTGTCGGGTATAAAATTGCATGTGCTGACCCATATATTTTAACTGTAAACGGACTCGAGTCACTTAAAATATTGCAACGTCGATAGGACGAATTAATTGGAAATAAGAAACGAAAGAATACAATTAAACGAGAAGAGAATCATTTTCTAATTTAATAGAGGGACATTTATAAAGATCACAAGCTAAAAGGCATCGAATGATTCTATCGACATTGTATTAAATCAGGCACTGCAGTCCTGAGTCGGACGGAGAGAGCCGGGGTCTGATACACCAGCCTTAACCCACCCGGGGCACGAGGGGGCGTGGGAGGTGACTGCCCGGGTTCTCCTCCTGCGTTATAATTTGCTACTGCTGCAAACCAAACGTTTAGCTATCTGATCTGCCGTCCAACCTTCCACTCCCACGGACCTCGTCGGGTTCCTCTCCCCACCCACTAGACTCACCCATTTCCCAAAGCCTAGGGAGCAGAGAGAAAGCGTGGTTCACGTTCTGGTATCACTGCATACGCAGATATATTACAACAAAATTGCTAATTGGAAAATGAAATTGTCAATAAAGCATCCCCCCGCGTATACAATATCCTTAAATATTAAGATATTTTATTAGCCCCATTTCCTAACAATAATTTATTGCAATAAAACAGACACCGAAGGTCCCCTTAAATTGTCTTTTCATAATGAATAAATTTAAGCGGGCTAATTAATATATAAACTAGCTCAATTTGTCAAGTTGATTTGTATTTTAGTTAATTGTGAAAGTAATTACCACATGGGCAAATTAACAGCTTTCTGGAAATGACCAAGCCTGAGGTTTTATTTCCTTCCTGGGTGAAGAAAATTCATTTTTCCAAGCTCTTGATGTGATGAATAAAAGTCATAAATCTGGGTGATTGGTGCAGGCAGAGTCTAAATGGCTTCATATTTCATTTTAGGTTTAATAGAAATATTCATGCTCTGTTTTAATGAAATTAAATTGAAGGGGGATGGGTGGGGGAGGCGGCCGTGGAGAGGGGCTTAAAGGTACCGTTCACGTTTTCATCTCCCCAAGTCCCAGGCAGCGGCGTGGTGGCCTCGGCTGCCTAATGTCCAGTAATCAGAGGCCAACCACACGCCCAACAGAAGCCGCCCATAGCCAGGCTGTCGAGAACCCGGCGGACAGCACACAGGCACTCACCCATTTCCTACCTGGAGAAGGGGGAAGGAGGAGCCTCACTTCAAACCCAACGTCAGTTCTTCAAGGGGTGTTTGAAACCCCTTTCACCAGGTGTGCAGGTAGAGGCAATAAACGTGAAGAGCTTCACATCCCCCAAATTCATTTGCATTTGAAAGCAGATTCCCACCCTCCAGAGTACCAGCGCTCCGGGGAGGTCCCGGGGTCAACTGGGAAGAGTCTGGGTGTTGATTTTTCCAAAACAATACATTCCCTGCTGTTACTTTATTCTGTGGAGGAATAAATAAAAGTAGAGCTGGCTGCTAGGGGCACCCTCCCACTGTGCTTGGCTACTTCTGTCGTATTGTTGCTTTCAGGTTCATGTTTCCGTTCAGGATTGGGCTGGGGCTGTTGGTTGTTTTGGGATGGGGAACGTGTAGGGGGTGGGAACGGGGGCTTCGTGTTGTTTGTCGGGGCGCGGTAGGTGTCGGCTATTTGGTCTTAGTCCATGTTTTTTTCATCATATCTTCTCATGGCCCCTGCTACTCTTTGGAGCTTCCTCCCTCTAGACACTCCACCCCACTTTCTTCCCCCGTAGTGTCCCTAATTAAAGATCAAAACTCTGTTTTCCCTTCCACCAACCTCCACAGACCACGCTCTAGCGTTTTCCTTCTAACTTTTGGACTTCCGTCCTGTACTAAGTAAAGTTAACTCCCACTGCCGACTCCTCTGAGCATACAAACACGTCTTCCTGCCTCGCTGTTTTACTACGCCCGTCACCTCCCAGTTCTAAGAGATAAATCCAAGTGTGGCTCCTTTGGGCAGCGGAGCTCTTCCTGGTCCAAGAGAATCGACCTCACTTTGCATCGACTCAAAGCCAGAGAAAGGACAGAGGGAGAAGATGCTGCAGATTTCTCCATCCCGCCCTCTACGATCCTCTAAGAACGAAGGAAGTTGTTAGATATTGCAGAATAATTCTAATTGATTAATTATACAGAACTTGGAGTTTAAGGATTTTCGTTTTACTCCCATCTCTCTCTCTCTCTCTTTCTCTCCCATTCTCTCTTCTTTAACTTGGTTGGATCCAACCAACTGGTTAAGTCAGTCTGGGAGTGGGTTTCTGACACGGGACGCGTCCTCTGCAGGAGCCGCTCCTTAATGGATCTGATCTGTGACTTGTTGATTTCCCCTGAGCAAATAAGGCTTTGATGCAGTTCCAGGGAGAGTGGTTAGCTGATGAATTGACAAAAACTAATCAGCATTATTGGGAAACAGGTTAAGGGCACCGGCGTGTCAATAATTCTCAGCCTGACCCCCTCATCCATTAACCAAGGCAGGCTGATTAGAGTAAGAAGACCCTCCTGCTTTCTGCACCGAAATTGCTTTCATAAACTCACCATTATTAGCAGTCGATGCGAGCAGCTAATTTAGAGAAGACATCCCGAGGATGTCACATCTATCATCCGGGTTTATGTATCATTATCTCATTTACAGAATGTCGCAGTGTAATATCTGTGTTTGGCAATAGGCTTGGACCCGAGCCTGGTGTCCTCCCTGCCTTCTTTTGCCCAAGCGCTGCTCCGACCTACTTGACCCCCAATGAAGAAGGGAAGAAGTGTCCGTGGGAAGGAAAAGCTGTACTGGGTTAGGGGTGGGATGGTGAGATAGAAGGAGGCGTAGGAATCTTGGAGGGGGGAGAAGACAGTTGCCCTCCACTCCTGGGAGCGAGGCCCCAGTTTCCCTCAACTCCATCCAGTCCTCTCCCCTGTGAGATCCACCTAAGGCCTTGGAAATCCTGGCAGGCACGGTAGTCAGCATTTAGTCAGGGATCTGGGGATCTTCCGCTTCCCTTCTAACCCTGGGATCGATAAGGGGGCATGGAGTTGGGCAGACTGGGAGAGGGGAGAGCAGGAGTGTTTTTCTTTTACGCCTTAAAGACTGGTGATGGTCGCAGGGTGAGGGGCCTGAGGCCCAGCTTCTCTGATTCCCCTCGAAATTCACTGACTGCTTTTGTTCAAAGGCTATTACATACCTACTAACAACATCATTTAGCATCAGACGAAGGCTGTTGAATACAGGATCATGCTATCCTACATTCAGACCTACGATGAAGAGATCCTACTAGAAATATGTCCAATGGGTCCCTTAAATGGACACCTTGAGTTCCAAGTCTCAGTGATGTTATCAAACTTGCAAAACCAAATGGGAGCTTCAGTAGAAGAAAATCATATTCAGAGACCCATTATGCCCCAAGCTCCCCTGAAAGACCTTCTTCCCTCCCGCCCACCCCCCAGCATAACCAGGAGTAGGCCTCTCCTTCTGTGTGTCTGGGGCTCTGACTCCAGTCTTGACCCCTCTCTTGTGCCTGAGGTTGGGGGGGCGGAGCTAGGGGCCGAACGGACACCTGTTCCGAGGGGGTAATTATTTTAATGCAAGAGCCCTAAGAGTCACCCGGGCCGGCCGCCTCCTCCCCTCAGTGACAGACGGCTGAGGCTCGGCAGAAGCGAGCTCTGAGAGGCCTTTCAAGGGAATTTCCCAGATGGGCTGAGCTCAGGCCGAGCTGAGTGTCACCAGGGGCCCTTTAACGAGTTCATTAGCCAAATTATCCCAGTCCGCAGGATGAGGGGGGGGTAAGGGGTGGGAGGGGTGAAGCCAGGGTGAGCCGCCTGGAGCTCTGGCGGTCAGGTGTCGGTCCTCTCGGTGCCTTCACCATTTGCTTTAGGCCAGGGTGTCTCTGTACCCACCCACCACCGTTGGTCCTGCCATTGTAGGGAAGCCAACACAAACACACCTGCCAGGAGTACTGGAATAGGAATGCCTGCGCAGCATGGCGGAGGGGCGCCACTGAACCTGCGTGGACCTGCGGCCACTACCATCCGAGATTTTTTTTTTAAATGTATGTTTAATTTTTTCCAGTCGCATGTAGAGATAGTTTTCGATATTCATTTTTTCATAAGATTTTGAGTTCCACATTTTTCTCCCTCCCTTTCTCCCCTCCTCAAGACAGCAAGCAATATGATATAGGTTATACATGTGCATAGATTTTTTTTTAAATCATGGAATAAGACTATTATAATTGGATGAATATATTGGTCCAAGAGGACAACTATGCATTCTAACAAGTTAAGAACAATCACAACGCAGCTATAAAAATGTTTTCCGTCTGTATACCTATAGAGAGAGAGGAAATGGTATGGTTTGAAGCATAAAGATCCTGGGGGCAAAATAATTCAGAAGAAATTCCAGTTTAACTCATTTATTCCTTCATAAATTTAAATTTTACTTGGGGCTCTCCAAGATACAAACAAAAATACATTTAAACTCTATCTCTGAAAAAAAAAAAGTTTTTTTTAAAAAAAGATTTTATCTCTGCCTTCAAGGAGTTTGCCATCTAGTCAGGAAAGATGATATCTATCAGAATTTATCCCACAAAAACCAAATTAGACTTCTATGTTTGGGATTCCTAGCGTAGGACTCGTCTCACCCTCTCTAAATCTGTGGTGGGGGGAGCATGTAGACTTGTACATCTATGTGTACAAATGTAGATTTATGCCTCCCCATAAATACAATAAGCATGAACATTTTTGCCTACTCATAGAGAAAAGGCATGGCTAGATGTTGAAGAATACGTCCATGGAAAGATAAAAACTATTTTGGCAGTTATAACATCATCTTTCCCTATGAGAGAATGGATTCTCTCGAAGGATTCATTCAGTATTTAGAAGGAAGAAGAGAGATAAGGCATTCCCTTATTCCGCACTCTTTTTGAGGTTCTGGGAAATTTCAACTGTTGGGCCTGAACCTTAGGATGAGGTGGCACAGAGCTCTCCAGCCTCCCAAGGACTAGTGCCTTCACCCCTCCTTCTCTCTCCAATCTGCCACTTCTGCAGCATCAGCACCTACTAAATAGACCAATTAACTAAGACTTCCTGCCATTATCTAACATGGATTCGAACATTACAGCACTACTATTCATCTATAATTTCGACTCAGAATGCACTTTAAAGTTCATGAACTGAAGTCTTGAAAGGTGAAGGCTTATGTACAGGACCCGGGGAGGGGAGGGCATATTTATACCTATAGGCAGAGGGATGTGTACTTACCTATATATTTTATAGCCATCTTTCCCCCATCTATATCCTCCCTGTTACCCTTATCTGTGAACATAGATAGGATAGAAATATATCCTTTTGGCAATACTCATGTACCTCGATTCTTTGACTCTGTGACCATACAGAAATGACTGAGCATTCTCCTTCCTAAAGTGAGGAATAATAAAGTCTGTAGGACCTGTCTCACAGGGTGATCGTAAGGTTCAAGTGAGATAATCTATGTAAAGTGCTTACTAAACTCTAAGAGTAGTATAAACGTCAGTTGTGATGATGATGATTAATGATGATAATGGTCTGGGATTTCTGATTGTAAATTGTATCCTGCCTGCACCCCAAGTTCCTTCTGTTTGCCTGAATTCCAAATGACTGGACATACAGGCACAAGCTAGATATGAAATAACAGGGACTCATTGGAAGTCTTCTCTCATTTCTGGGTGTCTTACTTATGTAGCCCTGTAATATGCAGGCTTATTTTAAAGGCACAATTGTGCTGGGAGTCATTTTCACATGGAAAACATGAATGTTTCTATTTCTCTATCTCCATCTAGCTGTAGATGTGTGTAGTTAACTTTGCATTTGAAGATGTATAGCATACCTTCAACGAATTCTAGCTGTATCTAATTTGTATATTATATCAGGATACAATTATATCAGGATACAATTATATCTGGATACAATATCTGTAATGGAAAACAGGAATATACATAAACACATGTCCCATGGGCTTGGATATTACAAGGGAACCTGCATCTCTATTCAGGTATCATTTCGCAATATAAGTGAACTGCTCACATATACTGTCTCCTCCCCATTTTTCCTGTATAGGGAAGCATTTGTACAAATCAGGTGGGCTTTACTCTGTGTACCTGAAAACAAATCCAGCTACTGTTCTGTGCTTCAGGAGGTTGGAAGTTCTGTGGTATAGGGGGCAAATAACTTGTTCTAGGTTCAAATTCTACCTCTAAAATTGCCTTTGTCACCTTGGACAATCCAGGATTTGTTCTGTGAAGTTTGGATTCAGTCAAAGGTAAGCACTTGAGGACCTAGAGGGCCACATGTGGCCTCAAGGTCGAAGGTTTTCCACCCGTGACAACCTATTACCCATTTCTCTCTTTAACTTCAAGGCAAGTCCTCAGGAATTTAGTCCCATGCCTCCAAGGCTAAGACCAACTTTGGCTGATGTAAATAGGATTACAAAACATTTTTTTCCCACTTAGGAAAAAAAATTGGTGCAGATACTAGATTTATACTGGGAATTGGAATTTCCTCATATTTACAACCTAGAAAGTTCCCTTATATCTTAAATTCTAGCAATCTCTCTAGGAAAACTCTAGTAGATCTGGGGATCTGCTGGTTCTTGGTAGAACCTGATTCATACCCAGCTTTCAGGTGGGAAGATTGGAAAGTGTCAGAGCAGGGGTGGGATGGAGTCACAGGCCAAACCACCCAGCCACAGGTCAAGAAGTTCTATGCTCAGCTATGCTTTCTGATTCTGCAGCCCAGATGGACCAAATCAGACTTCAAGGAAACAAATGCACTGGTTGTAATTCAGGCGTAGACCATGAGCTACCCCAGGAATGGGGAAGGAGAAGATATTTAGGCAGGCCAGGGTACCAGGACCAGAAGCTCTGGTTTTATTTCAGTGTCTTTTTTTCCCTCTTGAGAGCAAATGAAATTTCTGAAGGAAAGGGTAGAAAAACATAGAAGGAAATGTTTCAGGGTCAGGTCCCCTTCACCCACTGCTTAGTCCTCTTGTCTTGACTCAGAAAAACCCATTAGGGTTCTGTTGCCCTATTTGGCTATGGGGCCGAATTTCTTTTCCCAGAACCAACAGAACTTTCCACTCTGACCCAGTTGTATTAATGCATCTTTTAAAGAGTCACTGAGTGCACAGAACACTGGGCTTGGAGTCAGGAAGAACCAAGTTCCAATCCTGCTTCCGATGCTTACAAGCTGTGTGACCTTTTCCAAGTCATTTAACTTCTCTCAATGTCAGTTTCCTCATCTGTAAAATGGGAGTAATAATAGCACCTACTTCACAAGGTTGTTGTGAGGATCAAATAATCTAACATTTTGCTCTTTTCAAACCTTAAGACACATAAATGCTGGCTATTCAAAGATACGAATAAATGCGGCTGGAACTTCCTTTTTTCCGCCTCTGGGTTTTCTGGTCTACCCTTTTCCATTTCTTCTTCTCTTATAAGGAATCAAATCACCACATCTGATGCTCAACGTAGGCCCTGGGTGGAATTGAAAAGGGGAGGGAACTAGCGTCTGAGTTTATGACTGTCAGGAGCATTTGCTTCCTAATGGCATTTATATAACACGTTAAAGTTTGCAAAGTGTTTTATGAATTTTCTCTCATATATAAGCATTTGTATAGTCCCTACTATGGGCCAAGCATTATGCTAAGAAATCCACAAATATTATCCTATTTGATTCTCAAAACAACTATGGGAGGTAGGTTCTATTATTATCTTCATTTTTACAGATGAGGAAACTGAGGCAGAAAGCCATTAAGTGACTGGCCAAGGGTCACCCAGTTAAAAGTATCTGAGGCTGGATCTGAATTCAAGTCTTCTTGACTGCAGACCCAGTGTGCTTGGACGCATAGCTACCTTTCTCTCCTAGCTACCTTTCTATTGTCCAATAAACTCTGAAGAGTTTCATATTGATTGGAGGTTGCATTTCCCTTCTTGGTCCTGGCTCAGGACCATGACTATGGAAAGGACTAATACTTGGTGTCCTCAGCCTGACATTGCTTCCTTGATGGGAGATTTGATCTTTTCTGACAACTCTACCTGAGTATTTACCTGGGAGAGAAGGCCTTCTCCACCTCCAGTTTTGGAAAGGTTTACAGGTAAAAAGAGATTTCTCCCCCTCCAGTCTCCAAGTTTATACATTCAGACGTGCACATGAAGATGTGTACCTCCTACGCTATTATTCCTATATGGAATAACCCTGCAGTATGCAAACGCTGTCATACAATCACTCACTCTTCTTATTCTGAGATCACAGAATTATATTTCAAACTGAGAGGGGGAACATTTTAGAGAGAGATCATCTAGTTCAACCGCACAATTTTACAGATGAAGATAATGAGGCCTGCACCAATGAAATGACTTATCCAGTGTCCCACAGCTCTAGTCCAGTGACATAGCTGGGAACAGAACTCAAGTCTTCTGGCTACAGGTCTAGTGCTCTCTCCACAATACATACACAGAGGAGCAAGTCTAGATTTATGCACACATCCACACACCTAGGTTTGCCTATACTTGGGAGACCATACACATCAGAAGACACTAATACCCATATCTACTGCTGCAGAGCCATAGTGCTGAGCTGGTTAAAGCTGGAATAAGACAATTGAGAAAACCCAGAACTTTTTGCAAGTCATGCCCTGTGGCCGTTTTGTTAAGGAGAAAGCATGTTTCCCAGACATATCTCAAATAGGACTCTTCCTCTCAGCCAATACAAAGTGTAGATAACTGAGTTCACAACTGGCCAAATCCCTGCTTCACAACTCAGAAAAAATAACCTGCAGTCAAGACACAGTGGAGGCAGGAAGAAGGACACAGTTTCTAGTTACTTCATTGATCCGCCCAGAAAAGTACCTGGGTGATCACAGGTGTCCCCTGGACAAAATCTCTATGCAAAGTGATCAATAGAAAGGAGAGATAAAGCTAGAAGCATAACTATAGCTATATAGAAGAGTAAGGCTTGAGGGGGGAAAATCAGCTTCATAAATATAAAGTAGGTGATGGTTTAGATGGAACAGTTCATCTGAAAAAGAGCTGGGAGTTTAAGTGGACCACAGGTTCAACATGATACCGTGGTGTGATATGGCACCAAAAGAGCTGATCTTGTGCTAATCTTGTGTTGCATTAAGAGAAACATAGCTGCCAGGAATAAGGAGGTGATAGGTCCAACATTAGAATGATGCAAAAATGTAATGGTCTTGTAAGAAAATAGTGATTCTGTCACTCACTAGAGGTCCTCAAGAAAGGACTACACAGCATTTTTTTTGGATATATCACACAAGGATTCCTGTTCTGCTTTGAGTGGGGCTTTATGGCATCTGAGTACCCCTCCAATTCTGAGATTCTGTGTGATCTGAGGGCTCATCTAAACACAGAATATTGGACCTAGAAAAAGAGCATCCAATCCAAAGATTCTCAAAGTGTGGTTTGAGGACTGGAAGGAATCCCTGAGACTATTTCAGGGGGCCTGAGAAATCAAAACAATTTTCATAATAATGCCAGTACTAACAACTTACCTATTAAAGCACTCCTTCCTTTTTCAGTTACATATCTATGTAAAGCCAAATTTTTCTTTATACACTTTAATCAAAGTGGACATATTGTGGCTGCTTGAATGTGGAAGCAGATAAGAGAATTCAGCTGGTTTCTATTAAGTCAAATATTAAAGAGTATTCACAAAATATATAAAACTGTCACTCTTCTCATCTGATTATTTTGTTTTATAAAATAATTATTTTTCACAGTTATGTATGTTAACATGTAATGGGTTTATTATTGTTATTTTAAAATGTAGCAGTTTTACTTTCTAATATGACAAATATTGGGAGATATGGCCTACATAAACAAAAACTCTTTTATCTCCTCAATCTCTAAGGGGTCCTTTAACCATTTTGTAGATGAGGGAATTGTGACCCAGATAGTTGATGTGTTGAACCCAGGGCCATACAGGGAGTTAAAGGTCAAAGCCTAGACTCATCCATTGGCTTCTCTAAGGGACAGAACACAGAGATAGAAAACCTAGGTTCAGTCACATTATATATATATATGTGTGTGTGTGTGTGTGTATACATATACACATCTATATATTTATGCACACACACATACATAAACATAACTTTTCTCATTTATAAAATGGAAGGAGTAATACTCGTATTACCTACCAAGGGCTATTGTAGGGATCAAATGAGATCATATATGTAAGTGCTATATAAGTGCTAAACAGGAGATTAACATAAACTATTAGGATTAGGATTCAGGCCTTTAAATCCAGGGTTCTTCCCACGACATCAAGCTACCTATCCTTCTCTTCCTTCAGGTGCTTTGATTATGGTTCCCCAGAAAGAAAGTATCTATAAACATAGTTAAGAAACTATTTAAACACTATGCAAAATCCAGGTCATCTTTATTATTTAGATGATCCCAAGCCCCCATGCCCCCCCAACACATTATTTTGCCCTAAGAAATAACCTGTCTGGTATTAAGAGAAATCTATCTCACAATAAGGACAGAGAAACTCTGTAATCAACTGTGACCCAGGTGAAGCCTTTTGAAGAGAGATGATGCCGTTCTATCTTTACTTACAAGCAAATAGCTGTCACGCTGTGATGTTCCTATAGATCCTCTTCTGTTCATTACAAAATTTCCTCCCCACGGATTTTCCCCTCAACATTCCCTCTCCTCCCCCCCGCCACTCCAAACTCTTACTTGGCCTCCTTCCTGTACCCTTCATTCAACTATCACCTACACAGGAAGCTGTGACTTTGTAAAACCTGGACTTCTTTCTCTCAGTTCTCTGTGTGTGCCTATTTGGGTAAGATAAGTGAATCTAATAACACTGTTGACAACGCCTTATTTTGGGGGGCAGACTTGACTCTTTGACCTACAGGTGTTGATTCTTTCGTGCTCCTTACAAAGTGCTTGGAAGTGCATTAACTGTAAATATTTGAAGTGCCGAAGCATGGTTGAAAACTGGAATCTAAGCCCATTATTCGTACTGTTCTAGCCCAAACCCTGCAGGCAGCTAGGGTAAAAAAGGGAATCTTTTTCTCTAACGCTAAATATGGGGAGGAGGGAGGGAGAGAATGTGGGAAGGGTCCCTACCAGTGAGAGGTTAGTTTATTCTAGAGCGAGGTCTCCCAAGCCACTCACCTAGAGTTTCTAGAGAAAGGATCTTTTGATATCAGGATCCACTACCCCTGCAACTCCCAAATCAGCCCTGGAGAAGTACAGGTACTGGATTAGGTGTGGGAGCCTTCTCCCTTAACCTCTCCTTCCTCAACATCTTTCACACCGAGAGGAAGAGTTCAGGCTCCGTAGAAAACAGAGTTCTGTCTTTCCATATGTTTGTGTATTCTTCATGGGAGAACTGAAAACCCATCGGGCAGTGCTGTTGAAAGCCTTGCAATTGAGGTTAGCTTTTCCAGGCACCACAAAAATGGGGATCGGCCGCTGGTTAAGTCGCTTGTGAGAAAATGGGCGGGGGAGGGGGGGCCGGAACGCCGCATCACGAAGCTGCTGGGTGAAGGAAATAAAATGCTAAATATAAAATAATTTTTATTATTCTCAAAACTCCCAAGAAAATTATTTAATGCCCAAAGGGACTGGATTCACGACTGAAGAAGACATTATACTCTCACCTCTTACCCCTAAAACTAGCTAACAGGGCTTTATGCTTAGCAATATAATTTCTTAACAGAACGGTGTGATTTCGAGTTTGAAGAAAAATTGCATGCTCTAGTCTTTGACCAGGAGCTAGGGAGGGGGTGGAGATAGGTGAGAAGAGAGGCTGAGAGACAAAATACCAAACAAACCATCCTTATGGCCACCAAACAGAGGTCCAGTTTCCCCATCTCTTTAAGGAAACACCTTATCTGAGTTGCCGGTATGTGTATTCACACGGTACATGCGTTGAGTGTATATGCACAGTAATCATTTTCAGTCTGCTCACTGTTTAAACCAACCTTCTTCAGGACCCTAATATTAAAAAAGACCCGACTGACTTAGGCACCCTACTGTGTTTGATGCTCAGAGATTTGATAACTAAACTTTTGGCTCACCACACCGTCAGAGAACTTGGGTCCGAATCTCGACTCTGCTACTTATTAGCTGGATGACCTTGGACAAGTGACTTCATCTCTCTGGGCCTCAGTTTCCTCAGGTGAAAAATGAAGGATTTTGACTTTATGATATTCCAAGGTCCTTCCAACTTCAGATCTATGAACGGAGTCCAACCATGCACAACTGCCACCTCCCAAAACCTTTCCACCGCAAAGGCCGGAGTGGAAATCAGTCGGCTGCATTCAGAAGCTTTTCTGCTCACTTTCTTTTCTTTCTATGTTATTAACTCTCTCCCCCTACCCTCTTCCTAGCATTCGATTAAGGAAATCTCTTTGGACCGAACAGAGAAAGCCTTTCCCTTTAACCTGGCCGGGGGGTGGGGCACAGAGTGAGTCGGAGGAAAGGGCCAAAGGAGAGGGAGGAGGGGACGAGGGTGGGCCCCGGCCACCAGAGACATTGACAGGTGTTCTTCCTGGCCAATCCCGGGGGCCGGACCACAGCACCACCACCCCCAAGGGTTTCGTCTCTTCCTGGGCTACCAATGAACGACCGAGCTGAGCCTACAAGTGGGAAGAGTTGGGAGCCTGAGTTCTTACTATCGCGGGAGCGACATTTTGCGGTGGTTACTTGAGGGGGTTGAGCGAAAAGACTCTCTTGGCTCTTTCAGACCGACCAGGTGCAGAAGAATTTGTGTCCTCGGGGGTTGTACGAGTTGTGTGTCTGGGCTTGAGGCGTCCTGGGGTGGGAGGGAGGGAGGGGTGTCCTAGACTATGGTCACTCCGGTCTGATTTTCCAATAGCTTATTTTCTTATTAGAAAAATCGAGAGATTTTCACCATCACTCTAAGAATAAGGCTATCCCAGCGCCGCTACTACCACTTTAAAAAAAAGGCAAAACAAAACAACCCCCCACCCAATTCGAAAGATTGAAATATATATATATAAATTATATATATCCTAAAAGAACTGATGGAAAAATCCAAAAATTTCCGGATCGATGCTCTTCTAGCAGTCGACCCCCCGAAAGCTGCCTCGGCTCAGACTTCTCCGCTGGCTCTGGTCACGTCTCTTTCCGCCTCGGCAGCCACATCTGGCAACAGCAGCAGCAGTGGGGGAAGCAGCAGCAGCAGCGGCGGCGTCAGCAGTAGCAGCAGCAGCAGCTGCAGTCCCCCTTCCTCGGAGCACCACACTGGAGGCTCGGACTGCCTAAGGACGGAGAGCCCGTCCCCGCCTCGGATCCTCGCAGCTCACTGCGGCTTGGTGCCCAAGCCAGGTTTCCTGAGCAGCGGCAGCGGCGCCACGGGCCATCACCATCACCACCCTGGTGCGGCGGCTGCCGCCGCGGCAGCGGCTGCAGCCGGAGGGATGGCCCTAGGGTTGCACCCAGCACAGGGTGGAGCGGGGATCCCCACCCAAGCGGCTCTCTACGGTCATCCTATGTACAGCTATTCGGCGGCGGCGCTGGCCGGCCAGCACCCGGCTCTGTCTTACTCCTACTCCCAGGTGCAAGGGGCCCATCCCACACACCCTGCAGACCCCATCAAACTCAGCGCTGGCACCTTCCAACTAGACCAGTGGCTCAGGGCGTCCACCGCGGGCATGATCTTGCCTAAAATGCCCGATTTTAACTGTGAGTATCGGAGAGCCAACGGGACAATGGCGCTAGCCGGGTAGGGAGGGGGAGGACTAGAGATGGGGAAGCAGGTGGGAAAGAAAAACCAGAGCTTGGGAGTGAGGGGAGAAATTGAGGTTTGACTCTGGGCGTATTTATCCTATCCCTTTCTTTACGCAATTTCAGGAAGACAGTGAATGAAAGAATCTGGGATTCGTGGGGCCTATGATAATTCGTACCCAGGTTATAGATACTCGGCGAGTATTCAAAACCAAATTATTAAAATGGCAACCCAGTAGCCCTTTTTCTTGTCGTTGGTTGGTTGTTTTTTTCCGTGGAAAGTGAGAAAAGGAGGAGAGACTCAGGTCTGTAATGATTAACTATGAGGAGCAGGGAAGCAACCTGAATTAAAAATTCTACCCGCCTGTGTGGACTGGTATCCATTAATAAGAATATATTCTTGGGAAAGTGGGCCACTATAGTGCATGCAGGCTTTTATGGAGAAAGCCCCTCATCGGTGGGATCTCAGGCCCTGAAAGACCGACAGGGCCCACTCGTTTCCTGGTACTGCAGGGACTCGTAGCTTTGAACTGTTTCCGCAGATGCTCATCTAGTTCTTCGGTGTTTTGGAGGGGGGAGATGGTTGAAGGGGAGAGTTACTTTTGTCTGACTGGGCCTGAAATAATTTCTCAAGTGGAGACCATGCTTTCCCAGCCTCACCGAGATTCGATACGGAAACTATCTGAGAGCTTTTATCAGCTGCAAGTGAGGATCCCAGGGTCTGATGGAACTGACCAGAGTTAGAGACTGAGAGACTTGGGCAATGGCAAAGGTTCCAGTCCTAGGAATCCAAGCTGCTCGAACCTCGGGCCGCCAGGCGCGGATATTTCCCCCTTATAGGCCGAGGTGCTAGGCTGGATAGATGTTTTAAGTCACCCTGCAAATCCTAGCTCAGATGCTAGTTTTCTGGTGGAGATGGTAAAGCCTTCAATCCACTAGGGTGTAGGTTTACTTAGCCCCCTGCCAGAAGGATAGGAAGGTGTATACGTATTTATTTTTGTTTCTGCGGCCGTACGCCTAAACAAAAAGGACCCATTGTTTTCGTCTGTATGGGTTTGTTTAGACTAGGGAGATGTAGACCTGAGGAAAAGAAAAAAAAAAAAAAAACTAGAAAAGAAAAACGTGCCAGAATTCTTCCTCCTGTTCAGGGAAGCTTGATTGTAACTGAACTGAGAAGGGTAGTGATAATGGAGACTGGAGCAAAAAATCACAGGACAGTGAGAAAATCCCAATTGGGTTACTATTTGTTCACCGGACACTAGTCCCTTTTCCCCTTGGCCCTTTTAACAGGTTAGCTCCAAATGAGGTAATAAAACTGCTTTCTCTCTCCTACCGCTTTTTTCCTGCATAATTCGAAGATTTTTATTCTTTTGAGGTGGTGGCAGCTGTTTTTTGTTTCCAAAAGCAAAAGAAGAGACAGTGAATTCCAAGAAATGAAAGAGAGCAGTCAATTATGTTGGGAGCAGCAAGCTTCATCTAGCTCTGAATTTTGCCCAAATTCCTGGCCCAACACCTTTTTTATTCGGACGCCATTAAAAAAAAAAAAACCATCATGCAGCTTTTCCCCCTCCATACGTTTCCCATTTATACCTGCGTTTTCCTACTTTGGAGATACTTAATCATTGAGATTGGAGGTGATGGTGGTCGTGGTGAGGATTGATATCTTTCTTACAGAACCACTAAGGTCAGAAACTTTCAACCCTGAGGGGGCCCTGGAATTTTCATTAAAATCCATATAATGAGAGAGTTAAAACCACTAACCAGGTAGTTTCTCCCCCAATTGGTTAGGGTAGGAGTATCTCCCTCAAACCTGTATGGAAGTTTTTCTTTCCAGAATGGATTCTCCAACACTCCTTCCCCTCCTGCACCCCTATCCTAGATCCCTAATCATATAAATTAAATTTAATTTAAAAACAAAAGCGCCCTCCCACTTTATGGTCAAAAAACACAATTCAAATACAATTTCGAAAGCTAAGAAGGGGTTGAAACTGATTCCAAGGGACACCTTTTTCTTGGGCTGTTGGAAACTTGTTTCGTCCACCCTAAGTAGCTTTTCTTATCCCTCACTCCATTGCAATTTCTCAAGTGGTCCCCTCGGAGCCCCCGTTTTAATTAAAGTTCTAATGTATTGTCAAGTTGGGAATTCGGAGCCTTGTGTAACTAAAGCGGGGGGCGTGGACCTTTTTAAATAAAGCAAATTGTCTCTCCCAAGGGAGACTGAGCTCATCCCACCCTGATCCCCAGTCCTTTTTCTTTTCTTTCCTTTCTTTTCTCCTCTTTCTTTTATTGTCTACCACTTGTCGGGCTCCTGGGAAATCAAGGGGAGTCTCATTTTGAGGTCATAAAATTCCCTGTGATGTAACCGTGCGAAATTATGTAAATAAAACCACTGTTTCAAATAGCCAGTTAAGCCCTGTCAGCACAGACAGGTTGGGTCTTTAATTTGCGTAATGAGAGTTCAACAGAAAAGATCTTTCTTTGCGCCTCCTCTTTCCCCCGGGTCCATACACCCCTTTAATACTCAAAGAGGAGGAAGTGGATTTTATTTTCGCTAGGGAAAAGTTAGTGAATGTAACCCGGTAGTAGAGCCCAAGGCTAGATTTGGGAAAGAGGCAGAGTTGTGTCCCCCAAATGGCTGTTTCTCACCTTCTGGGTTTTTGCCCGATGGGATAAGAAAGGATGTCTATGTTTGTGTTCATGACGGGATAGAGAACCAGGAGGTGACTTGTTTCTGTGCCTCTCTTCTGGCTCTTCTCAGAGTATCCCTCTCTCAAAGCCACCTGCAAGATGTCCCAGGGGCAGAGAAATATGACTGAAGATTTGGCACAATTAAACAACAACAACACTGGTTTCTTTTCTTTTTTCTTTTTTTTAAGTCTCAGTCTTGAATCCTGATGGCTACGAGCTGCTAGCAGGAAATAGCATCAGGTCCTCGGAGAATGGGTAAAGAGTGAGCGCTGGGATTGGAAACAGAGAAGAGGAGCTAGGTAGCCTTGTGATCTGAGCTTGAAGCGTCCATTGGAAGGCACTGGACTTAACTGAATATTTATTGCTTCCAGCACTTGTTGGTTTGGGGAAAGGAAGGTATCTAGTTCTTCAGAGACCCCTTATCACTTCCCTCCTCTATTGATTCTCCCTTTGCCCCTCCCTACCTTGTTCTTTATAGCCCAGGCACAATCTAACCTTCTGGGGAAATGCCGGCGGCCCCGCACTGCCTTCACCAGCCAGCAGCTGCTGGAACTGGAACATCAATTCAAGCTCAACAAATACCTCTCCCGTCCCAAGCGATTCGAGGTGGCCACGTCGCTGATGCTCACTGAGACCCAGGTAAGCACTTTAGATTTTCTCACTTCTCTGATCCCTCGTTCTACCTCGAATCAGAGGCCCTCGGGCCCCCTCCCCCCTCCCACTCCACGGCAGGACCCCCCCCCCCTCCCATTGCAGGTATCCCTAGCATGCTGAAAAGCCCTTGCTTTTGCCAGAGAATACCTAGATTTAGAGAGAAGGTGCTTCCTTTCAAGCTGTCACCCAGAACGACAGCAAGCCAGCACATCTGGCTCTGTTTCTCTCCCACTCCCTTGAGTAAAGACAGAGTAGTGTGAAGGTTCCTTCCTCCTACTTAGTCATCCGGCCTCTCTCTAACTCTACTGTTCTGGAATTGGCTTTGTCCTCTGGAGACAGGTGGGAGTGAAGAAAAGGAGGAAGCCTTCAAGATTTAAGAGAGATGTTCTAACAAAAGGGCTAATGGTTAGGGGTGGGATGGGGGGATAATGAAGGGAAAGAGAAAGGTTGAGGGCCAAAGTCACCACAAGGCCGGTGGCAGATGGAAGGAAGGTAGTTACTCTGTCCAGAGTCAAGTTTTCAGTGAAACGGTAGGGGTGAAGGAAAGAGATGACTGGATCTGGTTCTAGCTATTAGCAAGGGAGCCCTTAAAATACGGGTTTGCAAGAAAGTTAAGGCCACAGCCTCAATCCTAAATTGCCTGGGAAGGAAGTTTTCTAAGAAAGGAAGGTGTAGGAAGAGTCCAAAAAAGGCCCTGCTAACTTCGGCCTTCTGTTTCTGTACTTCAGGTGAAAATCTGGTTCCAGAATCGGAGGATGAAATGGAAACGGAGCAAAAAAGCCAAGGAACAGGCGGCTCAGGAGGCCGAGAAGCAGAAGGGAGGGGCGGGGAAAGGTGGAGGAGGGGAGGAGAAGGGAGAGGAGGACCTGCTGCTTCCCTCAGACAAGAGCAGCAGCCGCCGCCTGCGGGACTTGAGGGACAGTGACCCAGAGGAGGAAGAGGACGAGGAGGAGGAGGAGGAGGAAGGGCATTTCTCCTACAAGAACAATAACGCGGCGCACTCCTCCGATTGCTCCTCTGAGGACGACTCTCCGCACACGAGACCGGCGGGACCCGGGCATCAGCCCCCGCCCCAGTGAAGAGCCCACAAAGTCTGCTGGGCTGGGGAAGCAGGAGGTGGGGTGTGTGACCTCACCTTCCCGACTCCCCGATCTAACAGAGCGTCCTTCACATTCAGCTGGACCTGGTCCTATCCAGGACTTGGGAACCCGACACAGTTCCTTGCATTCGGCAACCTGCAACCCGGATTTCTCTGACCGGGAGAGGACAGGGGAATGGGGAGGGGGGAGGATCATTCTTTCCTTGACTGCCTCATCCCTTCTCCCCAGTTCTCAACTCCACTTTCTGTCTCCTTGCCGCCCCCGAGGTTTGCTGGGGGGTTGCAGCCCAGAGTTGGTTTACAGGGGGACTGGTAAATCCAGCTGCTGCCACTGACAAATGGATGAAGATCTGGGGACTCCCCTTCCATTACCCCCTCCTCTCCTCCCCCAGGACCGGAAAATCCTGGCAATTTTGGTCGTTTTTGGCTACCGAGCTTCGGCTGCTGTTGAAGGAAAGAAGGAAACCCAGGGGAGTGTTCAAACTTGAATCTCTTTTTTTTCCTTTGGTTTTTATTTAATTTTGTTGTGGTGGTTGAGTAAAGTGAGGGGTAGGAGTGAGATGTTGTAAGGGGTCCCATAATACATGGGAGACCCTCCCATCTCCCCACCAAGTGGAGAAAACTTACCACACAGTGTTAAGTGACATTTAAAACTTGAACCTTGGAAGCGCTGTTCTTTTGCTGAGTATTGAAAAAATGTTTTGTGCTTATTATGTATCATGGAAAAAAACTTTATGTCATGAACGTTCAAACTGCTGGAAATCTCAAGACTGTACTGTCTTTATTTTTGTATATTGTATTTATAAAAAAAGATACCTCTACTTATGCATGCTAAATTATTATTTAGCTTCTCCCATCGTCCATGATGGAATGTAAAATAAATTGGTTTTATACTAGATTTGAGTGTAAATCTGGATTTCTTAAAAAAAAAAAAAGAATGTGATTCAATTCAGTTCAACAAACTCTTTTTAAGAGCTTCTTGTTTTTGCAGCCCAATGTTAGAGGCTAGATTAGGGGGCTCAACTTTTTTGTGTCTTAGATCCCTCTGGCCAGGATAATATTTTTAATAAAATAATAAATTTTAATAAATCAATGATTAATGAATGCAATTAAAATTTTACAAAATCAATGTTAAATACATATTATTGTAAAGGAAAACAAATATTTAAGAAGTTTTCAAAATATTTTTTAAAAATTCTAACTCCAGATTACAAACCCCCTCACTAGAGAAACAAAAATTAAAAAAAACAACAAAAGTTTTGCCATTTTATCAGGGCTTAAAATGAACATATGAAGGGTCACAACTTAAGCCTCTATTGTGTAAAGTTCTTTTGTGTATTGAACCGGTGAGTGAGGGTGAGAAAACGGTGGATGAAATCAGAATTGCAAAGTAAGATAGCTTAGAGATACATCCCAGAGCTAAATATACATCAGAGGAAATCCTTGGGCACTGGCTTAGGTACCCACCTACCTTGACTACTTTTCCCAAAGGGAAGTGAGAAATTTAGTGCCCGGAAGCTATATGATACTTAGCAGACCTGGAGAAGCCAAAGCAGGCTAAGCATGAATGCAGAATGACCATTCCCTCCTCACCCTTCTGTAACCTTTATCTTCATTTTTAAATTATTTTTTATCTGAGTGTTTCTCTACTCCTCTGAGTTTTTTCAGAATTATTTTAATGTCACTTAAAATAGGCATGTTATTTTTAGATGGATTTTTTGCCCCTTTCTTGCTTTTCTGAAGTTAATTGTCTCTTATTAAGTTTTTAATGTTTAATAGATTCTTCCTACCCCTTTGCACAGTTTCCTCTCTTCCCTTTGCCTAGTTGGTAATAGCTCACTCTCAGATCTGTGCAAATTTGCAGGCGAACAAACGTGAGGAGAGCCAGTCAAACTGCAGAAACATTTCACACTGAAGCTGCAATGGCTTTGGATTAATAAACCTCCGCAATGTGTCTCATCAATCACACAGGGGCTGCAGAAGGGCGACTGGCCATGTGCTATGCACATGGAGGACAGAAACCTTGGATCAAAAAGCCTATGGTTGCTGCTGCAGCGGTTGGTTCCCTGTCCAACCCTACTGCCACAAACTAGTGCCAGACTGGGATCCACAAGTAGCGATGGGAGCAGGAGCAGGGCATGAGCTGAAAAACATGAAAGGAGTCAGACAGAATCCTCCCAGCTTTCTCCACTTCATATGGGGGAAAGAGGCCTAAAGGAAAGAGCCCAGAACTCTGAACTCTGAGTCAGATCTGCTGTTTACTAGCTCTGGGACCCTGGATAAGTCTCTGTCCCAACCTGGGACTCTATTTCCTCATCTGTCAAAAAAGAAAAAAAAAAGATAAGTGGGTTGATCTTAGGTGAATTTTTGAGTTGCCTTCCAGCTCTAACATTCTGTGGTTTTTCTCCTTTCCTTGGCACTATGAAAATGTCGGCCTCTTCAGCAATCTCTAGGGGAAGGGAGAGGAGGAAAAATACAGGTGGCTTTTCTTCCTTTCTCTTTATAAGCACTTGGGTGTCCACCAGCTGCCACCGCCCTGCCTCCTCCCAGTTGATAAATGAGTTCAGAAGGGTCTGGTATTTCATTTGGGTGATTACAGCCCAGGCCAGCCCAACGGCTCCTCTACCTATAGGGCTGGGGTGAGATTAATATCCTCTGTGGCAGCTCATTATCACCCCGAGTTCCTTCCAGAAAACCAATCGCAGCCAAAGCTAGGGAGGATCGAGGAGGGGAGGGGTTTGGGGAGAGAGATGGGAGAAAGGGTGGGGAAGAAAGCACTATTACAATTGGCTTCAGGGTCCAAAGGTGCTTCCAGGTAATTTCGGCTCCAGCAGTTGCCCTGATCTCAAGCTGGCAGCTAGCTACTCGGCTGCTGGAGGATTGACTCAAAGCAGCAATTCCTAGGAGAGAGGGAGGAGTCGAAACAGATGAGCAGAGAGACTACCTAAGACAATCTTTAGCGGGATTCCCCAGCCCCCTCCATACACTCCCCGATAAACAAAAACAAAAAAACCCAACCACAACCCAATGATACACTGTTCGTGGGTGCGCTCAAATCCACGTATAATTTTGGATTTTCTAATCCTGGATGAAGATGAGCCTGAAACAAAATCATATCTGGGGGTTGGCTATTTCTCACCCAGGCCTATCTCGTCGGAGCTTTCTCTCCTGTGGAAGTGGCCACCATTGCAAGTGGCCAGGCCTTGAGAGGAGAGTAATAGGGTGGGACGAGAGGTCAAGATCGGGAAAAGAAACTATTATATCCCTTCTGGGACCTGGACGACCTTTGAGTTCTGTTATTCTTTGAGATCAATTCCTCCGCTGAAGCCATGACCTCCCCCCCCCCCCCCGCCAACTTGCTGTCCTATTTGCACCCCAATCCCCTCGACAAACGCGACCCTAGGGACATACTGCGATATCGTCCTTCGGGATTTGCTAGCGGCCCTTATACCAATTTCTCTTGAGGAGAAACCGATATTTCTTTTTCAAGAGAGTCACCCCTAGAACCAGGTCCCAGATCCGATTCTCAGACCGCAAACCCCAAACTGAACGTCCAGTGATGAGGGACGATCACTGGGGCTGGGAGTTCTCGGGTTTGGGTTGTCTTGGGAAAGACTTGGGGCTAGGCCGGGCAGCTCCAGTGTCTCCAGCCAGCTGCTTAATCGCAGCGGAATTTATCTCGCTAATAAATTTAATGATCAATTCGTTCTTGTCACTACAGCTCTTCCCCAAATCAATTATAGCAAATTTAAATATAATCACTGGCTCATCCTCACCCACTCGGGGCCACGACGAACAATTCATTCCCGCTAATGAATGACTGCGTGTTCCTGCTCTCCTCTGCCTCCCCCGCCGCCCTCCCCGGCTTCGTGCCCAATGGGGGCTGGCTCGGCTGCAGCTCCCGGGAGGATGGAACCGAGATGAGCAAGGCCAGGATGTCGGAACAGAGAAAAACGGAGTGGGCCCCCAACGATTCCATGGGGAACCACGGTTTTTTCCTAATCGAAAGGCCTGATTCCCGATACACCAATGGCCGAGTCTATGCAATCCAAGCAAAACCCCCACACTCCTCCCCCCAATTAGTGCAATTATTAGGATAATTGAGTTTCCATCTTCCTCCCCCAAAGACAAATATCACAAAACCTACGTAAGCCATCCCCTTTCTGCCATCGCAACAAAGAAGCTGTTGACCTGGTCTAAGTCCTTAGAATCTAAGGAAAGGGAGCCCTTAAAGTGAGTTCTGAGCTAAAACATCCAATAATGTGCAAACTTTCTCCAAGTCTGGCAATCCAAGGGATCCGAGTCGAATTGTTCCCCATCTTTTTTTTTTTTTTAAACATCTCCATTAGTCACTGTATGGGGAAGGAGAATGGGGCTCTATTTGTCAAAAAGGCGACTTCCCAAGACTGTCATCCTGGTAGCCTGGAATCAGATCAAACCCAATAGATCCAATTCAATCCCCGCCTACTCCGGTTCTCCTGGACGTTTCTAAGAACTGAGATCTTTTTCTGCTGAACTTCTTGGAAAGCTGGCCGTCCATCTCTCTCTCTCTCTCTCTCTCTCTCTCTCTCTCTCTCTCTCTCTCTCTCTCTCTCTCTCTTTCTCCTCCATTGTGCATCTTCTGTGTCTATATCAATACGCTGAAACCAAGGCTTTGATGTCAAGTAGAGATCAAGAGATCGCCTTCAAAATGAGAACAATAACTTAAAAAAAAAAAAAACCAAAGACTTAAATATTCGTGATTTGTGGAACCTTGTCCGAGCTCAGGAAAAAGGAGAATTATTGCTTATAACAGAGAAAACACACATAGCCTCTCTGGTTGCTTCAGGTGTCCCTAATCCAAAACGTAAACTGCGAAGTTTAAAAATGTTTACAAGAAGAGAACTTACATATTAGCTCAGTCTTGGCCCTTCCCTGCACCCTCAACGAGGGAATATCCCAACGTAAAGCCATCGGTTTAAATTTCTTATTTGAAGACAAGCAAGATTCTGATAAGAATGAGAAGGGTGGGTCAGTCCTCAACCTTTTGGGGGTGGGGAAGTGAGGAAGGATGGGTGAAAAGCCGTATTTCGCACGTGACAGAGCTCTATCTAGACTTCTAGGAAGGGTCGATTTGGATTCCACTAGAGGGATCCCCGTCGCCTCCTCCTTTTCCTAGGTGCATCTGACAGGACAGGGCCGGATTGGCAAACAAAATCTGGGGGTTCGAATCCTCGTCGGAAACTGGAATCAGTAGATGGAGGAAGAAATCCAGACCCCAGCAAGGCTGAGGACCTGCTACAGGAAGGGAAATAAACAACGCTCCCAGCAGAGAATTTATTACTCTGAGTTCGTCCAAGCGGACAGCTCCCTAGAATTGAAGACCAGTAATTTCGGAGATTATTATACTCATTTGTAGAAGGGCAAAGAACGTGTGTGTGTGTGTGTGTGTGTGTTCTATCAACGACCAGGGGGAAATCACCTAGCAGGACACAGGCGCTCTCCTCCTGGGCTCTGTATCAAAGTCCTACTGGTGTATTGTGTCTCCCTCAATAAAACTAATCCCTTTAAAGGTGTAACCTCTAACAAGAATGCTGCAGTGTTCCAGACTACAAGGGCAAATATGTTTTTCAGATTCCGTTTTTATGGTCGTATTAAAGTTTATTTTCCATAATAGGGCACCTAATAAAACTCATAAAGCTCTGTCAGTCCTCCAGCTGGTGGCCTCATTTAACACTTTCACTTCATAAATCATTTTACAACATGCCAGGTGTTTCCAAAACTGGAAACAACCAAAAAAAAAACCCACCCCCAAACCCATCAAAAACCCACCCCCACCAGACCTTAAACCTATTGAAAATCTGTCTATAGCTCCTCAAAACTAACAAGAGACAAAACTTTCAGTGTCTTTCTACCTCCTCTGGGGTTGGGTTTCGTGACAGAAGGGTGGAGCCCTAATGTGGGGGTGATTCTGGGAACGACACCTTGCTAGGCGCGACAACTACTCTCAGAGTCCAATCCTTCCTCCTGGCGGCTGTGTAATAAAAGGCTTTGAGGTGATTAGTGAGGAATCCATTACCGAAAGGAGAAGTAATCGGTTCCCCCTGGTCTAAAAAGCCAGTCAGGTTCCACTCGGTGAGAGGAAAGGGGGATGGGGAGGGTGAAAGGTGACCGGAAAACTAGCCCAGATCTCTCCTCTTTATCTCTCCTGGGGCGAGAAGGCGGAACTGGAGAGGGGCAGGTCCACACCGCCAGAAGGCCCGGGGGTTGGGACTGGTTTACAGCTGGATCTCCAAGAGGGAGAAGTTGGAGAGAGAAGGAGGAGTGACTTGCTGGGGAGAGGAAAGGACCTTGGGGAGGCTGGGATGGGGGTGTCCTCTCTCCTGTTCCTTGGAAGGTATCTGCCCAGTTCCAGCCTGCAGTTTTTTCTCCTCGGCCTCACACCTCAGCTCTCTACGCACCCCCCCCCACCTCCACTCCCACTCACAGCCTCAACCCCATCCCGACCTTAGCCAGGTCCCTCATTCCGCAAGTCCCCAGCACCTGGCTACTCTCCTCTTTCCCTCGACTAAGATATATACAAGGTGCGAGACAATGCCTCTGTCCTTCTGAGCAAATGTCCCTTCCTGAGGCCGGGGGAGGACAATGGGTGCCCTCTCCTAGGTCGCCTCAGCTGGGGTGTGGGAGGGGAGAGTTAGAAAGGGGTAACTAGAGAGGCGTGGGAGGGGGCGCTGGGAACCGGGGAACAGAGTGTATGTGTATGTTGGGGGGGAGGGAGGGCGGCAAAGGTGGCAATAACTGAGGCCGCTGCCCGTTTACCCAGCTGGGAGCTGGAACAAAGGCTTCTAGGAGTCTTATCTCTTCCCAAGTCGGCCCGGAACAGAGGAGGGGTGGCCAAAGCCCGGGCCCCTGGAACGAATCTATGTCAATTGGGGCGATCCACCTGGGCCGCCGGGGTCAGACGGAGGGCGCGCCGGGAGCACCGCAGGGACCCAGAGGTCACTCCCTTTAGGACGGTGGGTGGGGAGCAGGTTGCAGGAGAGAAAGATGCTGCAGCCACTGCTGGAGAAACAGGACAGTCGGCTAGGTCTTCTTCCAAAGTCAAGTGAGGTGAAGAATGAGAGACAAAAAGCCTTCGAGAATAGGTCCCAATTACCCTTGGTCTGAAAAAGTTAAACATCGGAGTACATAATTATGTACTATTCAGTATTCCTGTATGTGACACACCCTCCCTACTAGACCGTAAACTCCTAGAAGGCAGGGCCCTGGAAAATCTTAACTTTCGATTTTGCCTTGGCCCAAGTACCCTGGTGTGTGTGTGTATCTGTGAGTGTGTGTATGTGTGTCTGTGTGAATTTGTTTTTGTTTTGTTTTGTTCAGACTGGTGATTTCCATAATTAGAAATTTTCTCCCCTGGTGGAAATCTTCAGACTTCAGCAATTTATAATCTTACAGAATTCCCTAGGTCACTAAGTGCTTAATGGACTAGTCCACAGTAATTCAACTAGGGTGAATCAAAAGGATGTGAAGGCTTTCTAACTATTAAGAGGGGCTTTCTGGTTCTCAAAAAAGTGAGCTAAGGATGGGGGGAGGTCCATAGACTCTTCCAAGGGGTCTGTGAGATAAATATTTGTAATAATACAAAGATATTTTAATTTGTAAACTGGTAAATATGGATAGCTATAACCCACATAAACAAAAGCTCTTGGGGAGGGGAGCTTCTGAATAATTCTTAGGAGTACAAAGCAGAGCTGAGTCCCAAACCTTTGACAATCACAGAACAAACTTTGTTCTCGGTAGGCCCTTAATAAATGTTTCTGATGAGTTGAAAATGGGTGGGAAGTTGTCTTGTTTTGTGCCTTTCCTGTCCTCCCTCTTTCCTTGAATGATTTTTAAATTTTAAATTAAATTAAATTTTTAAATTTCAGATCCTCATTTTCTTCCTCCGCTCCCATTTCTCTGAGCTCCTCAAAATCCAATATATTTCCAGCTAGAGATGCTCTTTTTTCCTCTTCCTGGGAGGTCAGAATGATTTTTTTTCTCAGCTGCCCCAATTGTCAAGGCCTGGGATCTAGAAGTAGGCTTACTTATCTGAGGACACTTGGAGGCAGCTAGGCCTGGAGTCTGGTAGACTGGACTTCAAGTCTGACATGAGACACTCACTAGCTGTGTGACATTGGGCAAGTAATCTAATGTCTGTTTGCCTCAGTTCCCTCATCTGCAAAATGACACATACTAACTAGCTATTATCATTATTCTCTCATGCCCCACCAGGTTTCCTAAGTCATCAAACATTTATTAAATGCTTACCACGTGCCATGTACTGTGCTAGGGTGCCAGGGATACACAGAAGAGCAGAAACAGTTCCCACCCTAAAGAAGCTCACAATCTAATGATAAAGGCAACATGAAAATAGCTGGGCACATTCAAAACGTGAGTAGAATGGAAGGTAATCTCAGTGGGGAAGCCTCTGGTAGCCCTGCCTTTCTCCCATTGGAAAAGACATCTGAAATGTGACAATGAGCCAACTTGGAGAGGAGGACAGATACTGAAGGCTTGACATAAAGGAGGAAATGTGTGTGAAAGGAATATGGGATGGGGGGGGGGGATGGGGACTGAGCTCAGGTTTTATTGCTCTAGGGAACTGTAGATGAGGGAATTCCCTCAGGTGCAGGTGGACATCTCTGAAACTTCAATAGAAGGACAATAATGAGCTGTAAATTAAGAGGAAGAGTCAGACATGGATTCTGTGCTTTGTGACGGAAGAATTTGACGAGAGGTATAAAACATTTCCCCCAGAATAAGTGTATTTTTCTTCTCTCTCCCTCCCCCCCCCCCCCTTCCCCAGGTAGGACATCTACTATAACGCTATATTGGAGCAGTAATTTCTTCTTTTTTCGTTTGCTCCTCACAGTCTGTGGGAATTCAGTCCAAAAGTCTGCTCTGTATGAAAGTGTGAACTATCCCTGAATCTTTTTGAGGATTAGCTGACCTGGAAAATGTACAAAACCACCTTTCTGGGTTTTTGTTGTTTTATACCTTGAACCCCTGAAAAGTCCTCCAAAAGTAGGGCTCAAACCATGAAATGCTTGTGGCTCTAGTACTTTCTAACTGAAACTGATTTTACATTTTTATAGATAAATTTGCAAATTTATTATAAACCAAAGGCAAATTACATCCACACACACAACTGAATATAAATGATCCTTTATCGTAATCACATTCTCCACTGGATTGGCTAAGGACAGTTAATACTAGGTTGTAGCAGTGAGAAGAATGCTTGAGGGAACATACCAAGGTCATACTAAGGAGCTGAGTGGGAGTGGTCTTTGAGGCATGTTTAAAGATTTATTTGGAGCATTCCTATATTCAATTAAAAAAAAATTTTAAATGACCTTAACCCTTTGGGTGGAGCTAATTTCCAGGATAGGGAGCCATATGCTTTCCCTCCACTAAATAACAGATTTTATGCACGACTTAAGAAAGTTTCAATATATTATATATATATGTATATATTTCAACATATACATTAAGTATGCTATATTAAACTTCTCTATAAAGAAAACCAGCTAAAATGAACTGTTTAAAAAGAACACTAGACCTTTCACCTTTTTTTCACAGAGGGAGAGGACTATGGGTATGCAACACTAAATGTGCTGTCAGACTCAGATGATTCGTTGCTTAGCTTTGCTTAATTACGAAAAAATCTCTTTTTCTATTCTTTGTTACAAAGGCATGGATGGAGGGGATACATGTTATATACAGGAAAGAAGGTGATATAAAAACAAAAGATAATAAAAATACCCTTGGAGTCAGAAGGTTTGGTCCAAATATTGGCTCTGTTACTTGCTACCAGTGTGGAGAGGTAAATTACTTCTGCTTTCTGGGCCTCAGTTTCCTCACCTGTAAGATGAAAGAGTTTGGCTCTCTAACAACCTTCCCATTTCAAATCCTATAAGTCACTTTGGTAGGAATTTTTCTGAGTGATACAGTGTTTGGCAGTTTTGTTATTGTTCAGTTGTGTCTGATTCTTAGTGACTCGGTGACTGTACATGGGGTTTTCTTGAAAAATACTGGAATGCTTTGTCATTTTCTTCTCCGGCTCATTTTACAGATAAGCAAACTGAGGTAAATGGGGTTAAGTGACTTGCCCAAGGCCACACAGCTATTAAGTATCTGAGGCCGGATTTGAACTCAGATCTTCCTGACTCCAGGCCCAGAACTCTATCCACTGCAACACCTAACTGCCCCTATATGCCTCAGTTTCCTCATCTGTAAAATGAGCTGGACAAGGAAATGACACATCCCTCCAGTATCTTTGCCAAGAAAACTCCAGATTGAGTCACCAAGAGTCAGACACAACTGAAAAAAATGTCTGAATTCAATTGAACTGAGTACCTCTTAAAGTGAACTTTATATGCCCCACTTGAGAATTTGTTAACAGAACAGAACCAAAGTCAGGTGGGAGCAATGTATCCTGTTACACCAAGGCCTGTCTTATAGGATCAGAGATTTATAACTGGCAGGAACCTCAAAGGTAATTCAGGCCATTTTACAGATGAAGAAACTAAGGCCAGGAGAGGTTTAACTGATTTGCTTAATCATTCTGGTAGTTAGAAGCAGAGCTGGATTTGAACTCAATTGCCTTTTTTTTTTCCCCCAGATATTTGGCCTCCCTGGAATGTTCACTTTATCTCTTTTCTCCCCAACCTAATTATCATTTTTCAGATTCAATTCACCTTTCAAGACCCAGCTAGAATTCCCACTGCCATCAGGAAGCCTTTTTCCATAATTCTAGCACAGGCAAAGTTGTGTTTATTGACTTTGCCACACATTTTGGCTCTAATTCCATTGTCTTACGTTCCTCTCTAATTTCTAGAACTTGAGCATGTTCTCCACTGCAAGGTTTTTCAAGGCAAGGAACTGCTGACGTACAGATCCTCGCTTTTGCACGAGGCTAGGAATGTGTAAAGCATTCAACAAATGCTTGCTGAACTGAATTGAAATCAGTTTGCCACTGTTAAATGAAGTCCCAAGTCCTGCAGGCTCTAGGAAGACACCAGCTGATCCTGAGGAACTAGGCTATGAGCTAGGATGCTACCAGAGGGGAAAGGTCAGAGAGACTGATTCAGGGAGGTACAAGAGGGAAGGAAGATCTAATCAACTGTGTCTTCATGCAATCTCTTGGTAAGATTCAATCTGAAAGTAAAAATTATATTGCCCTGCCCTTCCTGTGTCCCCAGGAAAAGCAAATTATATTCTCTGTACTCCATCAGACGCAGTATAATTTCAGCAGGCTAGGATCAAATATTTTATTTGCCACACTCCAGTGAACTGACTAATGCAAAGCCAAGGCATGGAGAAATTGCAGGCATGGTCAGAAGACTGGGGTTTGATTCCATGCTCTTTGTCCTAATGTCTGTGTAACTCTGGACTCCTCTGCATGTAACGGTTTTGATCTGTCAAATGGGAATAATATTTATATTGCTTACTTCACAGAGTAGTATGATTTTATAATCATTTTGCAAAACCTAAAGCAGTACAAAATCAGTTATAACAAGCTCAAAAATGATTGTGCTTAAATAAAAATATTTATTAATAATTAGCCATAGTTAACACATCTAACATAAAGATTATGCCTAGGCGAAACTGTGGGGGAAAAAAAGTTTAATTCTTTTCCATTACTTTTTTTAGTCTTCTCTTTCTCCTGAGTGTTGGCATCCTCTCCCTCCAACACACTCACTAGCTACCCAGTACTTTCATGTTGGTTCTGGCTGCTTCCCTTCCCACCCCACCCCTCC
>CM053585.1:485666790-485688232 GCA_028646515.1 Pseudochirops corinnae | reverse complement strand
CCCCCCCCCCCCCCCCCCCCCCCCCCGCCTCCATGTCTTCCTTGCTGGAAAGTAAGGACAGGCTCTAATTATTGGGAAGTTGTTCATAAACATCAAATCTCTCCTTTTGCAACTTCTACTTACTGCTCCTGGTTTTGTCCTCTAGGTGAGAAAGCCCAGCCCTGTTCCCCTATCCTTAGGGTCACAGAGTCTCAACTCTTCACTTTACAAATGACGAAACTGAAGCCTAATTATCTAGCCTCTTCAGAGCATCTGTACAAACTACTGCATACTTCCCCCATCAAGCACCCGTCCCACCAATTCCACAGGGTGGACAGCAGCTTTCTTCTCATGGGCAGCCCAATTTTACTTACTGGAAACCAGGGCCCAGGATTGGGCCATCCACTTAGCACTCTTTTTCTTTTAGAAACACCTTTCTTCACTTAAAAAAAAGCAATTTAACCACAAGGCCATGATAAAAGAGCCACAATGGCCTTGCCAAATGTTCTAGGCCAGGCCTAACCTGGGCCACACCAGTGATTCAGGCTCCAAGTTTAAAAGGAAATGAGTTACTCATGAGCAGAAGAAGGGAGTAAAACAGACTTTAACTAAGAAGGGATTAAAAGAACATAACTAGGAAATTAAAAGGCTATAAAAGTCTGCTCACCTTAGACTCCATAATCTCCAGGTCAGAACCTCTAGAAGGTAACCTGCAGGCAGTTGGAGTTTAGGAATAACCTCAGATACAATTCTGCACCCTCCACGAATAGCTCATAGAGATGGGATATGATTCACACATCCGCAACTACCCATCCATGTGCCTATCTGTCATATTTAGGAAATCTACATGAGAATGGTCTAAGCACATGTTGAGAGTTATCCTTGACAAACATATGAGAGGAGAACAGGTAGGTTTTCAGAGATGACTTTCCTTGACAAACCACCTCTTCAGTCACACAAATGATTCAGAGTAATAGACTACAAGATACCCCTATGTTAATGGTTGATTGGTTACCAGAAACAGTAGGATGTGATAGATTAATGTGCAGGGTTTTTTTGTTTATTTCTATTTTGGCCTTTTGGAGGGGAGAAGGTAGGGCAATTGGAGTTAAGTGACTTGCTCAAGGTCACACAGCTAGTAAGTGTGAAGTGTCTGAGGCCAGATTTCAACTCAGGTCCTCCTGACTCCAGATGTGACCTGGAATGTAACCTAAGTGTGACCACTTTGGTGAAAACTATGTGGCCATTCTAATGTTAAGCTGCTGTGAACACTATATTGTGATTTTCTGTGATAAGATGTAATGTTGTGAATATTATATTGTGATTTGTTGTGAATGTTTGCTTTGATTTGTAATGGAATAAATGGAGTGTTCACTATAATGTGTAATCAGAACCTTAAAAGCTGTTCACAGTAGCATTCTTTTGGGAAGTTGCTTGAGCATGGCTTTACACTGACTCCAGGACCGGTGCTCTATTCACTGTACCACCTAGCCGCCCCTGATGTGAGGTTTTAAAGGCTCTCTACCTTGTTTATTTAATTTTTTAAAAAAATATTTATTTATTTATTTGCTTTTTGGAGGGGGTAAGGTAGAGCAGTTGGGATTAAGTGACTTGCTCAAGGTCACACAGGTAGTTTTGTGTGTGTGTGTGTGTGTGTGTGTGTGTGTGTGTGTGTGTGTGTTGAGTGTCTGAAGCTGGATTTGAACTCAGGTCCTCCTGACTCCAGAGTCAGTGCTCTGTTCACTGCGCCACCTTGCTGCCCCTACCTTGTTTATTTTAAATAAGAAATACACTTCCCTAGTCGTGAATCCCAAGTGGGGGTGATACTGCATTGCTTTTACTGGACCTGCGATTTCATAGCTATGGGAAACCCTGGTGAGAAATTTCCTCTACTAATGCTGCTGGGCAAATGATAGTCTTGAGAAGTTGCCTGGGGACACCGAGAAGTTCAGGGGATGTAACAGTATGTGGGAGGGTCATCTTGACTGCCAGGCCAGGTCTCTATCCATTAAGGCCATACCATCCATAAGGAAGAGTCTTTCTCCTTGTGTTGGGATCTCTCATTTGTCTATGGATGCTGTGGGTTTCATAACTGGTTCCCTTCTTTGCTTTGAATTACTGGGCCTTGTGACTATAAGAATGATGGCACTAGTTAACAGGAACTAGTTATATATGAATTATCATATAACAGTGCCTGACACATAGTAGGCCATTAACAAATGTTTGCCCCCTGTGCCTGGAATTCCCCCCCACCCCACCTCACCTCTGCCAGAGGTGTGCTCGAATGCTAAAATTTCAATGTGAGCATTTTAAACCTTTGAAATCAGCAAACACTGCAAATAGGGGCTTGATTTATTGTTTTGTTGATTGTGTAGAATTAAGAAAATGATGAGGAAAATGTCAGATAAAACTTTTAAATGTGTCAGGCCTCACCTTCCCTCCCCCCACCCAAGCTGGTTGTTAAACATATACAAGCACAACTCTACCTCTGCCTCAAAGAATTCTTAGCTTCCTTCAAGGGCTCAGTGCAAGGGCTCCTTACTGTGACTAAGGAAGCTTTCACTGATTTCCTCCTCCTCCTACGCCAGTTCTCTGGTATGTATATTTTATATTTACTTATTTCTGTGTATGTGTTGTTTTCCTAAAATAGAATGTAAGCTTCTTGAGGGTAGGTGCTATTTTGTTTTTTTATTCCCAGTGCTTACACAATGCTGGGTGCATAGTAAGTACTTATTGCTGAATTAAACTAAATTTCATTTAATTAAATCAGTAGTTCTCAAACATTTTGGTCTCAGGACCCCTTTACATTGTTAAAAATTATTGAAGATCGTGATATGTTTTTGTTTATATAGATTATATCTACCATGATTTACCATTTTAGAAATTTAAAATGATATGTTAAGATGTATTTATTCATTTAAAATAACAATAATAAATGCATTACATAGCATAAATAACATGATTTTGTGAAAAATATTTTTCTGTTTTGTATGACTACATATGTATAATCAGTATATAATTGCTGTCTCAGGGAGGGGGAGGAAAAGGAGGGAGGAAAAGAATTTGGAATGCAAACTTTTTAAAAATGAAAGTTAAGAATGTTTTTACATGTAATTTGAAAAAATAAAATATAGATTGCCAGAGAAAAGAGAAAAATATATTTTCCAAAACAAAATAATTAGTGAGCTTTAGTAGCATTTAGTAGCCTTAGTAGCATTGTTTTACATATTTTTTAAAAAATCTCTTTAATATCTGGTTAAATAGGAAGACAGTTGAATTCTTATATCTGCTTCTTTTTTCATTGTATTATGATATGTTGTTTTGGTTGGTATGTAAAGAAGACCTAACCTTACACAGATATGTAGATGAAAAAGTGAGGAGTATTTTAACAGGCAAATAATCTTAGTATTATTATGAGAATAATGATCTCATGGACTCCCTGAAAGAGTCTCAGGGACCTCCAGGGGTCTGTGGATCACACTTTGAGAACTGCTGAATTAAATAGAGCTAAATCGGGTGACTACTGCAGGTGGATATGCAAATATAGTCCCATGAGTAATAAACATGGGACGCAGGTTTAAAAGGAGAATTGCGAAAAAGATTATCTGGATGTCGGCATCATTTGTAGTGAACATTCATCTAAATAGCCAACTAATATAAAAACACCAAAATTTATTTGGTGCACTAAAACACGTCCTGGAAATGTCCTGAATCGATAAATTATGAGACAGATGTTTTTACACATACTGGCCTAATGTAATTCACATAGATATTATTCTGTGCCCTAAGAGCACTCTTTGCACTGTACATTATAGAAAATGTCATGCTGGATTTATATGAAGCTAGATTTCTGCAGGTGGCATTATTGATGGTGAAGAGAAGATTCCCCAGACACTGGAAATCGGAAGCACCTCTGAAAAACACTTTTTCACTTGAAAGGGCTATAAATCTAAAAACAACGTCGAATTCACATGAAATCCTTTTATGCAATATGTTGATAGTAAGTGTATTACTGAGGAGAAGAGACAAATAATTACCTTGGGACAACCGCTATGAAAAATGAATATTGAATTTTAAAAGTATGCTCAATGCTGGAAAAGCAGGTGTTTTTTTTAGAAAAAAGATATATCTTAAAAATTTTCCTGAATATTTTACTGTGAATTTCACTGTACAGTGTATGATGCCATCTAGTGTTATATATTTGTGCTTTAACTATGTCTTAGTTCCAAATTACCCGAAGTGTATATATAGAAACCTTAACCCTCTCTGATTTCCCACTTCATCCCCCGTTCTCTTCTTTGCTGTCGTTTCTGAGAACAGGGGTCCCTACTTCTTGCCAAGGCTAACTCATCCACTTGTGTCCTTGATCCTGTGTCTTGCTCTTTTCTTCCAGAAGTTTGCCCCTTTCTTTGGTCATCTACTTACTTTCTATCATTTTCAGTCCCTCCTTGCCTATTGACTCATCTCACGTTCATCTCACACCTCTTTTTTCTCTTTCAGAGCCAAACTCCTAGAAAAATCCTCTCTTTTCCTCCATTTCCTTGTATCTCATTCACAGGCTTCTGATCCCATCATCTGGCTAAAACCAATGTCTCAGTGGTATGGAGGAGGCTTTGAGTTTCTCCAAGACTCTTCGAAGTTACCAATCATCTCAAACCATTTTAAAAATCAACTGGTCTCTCAGTCTTTATCCTTCTTGACTTCTCTCCAGCTTTTGGCCATATTGATGACTTCTTCCTTCTGTGTACACCTACCTTGGCTTTCATGACACTGTTCTTACCTGATTCTCTTCTTGTTTAATTGTTTCTCAGTCTCTTTTGTTAGATCATCATCCAGGTCCCACCCCCTGAAAGGGCACTGTTATCGGCCCTCTCCAGTCCAATAAACATTGATTAAGTGGCTACTGTGTGCCAGGCACAGTGCTGAGCACTGGAGATACAATTAATAAAAAAGAGAGTCCCTACCCTCAAGTAGCTTACAGTCTAAAAGAGAAGACAGGGATGGTTAAGTGGCACAATGAATAGAGCACTGGCCCTGGAGTCAGGAGGACCTGAGTTGAAATCCAACCTCTGACACTTAACACTTACTAGCCATGTGACTGTGAGCAAGTCACTTAACCTCAATTATCCTGCCTTTCCTCCTCTAAAAAGCAAAAGAGAGAGAGAGAAGATGATACACAAAAAGAGTCAGGGGATAGGGTATAGGACACCCTGTGATATCTTATTCTGTGGAGTTGAAACCAGGTGGGACAGTAGATGTAAAGTGGAGTGATCTGAGTCCAGTTTCTGCTTTCTATAAAGGAAGATATTGGGAGGAGTTTGGTGCTCTGCCCTCTGGCTCTCCAATTAGAGGGGAGAGGAGGCTGAGGGATGTCAATATAGACTTGAATTATTAGCGTGGGGGGAGGTGAGTTTAGAAGCAATGAGTTTATCAGATACAAGAGTAACCTCTGAATATCCTCTCACAGTGATCTCCTTAGCTCCCATGGATTCAATTAAAATCTCAAGGCAAATGACTCCCAAATCTAAATTGCTCAAATATCAAATAGATCTGTGATCTCATCCTCCACCAATGAAAATCATAACCCATCCATGCCTGCCCACCCTGTGTGGGCCTTTGTTCATGTCCTCCCACATAGGAAATCCACCAAGTATCCTAGAAGTCTTCCTTGCTTTCTCCTATCTTCTTGGAGATTCCAGAGGAGCATTCTGGCTGCCCACCTGTCATCCTTCAGTACAACCATTACATCTTCTCTTCCTGTCACATATTTCCTTAATGACATCTTTTACTCCAGTTCTTCTTTGTAGTTCTCATTGGCTAGAGGTTGCCACCTGGTTATGTTCTGTACCTCTCTATTGCTTTTTGTGTGATAATCATTTTTAATTTTTCAGAGACTCTTGTGTTCTATGTACAGACCTTATTCCCCATTCCAACTGGCCACTCCCTTGGGTAACCCTATCCTTATCTATGTTCCATTCCAGATCTGCCAGGTCCTTCCACTAGACCCTCTGAACAGAGCACAGACAAGCAGTAACAATGGTAGAATGTTGGTATTAAAAACATGGGCCTTTGCTTCCATGAGAAGCTTGGGGTCATTAAAGGATCTTTGCAAATTAACCCTCTCTTCTCCTCCTCCTCTTCAACTCTGGCCCAACTAATTGTTCATCCATAATGACTTTCCTAACTATACATCCTCAAAGACAAGCTATATAGAGTGTCTACTCAAATGCATGTCCTAATTAGACATTCTCTATCCATTTGGTCTTTGTTTCAGGCCAAATTCTTTTGAATGGTTATAAATCTCTTCCATGAAGTTCTGAAGTATTCAGAGGACTGATAAAATCAGCATAACGTCTTCTATAAACAGCAGGATCTGTAGGATGGCATGGCTTCCACTTGAACCCAGCCCTAGGCACAGCACTTGGCACCTAGCAGGCACTTAATAAATGTCTATTGACTGACTTGGTGCTGGATCTCCTTCGTCACAGTGCAAACACCTTTGACAAGTCTACATCTCCCCATTTTGTGCCTTGCCTCATATTTATCATCAGAGGGTTCTTAATCAGGGTTATTTCTGTTTTATCTTTCAAGGAATCTTGAATGCTTTTGATAGATAGATAGAGGACACCTTGTTGGAAAAGGTGATGATTTGCTCTGTTTAAATCCCTATGTCCTGCCCATTTCTCCCAAGTTCTATTCCTGTATCAGTCAGTCAGCCAATAGACATTCATTAAGTGCTTACTAGGTGCCAAGCATTGTGCTATGCATTGGCTATATAAAGGCAAAAACAATCTCTGCCCTCAAAAAGAGCTTACATTTGAATAGATGTAGATGTAACATGTGGGTACAACATGAAAGGAGCATGGGAGTCTCTTTCTCAAAGATTGCCTGGTACAGTTCCCCATGTGAAAGAGGTCCAGTGATGAGAGTCCATTTGTTGTTTTGTTTTTTGTTGTAATCTTCTCTGCCTCTGTTCAGCTGAGCGCTGTTCAGAAGGTCTAGTGGAAGGCCCTGGCACATTGGGAATGGAGCATGGGGTAAGGATAGGGTTGCCTAAGGGAGTAGCCTGTTGGGATAGGGAATAAGGTCTGTACAGCAGTAGCCAAGGGTTCAGAAGCATGGCATGAGGTGAATGAAAGGGGATGGGAGTATGCTAATCATTCAGAGTGGGTCCAGATGACTGATGGTTGGAGAAAAGTTTATTGAAGGAGGCATGTTATTAGAGATTCAGACTTTCTCTACCCTCTGGAATACATGCTCCATAATTAACAAACTTCTTTCATCTTAAACTTCCTTTCTCAGTCCTTCCCTCTGACACTGAAACCTGACTCCCCTCTAATGACATTACCCCTTTGTCACTGTTCCCACGACCAGCTTTCTCGGGCACGTAGTGACATTGTGCCTTTGAAGCCCTTCTCGAAGGGGAAAAGAGCATCTTTAAAACAGGAATCTTTTGATAGCATTTGACGCTTGTCTCTCCTTTTATTCTTTACTCCCTTGAAGTTCCAAATACCACATTTAGTTCTCCTACAACTTCTTTAATTATCTCTTCTATTTTTCTTATGCTGGCTTCTCTTCTTTAAATTTAGGCATTTTTAAAACTGTATCTTCAACCCTTTTCTATCCTTTCTCTGTTCTCTCTTCTTGGTCATCTCATCCAGTCTCCTAACTTCAAGTATAATCTTTATATGGATGACTCCCAAATCTATTTTTTCTGTTCTGACATCTCTTCTGAACTCCTGACTTGCTTTTCCAACTGGGGGTGTGGTAGGGTGGGAATAGAATAAGCATTTATATAGTAGGTACTATTTGCCTGGCACTGTGCTAAGCACTTTAGAAATAGTTTATCTGATCTAAAGTACTTAGTGGACGGGGTATAGGATGTGTTCAGGGAAGACTAGTACCTCCGGTGTAAAGACTGCTGAGCCCTTTTCAGGGCTGTTTTCCCTTTTGGTGTCCACCTGATTCGCCCAACTCTCACTTGTGGCTCCAAGAAGCTGTAGCATGTTCAATAGTCACACCCCAGTAAACCATTTTGGCATATAGGCTAAACCAGGTTGAGAGTAACCAAGTGGTCTCAAACCCATTGGTGAGTTAGGAGAATTTCTACCCCAAGCATGTGAAGATATCTCCTGGTAGAATGGGTGGATGAGAACGATTTGTTCCAACAACCATGAAGCAGGTGCTGTGCAGTGCTTAGAGCTTGATTAGACATTGAAGATCTCAATGTCATCCACTGCATCTCAAGCCATCACCAGTTGTCTTGTCTTTATCTTGCCAGTAGACTCTGAAAACTCTGGAAGAGAGAGTGAGGCCAATGACTTTATGCAACTCTGCTTTATAAATCTCATTTATGTGCAAATCAAAAGACATTAGTCATATCATTTTATCATTTTTACCTACCTCAAAGTCCTGTGGCAATGGGCAAGTGATGAAGCAGCAGGTTTGGATACACTGGGATCTGTAGTCAGAATCCTGCATGCAGACAGCCCAAGCCATAGGGTCATCTCACTGGACTGAAGCAGCAGTGGGATTTGGCAGCCCCCTGGGTGTCGAAGCAGCTTTTTTTTAAAGGACCATACTGCTCACTTCCTGGTGTAATGAAGGGGCTAGAAAAGGTGTCCTGAAAATCTTCTGCTTCATCCAACCCTGGCTGGCCCTACCCTGTCATTGAAACACAAAAAGATGTATAGAGACTTTTGGGAAGATAATTCCACTTACTCTCAGTAAATGGAATGTACAAACACTTATGGACAACATAAAATCCAGTAGACCTGAAAAACAAACAGCTCTTATTGCAAGAGAATTCAGCAGGTATCACATCCAAATAGAAGCCCTAAGTAAAACAAGGCTGGCAAATGAAGGCCAGCTTAATGAAGTTGGAGGTGGATACACTTTATTCTGGAGTGGCCCAAGTGAAGAGGAGTGTCGTGAAGCTGCTATAGGTTTTGCAATCAAAACTACCAAAAGTTTACCAAGAGGAGTAAATGACAGACTCTTGACAATGTAATTGCCACTTGTATGAAAGCACCAGCCACTATCATCAGTGTATATGGTCCTGTCATGATGAAGCCTGATAAGGTCAAAGAAAAATTTTTGAAGACCTAGAGACTTTCATCATCAGTGTGTTTAAAAAAAAAAGAAAAAAAAGGACAAGCTTATAATTATGGGTGACTTTAATGCAAGACTATGTACAGACTATCAGACATGGCAGGGAGTCCTTGAGAGAAATGGAGATGGAAGTAGCAACGTCCCAGTTACTTACTACTGAACACTTGTGCATCTCATGACCTCACTACCAGCTCTGTCTTCTGTTTACCCAAATGCAATAAAACTTCATGGATGCACTCTTGCAGCAAACATTGACATTTAATAGACTGCATCATCGTAAGCAGAAGAAACAGATGGATGTGAGAGTGAAGAAGGCAATGTGTGGCACAGAGTGCTGGACTAATCATAGACTTATCCTCACCAAGCTAAATATTTACAGTCAACAAAAGCAGCAGTCCCAAGGCAAGATGACTCTCAGAAGATTTAATGTCAACAGATTAGAGCTTCATCTTAGAGGGAACAGTTACTTCCTGACTTGGGAAGGAAAGCTGAGCCAACACATGGTTGGAACAGAAGGAGTGGGCAGCACTCATACTCAAAACTCTGGTGTTGTCTTTCACTCCTTTACTTTCCCTCCCTTTCATCAAATCCTGTTGATTCTACATTTGGAATATTTCTTTTCTCTGTCCCCACAATTCTACTGTCACTTCCTAGTTCAGGGCTTCATATCTCGACTGTTGTCCACGATCTCCTAACTAGTTTTCCCACTTTTAATCTCTACCCCTCTACCCTCAGCAGATTGGTGTCAGTTAGGTGGTACATTGGATAGAGTGATGGGTCTGGAGTCAGGAAAACCTGAGTTCAAATTTAGCTTCAGATACTTATAAACTGTGTGACCCTGGACAAGTCACTTAACCTCTGTTTGCCTCAATTTCCTCAGCTGTAAAAATGGGGTAATAACAGCACCTACCTTCCAGAGTTATCTTAAGGATCAAATGAGATAATATTTGTAAAGGGCTTAGCACAGTGCCTGGCAAATAGTAGACTCTATATTAACACTTACTCCCTCCCTCCTTCTTCCAATATAGCCTACAAATTACCAACAAATACAACACCTTGGTGATGTAACGCATTAAAGACTCAATCTGATCCCACTGTTCCATTGCTGAGAACCTTCAATGGCTTTTCTCACCCCACTTAATAAAGTCAAAGAACTCAGCCTAATCCAGTCTCTCCACGATTTGTCTCCTACTTACCTCTGCAGCTTTATCTCTCATTGTTCCCCTTCACACACTCTTGTTCTTAGCCAGATTGGCCTGCCCACAATCTTTTTTTATATTGCAAAGTAAAACATTTATTTATAACTGTTTATATACAGAGAAGGTTAAAAAAAAAGACCCAAGTTAATCTCTATCTTGATTAACCAGCAAGAATATTCACAACAAATGTGTGGGATTTTCTTCTTGGCCAATAGAATGAATTATTGGCCTGGAGAACCAGTTTCTCATCATAAACTCTTTAGCAAGCTCTAGCATATTTTTATAGGACTGAAAACAACACTCATTCCCCAACCAATAAGAGGGGACCAAATATTACAGGCATCTCAGAAAAGAAGAAAGCCTCTTTGTTTACTGGTGAAGGAGGAAGGAAACTTTCCAGCAGAGACCTCCAAGGATTGTTCTGTAGGAGTGATTCTTTTATGTGATCAGGTTAATTGTGGATTAATGTTCTCTACCATATAATCTCTTAAGAGTCTTGGCACTTCCCCATGAATATCAACAAGAATCCCAGTTTCACTGGATAAAATCTGGTAGATGAGCATTGGACTAGGATCTGCTAAAAATGAGCTCAGCATGATTTGCTTTAAATTGTGAAACATCCTTCACAAGGAAGCCAATAAAATGGAATGTGACAGATACTTTACTGGAAACCAGATTTTCCTGAACTTGGAAAAAAGCCATCTGCAACAACTATTAATGGTGCATCAAGTTCCTTGATTTCTCAAGTTTCTTTATCTCTATAGAACTCTTATTAGGACATCATCTTCCTAGTTATTTCAACACAATCCCTTCATTGTACTTCCTGTTAGGTTCTGCTATAGCTGCCTTTTGGAGACTCATGAAACTTTCATGATGAAATGTTTGGCCACTGTGCACCTGACTGTTTGCTGAACCTGGCTACAGAATTTCAGTTTCCACAGTGCACTCTTGGTCATGGATTACATAGTCATTTACAATATGAGTATGGCGGCCTTCCACTGTACTTTCAAGACCCAGATCCTTAAAAGCATGAACCCCTCCTTGGCTGTAGCAGTTCTCCAAGTATCCTGTCAGGCTCTTTTAAATCTCTCAATTATTGTCACCTTTTTTCCATGTCTGGCAGCCAAAGTAGATCCAAGTACCCCTGATCTCCCAATAACAACTTCTGGGTCATACTCAGAAGTCCCAGTAGGGTTGTCTCTGGGACTTTTCCTTTTTGTCCTTTCTGGATTTTAATTGCTCCTTGTGCTGCCTGGGACGCTGATTTTGTCCAGAAAAAGCCAACAAATAGCAAAGATGAAAGAAAGTCAGAGAAAACCATAAACTGAGCCTTTTTTTTTTTGCTACTTTCTATGGAATCCTTCATTCTGATAACGGTATCGGTAATGTAATGGCCAGAAAACAGTTAAGTGATACTTTATGAAATTAGAAACCAGCCAAGTAGAAACTTCATGGATTTAAGATAGTCGAGAAATTGGCCTAGAGTAATTGTGCCCCTCCCTGCTTACCATACATACAGATGTAATCACAAACCCCCCCTTGCCTTAGTAACAGCATGTTTGCATCTATATGGTAACTTGCTTAGTTACCAAATTGTGTTTGTTAGATACGTAAACCAAGAAAACTGTATAAAAGGATCTTCACCCGCGAACTCTGGGCTGCTCCCTCTTTGAATTGGCATGGAGTAGCCCCAGCTGGTAAATTAAAGCTCCTTAAAACTTTTAATTCAGACTCTGTGGTCACTTTGTTAAGACTCCTCATTTCAGTAAGACAGCACCACATCCAAAGAAACACCAGCACAGGAGAACGACTCAGTTGGCATGTTACAAATGTTCAGTGCCTATTTCTTATAAAAACAGGAGAAAGTGGCAATCTCCAGTTGCTTGGGGGTCGTCCTGTTGAACTTCTTTCTACCTACCAACAGCTTTGTCTGCTCATTCAATTGCCTCTAGAAACAAACGGGGCTTCCAAAGGAGCCCCAGGCCCAGTGGCCTAATAATATGCGGGCCACAAACTCCCCCCCACAACGTTACCGTTTAGAAAAAAGATAAAGGCTTTAAAAGGTTTGGACCTAATAAAAGTTCCTCCACAGAAGCTGGGGGGGGGGGGGGGAGCTCCGCGGCCCTTGGGATCAGCAGCATCTCCTCGGGACCCTGCCCCGGGCTCCAGGTGAGGGATGTGTGTTGGGGCGGGGTCGGGGGAGGTCGCACTGCCCTAGAGCACCCGAGTGGGCGCGCTCTTCCGCCTACCAGGACCCAGGGACAGCAGCCTTAGCTCACCATTTTGGCCGCACACCTGGAGGGCTGGGGCTCCAAAGAATCCCCTTGGGCGGGGCTCTGCTCGGGACCCGCCCACGTTGGACCATTCGGGTCTGGCCCAAGCCGGGCTGGCGCGGTCGTGAGGGGACGAGCCACCTGCTTCTTCCCAAGAGCCACGGATTCTATGGGACTAGTCGACGGCAGCGTCGGGCTTGTGACCTGTCGACTTTTCCATCCGTTCGGGCTCCTTCGGCCGAGCCCCGGGAACTCTGCCCGTAATCTTTCAATGTCCTGTATAATCCTATCTTTGTATCTGCTTATGTTCGTTCTCTTCAGTGCCTGGAATGCTACTCCCCATTCTACCTCTCAGCGTCTTTGCCTATTCAATCTACCCAGCTTTCAAGACTTACTTCAGATGCCTCTTCTTTGTTGAAGCCTCTCACTTAATAAACTCCAGTGGTTCCCAATTACCTCCAGGATCCAATATAAAATTCGGCATTTAAGGCCAGGTGGCCTTTTCCTACCTTTCCAGTCTTCTTACTTTGTACTCTCCTCTGTGAACCAGCTACCGGCTTCCTTGCTGTTCCCTACACATAATCCCACCTCCTGATTCTGCCTTTGTCCTGGCTGGCCCTCAAACCTGGAAACCTTTCTCCCATTTTATTTCTGCCTCTTGGTTTCTGTGCTTTCTTTCAAGACAGCTCAAATGCCACTTTCTTCAGATCTGTCCCAGTCCAACGCCCAACTGTTAAGCTGTCCTTTAAAACCTATAATAATAATGTATTAATATATTAATAATAATATAGTAACCTTATATACATATATTCTACACAAGGCAATATAATTAGTTCTAAATAAAAGTTTATCATTTATTAAAAAAGGGTAAGTTAAAGGAGTGGCAAAAAAAAAAAAAAAGAGACTGTAATGGAGTCTGGAGACCTTGGCTATTACCTTAATCTCTCTGCCTCTGTTTCACCCTTTTTAAAAATAAGGGGCTAGGTAAACTAGAATCAGGGATTCTTAACAAAATTTAAAAAATATTTTTATACCTATATTTTAATATATTTGGTTTCCTTTATAATCCTGTGTATTTTATTTTATGCATTTAAAAATGTTATTCAGAAAACAGGTCCATAGATTTCACCAGACTTTCAAAGAAGTCCATGACACAAAAAAAGTTAAGAGCTCCTGGACTAGGTAATCTACTTGCAATCTCTTCCAGTTCTAAAATTCTGTGATTCTAAGGAAAATCTAAAAACAAATAAGGTAAGTTGTTGAATTTTTTTAAAATTATTATTTGGAACATTAGAGTTACACACATACACACACACACACACACACACACACACACACACACACACACAAATTCTGATCTCAAAGGGGAGGAATGACAGAATCCAAACTGTGCCTGTGGCTCTGGATGTAACACTGCTGCCCTCTAGCCTTAGCCAGGGCTCACATTGCTGTTCTTCAGTGCTAAAAACCATAACAAAATTGAATTTTGCTTAACTCCTTTGCCAATCAGAAGAGGAGGATACTGAATTTAGATATACTGAATTTAGGGAGCAAACACAGTGTGCACTTAAGACATCAGCAGTGATGACTGATGTGGAGCTTCAGTAGAAAAAAACGCTTAATTTTCTATGAAACATTTCTTAACATGCATGCTCAGGCTCCTAGCACAGATCAGTTGTGCATTTTTAGAGAGGCCACTGAGATCTTCAGAGTATTTTTCATTAGCTACAATTTCCTGGTAACTGTGTGAAAGGCAATGGGGCTATGTCAGTACTTTAGTTGTTTGGAATTTCTTTTGGTCTGGATATGTAATTTGTTTGGTGCAGACTTGTTGGGTAAGGCACAGTATATATCAGAGGCCAAACTTGAATTATCTTCTTGACTCTAATGTTAGCCCCTCTGTATGCTTTGTGCTTTTCTCCCACTCAGCATGTACTTAAGGAGACAGTTTATGCTTTCCGAAGCTTTGTTGAATAGGTGAACAGCCTGTCTTTATCCATACTGACTAAGCCCCTGCAGGGTTTTTATACCCCACGTGGTGCTAGGGATAGAAAGGGCTCCCTCAAGGAGCCAGACATCTAGTCAAGGAGATGAGATGTATCTATCAAAATTGTTTAAAATTGAAAAATGTTTATTTTGGATGCTGGGAACAAAAAAGGAGACTGACTTTAACTCTTTTTACTAAGTAAGAGTAAAAGGCAGTTGGAAACTCCCTCTAAATTGAAATTCCTATTAATTAAACAATCCACTAAACACTTAGAAAACCCAGGACACCACCAATTTCTCAGGGACAAATAAGCATCTTTGTCTAGGCAGGAGAACCCTCCCAAGAAGATAAACTCTTTGCTGGCTATATGATGTATATTGTATATGCATTGTATGTACTTACACATGTTTGCCTGCTAATAGAATATAAGCTCCAGAGGGAAAGTGACCATTTTTATGGTCTTTGTATCTCCCTTGCCAAGAACAGTGCGTGAAACATTGTAACTGGGTAATATATGCTTACTGATTGATTGGTTTGGTTAGTTAATAAGCTAGTGAGTCCTTCATAGATTGAAGCCTTAGTTCCCCAGGATCAGATGTGACAGATGGTACAAAATCCCAAAGATGAGCTCCAGCTCAAGTGGTTAAGCACCCTTTCCTCGTCCTGGGTCCCAGTATGAACACCCGAGTGATCTCTCAAATGTTTTGATTGAGCACAAAGTCAAGAAGAGTTAGAATATCCCCACATCCCCTTGAATCTCTCTTTTAACTCTATATCATAGAGTTTACTGGGTCTCTGATTTCCTGTATCTGAGTGATTTTATGAGACTTACTTAAAATTGGCCCTAAAATTCTGTAAAAGAGGAGAATTAGCAGCAGGATATTTGGGAACACAAAAGTCCAAGGTCAGGTAAAGGTGCCCATATAATGGTTTTTGTTAGTTACCTAAGTGAGCCTTTCCAATTTCCTAAGCAGTACTTGGCAGTGGGACTTGGTTCATGCCTGTTAGGTTTACAGGCAACAGATGGGAACAGCTTCTGCTGCTGAGGCTTACTGATGTCATAGTGAACCTGCTTGCTATAAATATACAAGGTTGCATAAAATTAAAAGGTGCTGGGAGAGCCTGAGTCTGCCCTCTGTCTAAGCCTAAGGGAAGAGAGATGTAATCCAATTCAATTCAACAAACATTTATCAGGAATGTGATCTGGCCCCCTGTTAAGTGCTGGGGACTCAAAGACAAAAAATTAGTCTCCATCCTCAAGGAACTTATATTCTACTGGGAGTGGGGAGAAATACAACACATAGATAAGTATATAAAGAGTAATTTTAGTAGAGAGAGGACACTTAAGAACTAGAGAAGATCAAGAAAGCATTCAGGGGGTGGCTAGGTGGCACGGTGAATAGAGCACTGGCCCTGCAGTCAGGAAGGATCTGAGTGCAAATATGGCCTCAGACACTTAACACTTACTAGCCATATGACCTCGTGCAAGTCACTTAACCCCAACTGCCCTACCATCCCCACTGCAAAAAAAAAAAAAAGAAAGTATTCAGGTGGGAGCTGGAATCTGGGTTGAATAAAATTAAATAAAGCTAGGGATTTTTAAAAGGCAGAGAGGAGGAAGGAGTACATTTTAGGCATGGGGGTCAGGGTACAAAGGTACAGAGAAAGGAGTTGTGTCCAACTTGGAGATCATTATGAGTCCTTCCACCTCAAAGTAGTTTTTGGAGGATTTCTGCCTTGGATTGTATATGAGCTTGGCCTCTAACCTGGGTTTAGAAAATTAGGCTGAATAAAACCAATAACCAGAGAGAGAAACTGGTTACATTTCCTCTTAATCATTCTAAGGAGTACTCCTGAGGGGTTGAAGTGTCTTTCTCTAATGCTATCTGTCTGAGCCCTCATCCCAATATCTTCTTGCCACTGTTTGCCACCAGTAATTAATATCCCAGTTTCACTTAACTATTAACAGCTTTTACAAAGGAATATTCACTACAGATACAGCAAGAACAGCAGTGTAAACCTTTCCCCCCAAACCTGGGGGCACATTCTCACTTACGCTACCTTAGTCTTTGGGGTGAGTAGGCTCAGACTTAATGTAGTTCTTCCATGGCATTTGCCCTGCCAAGTTCACTTCCAAATTCATATGATTGATGGATGTAAGAGTCTACATCTATACTTCTGAATAGTGCTAGGCAGATCACTTACTGTCTTACTTCTGTCAAATTATGACATGAGTTCCAGCTCCCAGATTCTGATGGCTCTCTCTCCCGACCTTTCAAAAGTCATAGATTTCTTCAATATCCTTCACCCAAAACAGGAAAGAATAAGTGAGAAGAGGTAAAGAACAGAGACCAAACGTCAGCCTTTGATTGAGAGGCCTCTTCACAGCAATGCCTCTCACTGGAATGTAACCCAGCAAGTAGGAAAGAGACTGACCAGGCCCTGACTGATGAGTGCATTTTGAATGAATCCCAATTCCAGCCTTGTGTCAGTCAATATTACAGCTCTTCATCATGTAGTTGGTAGACCAGAACCAGTCACAGAATCATGTGTCAGAAGCCACTTCCATTCCACGTCATCATGCCTTTTCAGAAGTAGGCTGTTCAGGATTGCTTTAGTCCTTCCTCTCATTATAATTAAAAATAGAGACCTTCTATTAGTATTATTGAGTAATTTCAGTTGTGTTTGACTCTTTGTGACCCCATTTTGGGGTTTCCTTGGCAAAGGTACTAGAGTGGTTTACCATTTCCTTCTCCAGTTCATTTTACAGATGAGGAAACTGAGCAAACAGGCTTAAGTGACTTGCCCATGGGCACACAGCTAGTACACATCTAAGGCCAGATTTAAACTCAGGAAGATGAGTCTTTCTAGCTCTATCCACTGTACCTCCTAGTTGTCCTGGAGACCTTGTATATACATATAAAAATAGTTTTTTTTCTTAAGCTAAGTCCTTAGAGAGTTATTTTTTGTCTTTGGGCCTCAGCTTTCTCTTGTATAAAATGGTTACACTGGATGATCCCTTTCAGCACTGACATTCTATGTCTCTAAGATTCTAACTGGTGATAAGAGATGACATTTGGCTTTTCCTACAGGCATATAGTTTTTTGAGATCTAGATGAGCATCTTATTGTTGGTCAATTAGTCAGTAAACAACTGTTAAACACTCATGTGTCAGGCACTATGTTAAGTTCCAGGGATATGTAATGGTAATTAATTTAAATTTGAAGACCCCTTTTTGTTATGTCAAGTAAGCAGGTACTTAGCCCTTAGTAACTAATCAAACCTTTGTGGCTAAGAGGCAGAGGTTGTGAACTCTGTCTTCTATTGCTGACATAACAAGAAGGGTTTGGCTGAAACAGGAAGCCAATATGTATGTGTTTATAAGAAGAACCCCAGAGAGAGGCACTCAGAATTAGAATTTTCCTCCTGGCAAGCTCCTGGTAGAAGAAGCAAAATTTTCACAGCATCTGGAAGCTGGGCTGCTACTTGCTGGACTGAGAACTGAGTTGAGACCTGAATCTGGTGAAGGCTGAAGCTGCCACTGCAAAGGCTGCCTGGAAGTCTGAGATTTCTTCTGGGTCCTAGGGCCAGCTGAACTGCTGGAGAACTGAAGAAGCATGACCGGGATAAGACTTTGTTTGTTTGTGGCTTGGTTGATCCTTGAGTTCCCAGCAACAGAAGTTGTGAAGGTTTTGAGATGTGCTGGACCCTGTGAACTTCCGTGTGTAGCAGGAACTGCCTGGAGGACTGGACAAGAACCTGGGAGCTGTCCGCCTCTGAATCCAGGTAACTGTTTGGTGGATTCAGGTAGGAGCTGGGACCATAGAAGGGGATCCAGGGAATCTGAGAGACCACCCCGAGTCAAGATGAGGAAAAGGCCTCTCCTTGGATATTGAATACATGATGAAATTGAAGTTTACTAGACACTGAGGGGTGGAGGGTTTGTGTAATTTTCTAATGATTCTGTTTAGTGATTAATGATACTAGTGACTGATAGCTAGATAAGTGACTGATTAAGTTAACCTATGATTGCCCCATGAGTGGAAGACTGACTTGTATTGTAAAATGATTGAATGATTAAGTAAGGAGGCAAATCTCCTTAGGGAAACCAGACGATTGTTCTTTTGTTCTTTGTTCTAAATACTATGACCACTTTGGTGAAAACTATGTGGCCATTTTAATGTTAAGCTGTTATGAACACTATATTGTGATTTTCTGTGATAAGATGTGATGTTGTGAATATTATACTGTGATTTCTTGTGAATGTTTGCCTCGATTTGTTATGGAATAAATGGAGTGTTCACTATACTGTGTAATTATAACTTTAAAAGTTGTTCACAGTAGCATTCTGTAGGGAAGCTGCTCTTGCATGGCATTACAGGATACAAGAAAAAAGGACAAAAGACAGTTATTATGGGGGAGACAAGTAAACAATCTAATGGGGGAGACAAGTAAACAAATATGTACAAACAAGCTGTACACCAGGTAAGTATGAAATAATTAAGAGAGGGAAGGTACTAGAATTAAGAGGATTTGGATAAATCTTCTAGTAGAGGATGGGATTTTAGTTACAACTTAAAAGAAGCCAGGGAAGATGGAGATGAGGAGGAAGAGCATTCCGTGCATTGGGGATAGCCAGAGAAAATGCCTGGGGCTGAGAGATGAAGTGTCTTGTTTCTCTTGTTATATTTTTCTTTTTTAGAGGTTTGTGGCAGCCCACAGGTGTATGGAAAAAGCCAGAATTTAGAACTAGGATGTGTAGTTTGTAGAGTAGCCAATAGCTTCACAGTGGCTTCACCAACCTTTCTCTTTTGGCTTTCTCCCAACCACTTATTTGTATGGCAAATTTGTTAAGTCTTAGAGGCTAAGGGAATAGCTGGTGGTTCTGACCTACACAGCATGTTGCAGTTTGTTAGAATACAGTCCCCTGAAAAGTTAGAGGCAAGGCTGTAGATTGACAATCAATAATTTATTGGAGTTACAGGAGACTTTCTAACTCTAAGTTAGAAGGTTAGGAAAGGTAGCAAAATGAAGTCATTTCAAAAGGCAAGACTAAATGCCTGCTGCTTCTACTAGTGGCAGCTGAGGACTTACTCATAGGCAGAATAATATCTGCAAGCAGACAAACTTGATAATACTTTGGTGCTTTATTTATGGCATTTGGTTCGTTCTTGGTGATAAATCCATAAGCAAGAAGCGCTGATAAATTGATGATAATCATGTTTTAATTCCATACTTACACAAGAGAGCATTTCCACATACACAGCAGAATACTGGAAGAAGAATTTATATGAAAATGTGAATATCTATTTCTTGCCACTTCTTTTTAAAAATACATAATAAATTCCAGTATTATGTTCAAAACTGTTTTTTTTTTAAATTCCTTGTGAACTTTCTTCTGTTCTCTTCTGTGCTTTTAAAATGTTTCAATGGCTCACTTTTTGGGACAATACTATAGCTAATTTGCTCTCTCCTTCCTAAGTCCTCCAATTAAAAGACCTTTAGAAAGGGGAAAAACAAAAACAAAAAAAACTTCTTTTAACAAATAATTATGATTAAGTAAAATGAATTTACTCAATGACCATGTCCAAAATGCACATATTATCTATCTATCTATCTATCTATCTATCTAATCTATTTTTTTTTTGTCCATCACCTTGCTGTCAGGAGATAGATAACATATGTCTTCTGGAGACAGAGTTGGTTTATCATTGATAAGAGTTCTTTCACAAGTTGGTTTTCTTTGCAGTGTTGTTCTGGTATAAATTGTTCTAACTTTGCTCTTTTCACTGTGTGATATTACCTAGTATTTTCTGTAATTATCTCCTTTTGTCAATTCTTAAAGTATAATAATATCACATTCCCTCCATATATTACAATTTGCTAAGCTATTACCCAAATGATTTGCATACCCTTGGCTTCAAGTTCTTTTCACCTTTTTTTTTTCAGGATCAGGAAGTTTATTTTTCTTAGGATTTCTTAGGATTATTTCCTCCTTAGTATTATTCCCTCTCTTCACCTTCCTCTACAGACATACTGCTTGTTTTCCTTCTGAATTTGATGTATTTTTATCCCAAACTCTTTGTGTATGTGTATTCAACGATTCTTTGTCCAGTTCAGAGAAGAGTTAGGTTCATTTGATACCTATTCATCTGACCCCTTTGTTCCTGTTTGTTACTTTTCTTCTCATACACTTCAGCTGTGGCAAATTGGAGGTTACGCTGCCTTCTTCCTTTCTCTAAGTATATTCTTTTGACTCATCTTTATCTTTCCTCTCTTGCTTCTTTTTGTATTTCCAGCACTTAGGATAGTACCTGGCACATAGTAGATGCTTAATAAATATTGATTGATTGATTTTAATTCCCTTAGAACAAAACCAATCAACCCCAAGGATGTGTATTTCTTCTCTAACTCCCTTTGAAGGCAAAGACAGCTAGGTGGAGAAGGGGATAGAATATTGGGTCTTGAATCAAGCAATTCTAAGTTCAAAATCATCCTCAGATTTGTAATGGTAATCAGTTTAGCAGGATACTTAGCACTTAAGTGCTAAGTGTGGAAGGTGCAAACTCTGTCCCATTGTTGAGAAGGCATGAACTCCCCTGTTGATGTGGAAGAGGGGGATTGGCTGAGCCCCTGTTGGTGTGGAGGAGGGGGATTGGCTGAGGTGTGTATATAAGCAAGAATTCCAGAGACAGAGACAGAATTGGAATTTTGTTCCCCTTGAAGGAAGAATCCTGGAGACTGAAGCCAGCTGAGGCAGAGAGCATCTGAGAGACAGAATTTGAATGCTGCTCCTGCTGAAGGGACAGAGAGAGAGAAAGAGTTTCTCTCCCAGCATCTGGAAGCTGAGAACTGACTGAGAAACTGAGATGGAGTTTTCCTGACCACAGAAT